>CM062817.1:1647987954-1648587954 GCA_031772625.1 Pinus tabuliformis | reverse complement strand
TATTGAGGCAATCTTTGTCACAATCCAATGTTGGACCACGGTTGACCATGGATGACCATGTTGTCACAATGTGACATTGGACCAAAAGACAATCTTTGTCACAATATGACCATGGTTGAACATGATTGGCCATGGTTGGCAATGGTTGATTTTCATATTGAGACAATATTTCTCAGAAAGCGATGTTGGACCATGGATGACCATTGTTATCACAATGTGATTATTGACCATGGTTGATTTTCATATTGAGACAATATTGGTTAGAATCCATCATTGGAACAAGGTTGACCATGGTTAATTTTCATATTGAGGCAATCCTTGTCACAATGCGACATTGAAACGTGATTTAACCATGGTTGACCATTTTTTATTTAATTTTCAAGACAATATTTGTCACAATGCGACATTGGACCATCGTTGACCATGGTTGATTTTCATATTGAGACAAACTTTGTCACAATGCGACATTGGACCATGGTTGTCCATGGTTTATAGACCCAAGGTGTATAAACCCTAAGATAAATATTATAAACCCTAAAATAAACATGGTTTAACATGGTTGATTTCAATATAGACAAAAACTTTGTGAGAATGTGACATTAAACCATGGTTGAGCATGGTTGATTTTCATATTGAGACAATCTTTGTCACAATGCGACATTGGGCCATGGTTGACCATGGCCAACTATGTTTGATCATGGTTATAAACCCAAGGTATATAAACTCTAAGATAAATATTATAAACCCTAAATTAAACATGACTGACCATGGTTGATTTTCGTATTGACAAAATCTTTGTCACAATGCAATGTTGGACTATGGTTGACCATGATTGATTTTCATATCTAGGCAACCTTTCTCACAATGCGATGTTGCACAATGGTTGATTTTCATATTGAGACAACCTTTAACACAAGGTGACATTGGAACATGGTTTACCATGGAAGACCATGTTTTCAAAATGTGACGTTGGACCAAGAGATAATCTTTGTCACTTATGTGACCATGGTTGAACATGATTGACCATGGTTTACATTGGTTGATTTTCATATTGTGACAATCTTTGTAAGAATGCAATGTTGGAACATGGTTGACCATGGATGACCATGGTTGTCACAATGTGACGTTCGACCAAGAGACAATATTTGTCACAATGTGATCATGGTTATTGACCATGGTTGAGCATGATTGGCCATGGTTGATTATGGTTGATTTACATATCGATACAATCTTTGTCAGCATGTGACATGGGAACATGGCTGACCATGGGTAATTTTCATATTGAGACAATCCTTGTCATAATATGACATTGGACCATGGTTGATTTTAATGTCCAGACAATCCTTTTCAAAATGCGACGTTGGACCATGGTTGACCATGGTTGATTTTCATATTCAGACAATCTTTGTCATAATGTGACATTGGACCATGGATGACCATGGTTGAGCATGATTGATTTTCATATTGAGAAAATCTTATGATAAACCCTAAGATAAATATTATAAACCAAGCTATATAAACCCTATGATAAATATTATAAATGCTAAAATAAACATGGTTGACCATGGTTGATTAGATATTGAGACAATCTTTGGCACAATACGACATTGAACCATGGTTCATCATGATTAATTTTCATATTCAGACAATATTTATCACAATGCGACGTTCGACCATGGTTGACAATGATTGACCATGACTAACCATGGTTGACGATGGTTTTCCATGGTTGATTTTCATATTGAGAGAATATTTTTCTAAATGCAACACTGGACCATGGTTGATTTTCATACCGAGAGAATCTTTTTCTAAATGCGACGTTGGACCATGGTTGATAAACATATCCTAGTTCTACACTTGCATTAAACGGATAACGATGTCGAGTGTTCAAGAGAGAAAATTGGACAAGAAGGGTAACCTGTAACCTGTGCGTCGAAGGGTAATCCGTTGATGAGCAAATGGGTCGATTCTCCTGAAGCAGTTTCGTATTCATACATGGCCATGTACCTTGTCTTCTTGCATTTTTCTTTTAGGGACGATGGTATTAAACCAGTTTTTCATGGATATGGCTAGATGATCAATTCTCACTAGAACTCACAGTGTCCAGCGTGGTTTCGATGACAAATTTCAAGATCTTGATGTTCATATTATTGACGGGGTCTCCAGATGGGTATGGATATGATGCGTCGTTTGTTAATGTGGCCTCCTCTGTGGCTGAATCGTTTAAATTCATGACGATATCTACAATCTCAGAAGGAGCCAACATGAACTCTTTCAACCTTACATGCACCAGAAAGTATGCCGAGGTGGAGCCTACAAAGGTCATGCTCAGGTCATTTCTCAGGGCGAATCTGTAGAGGGGTCAGACAGGTGGAAAAGATAATGGAAGCGATGCCACTTCCACTTCCGCCTACCAATCACTTTTTCAGTTCGATAAAATATTTATTTACATTTGTAACATCAAGATAAAATGCCAGACTTCATAACAACCCTCTGATGCTTAATCAGACGAAGAATATTTGACTGTGATAAAATTTGGATGTTTGATTTAAAAACAAAATAAAAAGTCAATGATTGTACATCCACCGGGGGTAAATATAGACAAGCCTTCGGCTAATTAATCAAATTGATGAAAATTAAAATCTTAAAAGGAGTTGGGGTTCCCAGGCAAGTTTCAAATGGTTTATCATGCATGCATGTTAGCTACTTATAGTTATGATTATGATATCAATATATGATTTGATATGCTTGTGATGTTGTATCATGCTAATTTGGATTGGCTTATGTAGATGCAATAGCCTCCCGTGAGATACCTTGGGGCATGATTTTGATTATGTTTTTATTTAGCTAGCAATGACATATTGCATGAGACAGAAGGAAAATAGATGAAGAGCATAATAGTTTAGTACAGTTCATATGAATCTCCGTATAGGCTGAAAAAGACATTGGTAGGATGGGAGAGATCAGTTGAACAATAAGAAGAGGTATATTCTCCTGGTTTGGTAGATACCTTTAAAAATTTGAAGGCATAAATCATGAGTTGCAAGGCAAATAATGAGCGATTGATTGAGGCACAAGAAAGGATTTCCAAAGGTCAAGAAAAGAAAACTGAGGTTACTGTATTCATCCTCTAGAGCCTTTCAAATTTGCAAAAGCAGGGATAGTTGGGGATCATTCATGGAGACTGACAGGAAGAAAATACTAATGGTGTGAATGGAAGTAGGTCTCGAAATGGACGCAGGATGGAAAGAGATAATACAGTAAAGGGCGGAAAATCCTTGGGTACACCTAAGAGGAGGGCTAGCACTCATGAATTTTATTATAGCTCTAGTTCCAAGTGACATCATTATCATCACCACCAACATCCCTATAGGAGGAGTCAGAGGGGGTACTTTCTAGAAGAGTTCAAGAAAGGAAAGCCTTCTACTTTTGATGGAGAAATGAAGAAATCAGAAGATGCAGAAGCATGATTGCTTGGGATGAAGAAATTCTTCGGATTGCATGATTATTCAGAAAACATGAAAGCCAAGATAACTACCTTCAATCTCAAGGGAAAAGTAGAGACATGGTGAGAAGATGTTAAGCATGTTAGATGCATCAAAGAAGAAGAGTTGATTTGGGATGAGTTTGAAACAATTCTTCAGGAAGAAGTACTTGTCTGAGAGGTACTGTAATGGAAAGGCCAAGGAATCCTATGAGCTCAAGATGGGTTCCATGACATGTGAAGAGTGCACAACCAAATTTCTAGAGTTGTTGAGATATGTATCCTATCTCAAGGATGAGAAGACAAAGATTCAAAGATTCATTTGTGGGTTTTCATTATCATTCCAAACCTGAGTTTTATGAGCCTCAGTCATTAGAGGAATCCATTAGAAATTTGAAGCATTGTTATGAGCAGTCAAAGTTAAAGTGTAAATGGAAAGGTAATGAGAAGACTAAAGGAAATGGCTCAAGAAGCAAGGAATATCTCAGGATGTAGGTGACAAGGAAAATGTGACACCTCATAAGAAGTTCAATGTAGCTGAGAGAGGACATGGGTCTCAGTCTGAGGAGCAAAAAAATAAAGGTGATGGAAGCAAACCTTTGAGGTGTTGGACCAGTGGTGGAGACCATCACAAGAGGGATTGTCCTTCACATCAGGGCCGCAAGCCTTAGATGTACAATGCTCAGGAGGCGCAGACAGTTGGGGATGTAGGTTAAAGCATTCCCCGAATGCAATAATGGATATCATGAAAGCATATAATCAAGCATCCATTATTGAGACAAAAGGTAATATTTATGATCAAGTTGTTTTTATTTTGATTGATCCTGGATCAAATTATAGATACATTAGTCTTGACTTGGTGGAGCAATGTCAGTAAAATAAGGAAGTGCATGTAGAATTTTCGTTGGTGTAATTAGCTACAAGGACCAAGAGAAGAGCTCATCACTGGGTGAGATCTTGTGCATTTGAGTTTAATGATATACCTACATCAGAACATCTAAATGTGCTTCCTTTGGGTTCATATAACATGCTTTTGGGCATGGACTAGTTGTTCATTCATAGGACTAAGGTAGATTTCCATGACAAGGCCATTGAGTGCTTGGATGATGATGGAGAAAAGAGGTTCTTGTAGGGAAAGAAGAATCCTACATCAATGAGAATGGTTACAACTATGTAGGCTAAGTGCAATAGCAGGAAATGATTTTTATTGTTTGCAGTACATGCTTCAAGTGACAAAGGGAAGGATGTTGAGGATGATGAGGGCTTGAGAAAGTATCCTATCTTGCAACAATTTCAAGATGTGTTTCCTGCAAAGATTCCAGAGTTGCCTCCTCATAGAGAGGTGGATTTCTCTATTGAGTTTATGCCAGGAACAACACCAACATCTAAGGCACCATACAAGATGAACACTCGAGTTGGTGGAATTGAATTTGAAGCTTAAATAGATGCTTGATAAAGGATACATAAGGCCAAGTGTGTTTCCTTAGGGTGCACCAGTGTTGTTTGTAAAAGAGAAGGATTGTACTCTCGAATTGTGAATTGATTACAGATAGTTGAACAAAGTGATTATTAAGAACATGTACCCATTGTCTCAGATTGATTATTTTTTTGATCAGCTGAAGAGAGCAACAATATTTTCAAAGATTAATTTGAAATCAGGATATCATTGGGTGTGCATCAAAGAAGAAGATATCTACAAGACTTCATTTCGTACAAGGTATGGGCACTATGAGTTTGTGGTGGTTCCTTTTGGTCTTACCAATGCTCTAACCACCTTCATGTGTTTGATGAACAATGTGTTGCATCCTTATCTGGATAAGTTTGTGATAGTATTTGTTGATGATATATTGGTATATTCAAAGAATGAGGAGGAGCATGTAGAGCACTTGGAAACAATAATGAGATTGTTGAGAGAGCATCAATTGTATGCGAAACTCAACAAGTTCTGTTTCTTTCAGTCTCAAATTCATTAATTGGGAGATGTTGTTTCCAATGAAGGGATAACATTGGATCTAGAAAATATTAAGGCTATCATAGAATGGCCAACTTCGAGGAATGTGGATGAAGTCAGATCATTCATGGGGCTAACAAGTTATTACAGGTGGTTCATCAGGGAATTTTCCAAGATTGACTATTTGATTACATCTTCGCAGAGGAAAGTGAAGAAGTTTGAATGGATTGTTGAGTGTGCAACTAGTTTGGAGCAGTTGAAGTAGTTTCTTACCAATGCTTCAGTTTTGAAGATTGCACATCCTGATAAGGAACCCTCACCATATGAATAGTGAGTGACCCCTAAGAAGTAAGGGCCCTTGTTTACCAACTTTCATGTGTATTTGCCCGTTGAGACCATTTGAGGAGTGAGTTTGTGGTTTGTATAAATGCATGTAAGGAAGGACTTGGTGGAGTCTTGATGCAATAAGGGCATGTGGTTTGCTATGAATCAATGAAGTTGGGTGAGCACGAGCATAATTACGTGACTCATGATCTTGAGTTAGAAGTGATCATTCACGCATTGAAGATGTGGAGACATTATCTTCTTAGTAGGAGGTTCATCTTAATGAGTGATCACAGTGGACTGAGGTACTTATTTGACCAACCTAATTTGAATACAAGGAAAGCAAGATGGTTGGCTACTCTTAGTGAGTTTGACTTTGAGATCAAGTACATCAAAGGAAAGGAGAATAGAGTTGCAGATGCCCTCAGTAGGAGAGTGAAACTGAATAATATTTCAACGGTGAACTCTAATGGGATAGATTTACCGGAGCAGATCTTTCATGCAGGGAAGCATGATGAGTAGTACCAGCAATTGAAGAAGAGATTAAAATAGCAGAGTGAAGGTGATAGGGATGAGTAGTATCACCTCACAACAAATGGCTTGGTAAAATTCAAGGGCAAGATTTATGTGCCAGATAGCAGTGAGTTGAAGAAGCTTATATTGAAGGAGTTTCACATCAAGCCATATTCAGGCCACCTAGGATACCAAAAGACTTTGACATCTATCAAGAAGTTCTACTATTGGCTGAATTTGAAGAAAGAGGTGGTTGAGTTTTTTGCAAGGTGCTTAGACTGTCAGCAGGTGAAAGTTGAATGCAAGCATCCAACTGGTCTATTATAGCCTATTCTAATTCTAGAATGGAAATGGGAGGTTATTTCCATGGACATCAGTACAAGGTTTCCTAGGACACTGAGACAATGTGATTCCATCATGGTTGTGGTTGACAGGTTGAGAAAAGTAGCTCACTTCATTGCAGTGAATTCTATTAATTCAACTAGTGAGGTAGCTCAGATCTTCATCAGGGAGATAGTAAGGTTGCATGGAGTTCCCAAGAATATTATATCAGACAAAGATGTCAAGTTCACTTCCAAGTTTTGGAAGGATTTGTTTGTAGACTTGGAGACAGAGTTAGCCTTCAGTACAACTTATCATCCGCAGACAAATGTATATATAGAGAGGGTTAACAGGATCCTTGAGGATATGTTGAGTATGTATGTCATGCATCAATAGAGGAAGTGGGAGGAGTATCTTCCACTAGTGGACTTTGCTTATAATAATTGGTATCAGGAATATTTGAAGATGATTCCATTTGAGGCTCTCTACAGGCAGAGTTGTAATACTCCTCTCAGCTAGAGTGATCCATTGAACGGGATGTTGATTAGACCGAATATGTTGGAAGAGATGGAGCAAGAGATGTAGGTTATTAAAAGGAATTTAAAGGAAACACAAGACATACAAAAGAGTTATGCAAATTAGCAAAGAACATTCAAGGAGTTTCAGGTTGGGGAGAATTTGTACTTGCTCATCAAGCCCAAGAGGAGTTCCTTGATGATTGGATCATGTGCCAAGCTGGAACCTTGGTGTTGTGGGTCTTTTGAGATCCTTGAGAGGATTAGACCAGTGGCCTACAGACTTTCACTGCGGCCAACAGTGAAAGTCCATGATGTTTTGTATGTTTCATTTCTTAAGAGATATAAGCATAATGCTAAAATTGTGATTGATTAGTTAGTATTGCAGGTGGAGCCAAAGAGAGAGTTCCAGCCAGAGCCACAATGCATATTGCAGTGGAAACAATTCATGCTCCGAAACCAAATAATAGAGCAAGTTAAAGTGCAATGGAAGCACTTTGGGCCCGCTGAAGCTACATGGGAGATGGATAATCAGATGCGAGCATTATATCCTTCTTTTTTTGTTGGTTGAAGCAAATGATTTGAGGGGCTTAAATGGTAACACTGGAAAAATGCACTTAGAAATTATCCTGGATCAGAAAGTCATAGACATGGGAAACTTCCCATTACCTGGCTAGTTTCTTCATCTCCTCTTATTTTTTATATAATTTTTTGTAACTCTACTTGTCTTATAACTGTCTTGCTTTCAATTCATCCAGAAAGATAGACATGTTGTTATCTCACACTGTACAGCCAGCTAGAAGCAGCAATTGACATGCTGAATGCTTTCTATTTTCTTTTTGATACTGAACTGCATACAACCTTAACATACTAGTCTATTACTCTGGATCTGTATGAAGACTATGGACTGTTTATTTCTCCTATTATGTTTGTATTTGGCAGTATTGGGATAGATTACTGAAAAAAGCATCTGCACTAATGGAACTTTTATGATGTGAGACTTTTTGAATATCACTGTAAATTCCTACTTCTGAGCCATCAATATATAATCGTGCTATTTTCGTAATAGAAAAAAATATTCAAAACATAGTTTTGCCAAAATCTTTATAAAACTATTTCGGAGATTTGAAGAAAAATGCAGTGGTTTTTGAGTAGTAATGCTACTTCATACATATCCATTAATAAAAATTTCAAAAGAATGCCGTTGAGAAGTGGAAAAGCCCAGATTTGGGAAAATAATGAATATATTTTTAAATGAATTTGAGTCTCAATGAGTTATCTAAATTCAGATAATTACAAAAGATTATGTTTGTTATGGTTGGTGCGTCCAGAACACGTATCGATTCCCGTAGACGACACCCTGATTTGAAACACTGCAAGAAAATTTTCCCGGGCACAGGAAAGATTTTGTTGGTTACAGCTGGGGTGTCCCAAACACGTATCGATTCTGATCGACGACACTCTAATTTGCAAAACTGTAAGACTTTTTTCCCGGTCAAAAAAAACTTTAAGATTCTGCCAGTGCAAATCTTTCATTGTTGCCTTCGCTCGGGAGTCACAGACGGTTGGAAAGGCAGGATAGAGGCCATCCATGAGCTCGCCATTGCTGAGACTCCGCTCTTTTGCGATAGTAGGCAACCTGCTCTCACCCGACGACCGCCGTCTCCCCATATATTCCTTCCGGCAAGGAGCGATTTCCATCCATTTCTCAATACCCACAGCTACCGTCGTCTTCGAAATCGCCATTACACAATCTGTCTATCTTGGAAAATAAAATTTCAAATAAAAACCCTAACCTACTTAAAACACTAAGGGCAGGGCGGAAAAAGAATGATTCGATGACTGAAAGTTGCTCGCCACGCAGGGGAATTGAACCTGTTTGCTGCACCGATTCATCCTGGGTTGTCGTGGAGTGTATTTAAAGGAGAGGTGGATCGCTTTCATTTATTTGGACGCGGGAAGAGGTCGAACTCGGGCCCTACACGTGAAAAACGCGTATGGTAAGAAAGACAGCTGTCGTCGTCCATTTAGTTGGACGCGTGAAGAAGTCGAAATCGGACCCAATTACACGTGAACAACACGTAGGGTCAGAAAGACAGCTGTCCTCGGATTACTGTCGAAGGTTCTACAGATACACAATCCCATTCTAATTTCCTTCCGAAGAATGTAATATGAGGTATGCGACTAAACTCGGAATCGAACCAGAATTCCTGGTTTTGTAGGGCAGCGCTCTAACCATTGAGCATTGAAGTCATATTTAATATCATTATTTTATCTAAAATGTTTAATAGATAAAATAACTCATTTCACACTCTTATAGTTATTGATGATAGGTTTTCCTCTTAAAACTTGGGATGACATTCTATATATTGAGTATCCATATAGTTAGTAAACAACACGAAGCTATGTATAATTTGGGTGGGTTAATAGTTAGGGGATATGTGTTTTTTTTAAGAGGTAATAAGTTTAAATCTAGACTGAATTGGTATGTAACAACTCACAAATTAAATATATTAATATTTATGATTAAAAATTAAAATCTTTTAGAATAGGCCATTTATTCTTTTAACATTATCCCAACAAACCAAATATATTCCTTAAAATCATATCCAAATAAATAAAAAAACAATGGCATCCCAACCATTTGAAATAATAAAACAAAATAAATTAAAATTATCATCCTCCATTCTCACGAAACTCGCAAGTTCCATCCAATCGATCGTTATACCAACATCATCAATTGCTTCGAAGTACTTGGAAATAGTTGGCCTTTCTCAACTTGGCATATTGCCCTCAATTCAAATTATTCAACAATTTACGAATGTACTCTCTTCGTCGTGGCTTTTTTTTTCACAGAGAAATCCATATATATAGCCGAAGCCCTCAGATTATAATATGGCCGAAGCCAGTCAGAATACGGCCGAAGCCAGATTACATTATGGCCGAAGCCAGTCAGAAATACGGCCGAAGCCAGCTGATTATACGGCAGAGCCGTCATATATATCGCCGAAGCGAGGGGTCCTCCGCAGGGATCGAACTCGACTGGGGGAGCGAAAGCCATCCACCATGTTTAAGCCAATACAAGTGTCTTTGGCCATCAATACAAGTGTGTCTTTGGCCATCATTGTTTTTATAAGGTTTTTACTCATGTTACAATATCTCATATTAGGTATATTACTAACACAATTGTAAAGTTTATATCAATCACATTCACAATTATATTAGTAAAACTATTGTTAATTAAATGAATATTTATTAATATAGATATTGTTAATTAAATATTGTTAACAATATATTATTAATTAATAAATCACTTTTTTTCATAAATATTATTATTTAATAAAGCATTTCATTCATTATTATTAATTGATATTGTTTGTATTAATAGACTTCTTAAGCTAGCTTTAAATTCCAACCAAAACACCTAAAGCTCAAACGAAGTTGGTATGAAGACACTAGGGCCTGGTTAAACCATTGGGAGATCGACGAGAATGTTGCATTGCAAAACATTAATAACATTAAAAATATTGTTACTTCTAAGTTCAAAGAAAAAACGTGGTGTGAGAAAGATTGAGCAGCTAAAACAAAATTAAGATATTATAAGGAGGTCATCAACCCCACCCTAGAAGATCAAAAGAATCTCTCTGTTTTAACTAGCTCAAAGAAGAAAATTAATATAGCCAAGATTAGAACAAACTCTCATGAGCTCCATAGTGAAACGGGTCATTAGGTAGTTCCTAAAACACCATGGATGGAAAGGATCTGCCATCTCTGTGAGAAGCCTTTTTATGAATGAGGCCTCTATTTTCTTCATTTTCCTCCTCTCATGCAACCTGTGACCTTTCACCTCCTTTTTCTCCTAATTTCCATTATTTTCATAAATAATTGTGCCAAAAATGCTTTTTTGCTTTTCCAAAGCCTTAGTCATTGCCTTTGCCAATTTCATTAGCCATAAACAACCAAATGAACACCCCCCTAGGATGTCTTGCCCAGCATTCATATTGGAATAAGTGTCCCATCGACTGTGGTTATTGTTTTTAACTTTTATTACATGGAATTTTCACAAGGGATGTTACAACAGGTGGAAACAGAGGCAAAGTTCCAGCCAGAGCCACAATGCATATTGCAGCGGAAAAAACTCATGCCTTGGAACCGATAAATAGAGTAAGTTTAAGTAAAGTGGGGGCACTTTGGGTCCAAAGAAGCTACATGGGAGATGACTAATCAGATGTGAACATTATATCCTTCTTTATTTGCTGGTTGAAGCAAATGCGTTTTTTGTATGTGTGTGTGTGTTGCCATTGTAAATACCACATCAAATTGTGTTATAAAGCTCCAATAAGTGGTATGTTTGTCATGTCTTCATCAATTGTCACTGTAAATACTACATTGAGTTGTGTTTATAAAGCTCCAATAAGCAATATGTTTTGTTGGCCATAAGTGTCATAGAGCACCAAGAACGATGTTCCCCTGGGGGGGTTTGTAACAACCCCAGGTTGATTTTCTAAGTAAATAAATTAAACCAAGGTCATAAGACACATATTCCAAGCTAAATAGAGGGGAAAACATTATAGTGGACATCACTTGTGGTTTATTATTTCTATGGAAATTGGCAAATGAAAAAAACAATAAATGACAATTTAATATGAGAAATAAAGGAAAATAGGAAAAAAGGGAGATGAAGAGACACAAATATGCGCGCAAGGGAAAATGAAGGAAATTAAAAGAAAAGAAAAAAAAGGAAACAAAAGGAGAGAGAGAACATTTTATGCCTCTCTTAGTCACTCTTAGTTACTCTTGCTACTCCTAGTCACTCACACTTGCAAACTTAGAGCACTCTTGGAGCATTCTATCATTCACTTGGAGATTGAGGTATTCTCACTTGGATTTGGAGAGAGAAAGCACTTCAACAGAAGCAAGCAAGCAAAGGAATTCGTGGAAAACAAAAGAGAAGGTTGGAAGAGCATCTACAATAGGAGAACATTGCAGGTAACAAGTTGCATGTGTAATTTCATTGTTAAGATTTGAATGCATGGAACATGCAATTGGTTATTTGGTTGTTTTGTTGTCATTGGCATGGGATTTGCCTGAATTGATAGTGGTTTCATATTTGCCTTGTCATTTCCTGGATAACCATGGTGTAGTGGGTTCCTCGTTGTCATTGGCATGGTATTTTCCTGAATTGATAGTGGTTTCATCTTTGCCTTGTCATTTCCTGGATAACCATGGTGTAGTGGGTTCCTTGTTGTGATTAAGCTTTAGATGGCCAGTAAACTTTGGATCCCGGCGAGGTGGTCTCAGGAAAATTCCCAAGGGTTGAGGGTGGAGTTGGGATTTCTCCGGGAACTCTTGATGGATGGGTAAAACAAGAAAATTCCTCTGGGTATGGTGAAGAAAGTTGGAGGCATCCAAACTTGTTTGGTATTAGTGATTTATGGGCCGATTTAGATGAAATCACTATGGTTGAGGTGGTTTTGCCTCTAGAATCCTCGGTTGGTTCTATTTTGGTTTAACCCATATGATCCTACATTCATGCTTAGAATATGGAACAGGGGTGATTGGATGAAGGAGAGATTTGGTTCAACCCAATCTATGGTCAGGTGATACGTAGAAGTGCCTAACTTAGTTGGCTTTATGCATATGTTATTATGTGTTATTTCTTATTGAAATCAATGAGCACATGTATGGGTTATTGTGTTGATTTTATGATTGGTTTGTCATGGATTTATTCTGGTTAAATGTTGGTTATAGGCATGATACATTATTGTTGTATAATTTGCTCATGTTATGGATTTTTCTTATGGCTTGGTAAGTTATTGAAAGGTATATGGATGCATGGGCTAACAAGTGTTATCACAGCTAGTATGAGAGGGCATTGAGTCTTCTTGATGGTTCTCTTATGAAGTTAAGAAGATGTTGACTTATTATCATCTTAGATTGAATTCTGGAAAGTTCTGGGTTATTTTGGGTAGATGGCCTGTTGCTAGCCCTGAAAATCTAAAATTAGGTTGCTAGATGCACCCTCTGAACTAAGAGATTTTGGCTACAACCGCACAGAGGAAGGCCTATGCGTGCGGCTGGAGCTTTCCAACCACATGCACTACTTGGCATGCATGCGAATGGGGCGTAGGGTTAGGAAAAAAGTTAATTCCAACTCAAAGCAAGGTCATCAACAAATGTTGTTCGGTATCTGGGTGATGTGGTGCTCCTGGGAGGTTGGAGTATGTTTCAGTTTTGTAGACCCCCCACTTCCATAACTAGAACTTGGATGTTGGGCTCTTTCTTTGTAACTCCCAACTCATGTTTACCTTAGAGAGCTTGTAAATCCGAGTAAATATGGGGTGGGGTGTTATAATATGTCTGGGTGTGTTAGATTTTATCTTGTCCAGTCAAAGGCTATTGCAATACTCTAGTAAGTGCAAGTCCAAAATTTCATTGGTAAGTGCCAACCAAGCTAAGAAATTAATTAGTTCTAGTAAGAAGTATGTTTTCCTGTTTTTAAGAAAAAAAATAGTCTATAGAAGAGTTAGTTAGAGAAAAGTCATCCTTGGAGGAGTGCATTAAGGAACAAAGACAACAACTAGAAAATTTGCTATAGGCATATAGGGGATGTGTTATAGGAGCCTAAAGGGTTATTGTTCAAGAGGGAAGTGGATCAAGAGATCCAACTATTCCCAGAATCATCAGTTGCAAACATTAGGTTGTACATGCAGTATGTTATAAAAGAAATTGAAGTGAAGACGCAGTGGCAACAACTACTGGAACATGGTGTCATTCGATCAAGTACCTCACCATGTGGGGAACCCATCATCATTGTGCCAGATAAGGATGAGAATTGGAAAATGTGTATTGATCATAGAAAATTAAATAAAATTACGCTCAAGAAAAGGTACCATTTTCCCATGAATAATCATCTAGTGGATCAATTGCAAAAAGCCAAATAATTCACCAAGCTAGACTAAATATTTGGATATCATTGGGTTTGAGTAAGAGAAAAAGACACCTAAAATACCATCTTCAAAACTAGGAAAGGTTTATATGAGTGGTTATTCATGTTGTTTGGCATATGCAATGCACTAGCTTACAATGTTAATGAATGATATATTGTAACCCTTTATAGATTCATTTGTTATTATCTATTTTGATGATATATTAGTACATTGTGCTACCTGGGAGGAGACAATTTCATATTTGATGCAGGTGCTAGAGACATTAAATAAGCACCAACAATTGGCAAATCTCAAAAGGTGTGAGTTTGCTAAAAAATATTTGGTATGTATGTGGTATGTGATAGGTGGAGGAGAGCTAAAGATAGATATCGACAAGATGAAGGCCATCACGAAGTGGGAAATTGCTACTAATGTTTCTAAGGCCAAGAGTTCTGTTGGTGTAGTACAATTCATGAGGAAACTTATAGCCTCATTTTCAATAGTCGCAGCACCAATCCATGCCATAACAACGAGAGGTAAGAGTTTCCAATGGGGAAAGGGTTGACATAGGGCCTTTGAGGAGTTAAAGAAGAATATCTGTCAAGCACTAGTTCTATCATTACCGAACTTGCAATAGCCCTTCGAAATGAAGATAATTAATATGTTATGGGAGTGGCCTTGATGCAGGGAGGAAGACATGTAGGCTACCATTCTGAAGTATTTCATGGGGCAATTCTCAATCGTGCTATCTATTATAAGGTGCTCTATGCCCTAGTGCAAGATGTGAATAAGTAAAAGCACTTTATGATGGGAAAGGTGATAGTAATCCACACAAAGCACCAACTGCTATAGTACCTGCAAACCCAGAATAAGCTACAAAAAACCAAGCATTATAAGTGGATGGGGTTTCTTCAACAAATTCATTTAGTGATAAAGTATAAGAAGGGAAACACAAACAAGTTGGTTTACATGCTTTCAATGCCATCGACATCAAAGATCACAATTTTTGGAACTCTGATGAATATGGAGTCATTCACACATGATGCATATAGAGAGACATATTAAGATGATGAGGACTTCAAGGAGGTGTCTCAACAATTGCAGAGCCAAAGTCGTGCACAATGGTGACAACACAGTTGACTACCATCTCCGGGACGGGTTACTATTCAGGCTGGATAAGTTATAGGTTCTTAAAGATGAGTGACTGCAATTGATCAAAGAGGCTCACACCTTCAAGGTTGCAGAGAATTTCGGTATAGGGAAAACTAAGGCCAACTTGCAAAGTTATGTGTATTGGCCCACGATGCAAGAACATGCATCTTTGCTCATAATAAGATGCATGTTTTGTTGTACCAACAAACATAGCAATGGGAAATAGGGGATGCTTTAAGGACAAAAATAAAGAGGAGTGAGGGAGGATCTTACAGGGGATGCTTTAAGGACAAAAATAATTCTGGAGAAGATCAAGAAAATCCACCTTCAAGTACATGAGACACTACATAAGTCAAAGGAAAAATACAAGGCTAGGCATGATCAACACAAACATAGAAGTCCTTCAAGGTGAGAGACAAAATTTGGTTGCAACTGAACAAGGAGAGGTTACAGGGTCTTGGTAAGAAAATCAAAGTTCTACGATATGGTCGCTTGGAGATACTAGAAAGATGGGAGATAATTCCCATGGACTCGATCTACCCCCATACATGTGCATTTACTCAATGTTGAATGTAGAGAATATGAAATTCTATAAGCCTTCCATGCTAGATCCGGAAGAGGGACATGGGCCTACCTTCTATAGAGGATTTGGCACCAAATTATTAAGCAAAGTTACAAAGGATATAATTTTGCAGAAGAGGTTCAAAACTATATGACAAGGGCAACATGACCTCTAATATATTGGGTTGAAATCTAGGCAAATCTAAATGGTACACCCAGAGATGGTGGAGGATAAATTTCCTCACCTAATTCAATATAAGCATTTGGGACTAAAAGACTCTCAAAACAGAGAGGTATGATTCATATTAGATCATTATATTATTTGGGATCCATTTTGATGCTTTCAAAGTGGAAAAAGTGGAGTAATAAACACATAGGACCATTTTTATCGGTGGATCCCAGTTTGGTGTATTGGGGGTTGAAACCTTCTAGAAGCAGTTTGAGGCATCAACATTTTTTGGGGATAAAACGATGTTGCTTAACCATCACACCCCCTAACACTATTCTACATAGATATACATTTCCAATGGTGCATTAATAACCTCAATCAAAACTCATATGCAAAAGTTATGGCACCAATGTTAGTTGACCTTCCTATTATGACTGCCATGATTTGAAAGAATGCAATTTCAATCCCCATTATTCATGGAAAAGGGGCTAGCCAAGTGAACATGATGAAGAAGACTCTAGAAGAGTTCATATTATCTTTAATTAATAGCTGAAGGAGTCCAACATAACTAATAGTAGGTTATCAGGCCGTGTTCCAACTGGGTCGCTAAGAGAAAAAAGGGTTTCATCGTATTCGAATGCATTTTGTTCCATAGATGAGAAAAGTAGCCAAGACTGGATATGAAGAGGGCAATCATAGAGAGTTTGTGCATTGTAGTAGCCCACAAGCCACAAACCTTACTTCTTTGTACTTGCATCCATTTCCATTCAAAGAAAAAGAGAAAAGTGGCCTCACCGTCCACTTGGTTTTTTTTTCAAAATGGGTTCTCAAGTTATATCTTGTGTCAATTGTGGGTTATGAGTTTTATTTTGTTGTTTTTTTATTATCTGCATATTTTACCTATTGTATGCATAAACATAACACAATAATTATTGAATCCAAATATATAAAGAGAATTAACCTTCATAGTGTATATTTTGGATTTTAAGTATAATTTCATCAGATTTGTTGTGACAAACTGTCCAGTGAAATGTCTGCAATAGTTTACAGGTCATTTTAACATAGGGATAGATGCATGTTTCTTCTTAGATTATAACATCTAGTCATAGAAGTCCATTGATTTTGATATGTATTTTTTGGTCCAAAGTTTGTTGAATCTACATATTAACTCATGTCAATGAAGTTTTTGGCTTAGACATTGGCGTTCTCATTTGTTGCAATGGATAGTGCAAAGGCTTCTTAGATCATTCAAACCTGCATTCGAGAGGAGGCCAAACGGTAACCTACACCCAAACTTGAGGTGAATTCCTCTTTGAAGGATCTATTAAACCTATCAATTTTTGGATTCAACTTTGGTTGACACATTATTGCATTGCATGGGGCCAAGAAGATGGTGGTCAGAATTGGAGAGGAGGTTCCTATTACTTTCTCAATATATTTGGAGAGGCGACATCAACGTCATTGTTATCTAAGTTGGTAGGGTCATGATGATTTTAGAAACAATTAAAGGTAGATTAAGAGTATTCACAAATGAGGTACATCATTGTTGTCTAAATTGATAGGGTTATGATGATTTTAGTAGTAATTAAAGTAAATAAAAGCATTCACAAAAGAGGTAGAGGGAATGACGAGGGAGATCAAGGAAAAACCATTAGAGAGAAACTAAGGTAAGAATCCTAGTGGCTATTGACGAGTAGCAAGGGTTTTTACTCTAGTTGCAACCTATGTCACAAGGTTTGTTGAACCTCAAGTAAAATCTAAACTTGAAGGCAAGCCTTAAAGTCGAATTTGAATATAAAAGGAAATTTCAAAATTTTATTGATTTTTTCATTTTTTATAAATTATAAAAATAAATTACGTTAGCTACATTTAATAAAATTATATATTGAAAAATGAATATAGATAAACCTTATGATGAACCTTATTCAAACCCCATCTAAAGTTTTGAATAATCAAACCTTATCATTGTGAAACTTAAACTCAAACTCATACCATTTGACTTAGGTTGCAACCTATCAAATAACCTTATTAAGAAGATTTACAAAGCATTTTTGTTATTCTATCACATTAATAATAATAAATAATTCTTATCACTATAAATTGATGTCATCATTTTTATAAAAATACATATTTATGATTTTCTTTTCAATCTCTCTCTCTCTCTCTCACACACACACATATATATATATTTTCTATTATTAAAAAAATAGAATTAATTGTTGTAGTAGTTACTCATTCAAAGATTTTGACAGGCCATGGATTTGACAAACCCAAAAAAATTGCTAGTCTTGGAGACTATCTTCAAAGTGACTTTTCTTTCATCTCTTGTCACAACCTCGGTCCAACCTAGCGACCTACGAGAGGCAAATCAACCAAAGTAATTTATGTTATTTACACTGATTTTTTCACTGTATATATGGATTGGATTCAACACCTTGAAAAACTCTGGGGCATTTGGATTGTGCAGGAGTTACCCATCAAATTTGTGATTTCAATAAATTCCTAATTTATGATTTCAATAATTTCTCACCGGATTTAAAAAAAATTAGATCGGAAAAACTTCCAAAAAATCACACTAAAGACAACTCCATTAAAAATATTTAATAAAGCTTAAAAAAACTTTAATTATAAATATAAAACAACAAATAACCTTTATTTCCTGATCTATTTTAACCAAATAAACCAAACCAATCAAACCAATTTACATAAAACCTTTTACAACTTTGATTTTTAAACATCCTCATGACCCATTATGAAACCTACTAACATAGGTATTCAAAACATATTTTACCAAAATCTTTATAAAACTATTTCGGAGATTTGAAGAAAAATGCATTGGTTTTTGAGTAGTAATGATACTTCATACATATCTATTAATAAAAATTTCAAAAGAATGTAGTTGAGCAGTGGAAAAGCTCAGATTTGGGAAAATAATGAATATATTTTTAAATGAATTTGAGTCTCAATGAGCTATCTAAATTCAGATAATTACAAAAGATTATGTTTGTTATAGTGGAGCGTCCAGAACATGTATCGATTCCCATAGACGACACCGTGATTTGATACACTGCAAGAAAATTTTCCCGTGCACAGGAAAGATTTTGTTGGTTACCACTGGAGTGTCCAAAGCACGTATCGATTTCCATAGACGACACTCTGATTTGCAAAACTGCAAGAAATTTTTGGACAAATAAAAGTAGTCAACAAGATTTTGGCGCAACTTTTGAGGGATACAATTAGAAGCATCCAAAGACCTCTGATGAAAATCTAGTATACAAACAACACTCTTATAACATAGTAGTTCACACTTTTACTAGTAAGTCCCCATCTGAAACTTATTTTGGATATTTTCCACCTTCACCTTTGAGTATTTCATATGAGCAGTGAAGAGGAGTGAGGGAGGATCTTACAGGGGATGCTTTAAGGACAAAAATAATTGTGGAGAAGATCAAGAAAATCCACCTTCAAGTACATGAAACACTACAGAAGTCAAAGGAAAAATACATGGCTAGACATAATCAACACAAACATAGAAGTCCTTCAAGGTGAGAGTCAAAATTTGGTTGCAATTGAACTAGGAGAGGTTACAGGGTCATGGTAAGAAAATCAAAGTTCTACGATATGGTCCCTTGGAGGTACTAGAAAGGTGGGAGATAATTCCCATGGACTCAATCTACCCCCATACATGTGAATTTACTCAATGTTGAATGTAGAGAATATGAAATTCTATAAGCCTTCCATGCTAGATCAGGAAGAGGGACATGGGCCTACCTTCTATAGAGGATTTGGCACCAAATTCTTAAGCAAAGTTGACAAAGGATATAATTTTGCAGAAGAGGTTCAAAACTATATGACAAGGGAAACATGACCTCTAATATATTGGGTTGAAATCTAGGCAAATCTAAATGGTACACCCGAGAGATGGTGGAGGATAAATTTCCTCACCTCATTCAGTATAAGCATTTGGGACCAAAAGACTCTCAAAACAGAGAGGTATGATTCATATTAGATCATTATATTATTTGGGATCCATTTTGATGCTTTCAAAGTGGAAAAAGTGGAGGAATAAACACATAGGACCATTTTTATCGGTGGATCCCAATTTGGTGTATTGGGGGGTTGAAACCTTCTAGAAGCAGTTTGAGGCATCAACGTTTTTTGGGGGTAAAACGATGTTGCTTAACCATCACACCCCCTACCACTATTCTACATAGATATACATTTCCAATGGTACATTAATTACTTCAATCAAAACTCATATGCAAAAGTTATGGCACCGGTGTTAGTTAACCTTCCTATTATGACCGCCATGATTCGAAAGAATGCCATTTCAATCCCCATTATTCATGGAAAAGGGGCTAGCCAAGTGAACATGATGAAGAAGACTCTAGAAGAGTTCATATTATCTTTAATTAATAGCTGAAGGAGTCAAACATACCCAATAGTAGGTTATCAAGCCGTGTTGCCACTGGGTAGCTAAGAGGAAAAAGGGTTTCATCGTATTCGAATGCATTTTGTTCCATAGATGAGAAAAGTAGCCAAGAATGGATATGAAGAGGGCAAAAATAGAGAGTTTGTGCATTGTAGTAGCCCACAGGCCACAAACCTTACTTCTTTGTACTTGCATCCATTTCCATTCAAAGAAAAAGAGCAAAGTGGCCTCACCTTCCAATTGTTTTTTTTTTTTTTTTTTAAATGGGTTCTCAAGTTATATCTTGTGTCAATTGTGGGTTATGAGTCTTATTTTTGTGTTTTTTATTATCTGCATATTTTACCTATTGTATGCATAAACATAACACAATAATTAATGAATCCAAATATATAAAGAGAATTAACCTTCATAGTGTATATTTTGGATTTTAAGTATAATTTGATCAGATTTGTTGTGACAAACTGTCCAGTGAAATGTCCACAATAATTTACAGATCACTTTAACATAGGGATAGATGCATGTTTCTTCTTAGATTATAACATCTAGTCATAGAAATCCATTGATTTTGATATGTATTTTTTTGTCCAAAGTTTGTTGAATCTACATATTAACTCATGTCAATGAAGTTTTTGACTTAGACATTGGCGTTCTAATTTGTTGCAATGGATAGTGCAAAGGCCTCTTAGATCATTCAAACCTGCATTCGAGAGGAGGCCAAACGGTAACCTACACCCAAACTTGAGGTGAATTCCTCTTTGAAGGATCTATTAAACTTATCAATTGTTGGATTCAACCTTGGTTGACACATTATTGCATTGCATGGGGCCAAGAAGATGGTGGTCACAATTGGAGAGGAGGTTCCTATTACTTTCTCAATAGATTTGGAGAGGCAACATCAACGTTATTATTATCTAAGTTGGAAGGGTCATGATGATTTTAGAAACAATTAAAGGTAGATTAAGAGTATTCACAAATGAGGTACATCATTGTTGTCTAAATTGATAGGGTTATGATGATTTTAGTAGTAATTAAAGTAAATAAGAGCATTCACAAAAGAGGTAGAAGGAATGACGAGGGAGATCAAGGAAAAACCATTAGAGAGAAACTAAGGTAAGAACCCTAGTGGCTATTGAAGAGTAGCAAGGGGTTTTACTCTAGTTGCAACCTATGTCACAAGGTTTGTTGAACTTCAACCTTGAGGTTCAAAATTCGACGAACCTAATTTTTTTTTTTAGGTTTGATCAAGTTTGTTGAACCTCAAGTGGAATCTAAACTTGAAGGCAAGCCTTAAAGTCAAATTTGAATGTAAAAGGAAATTTCAAATTTTTATTGATTTTTTCATTTTTTATAAATCATAAAAATAAATTATGTTAACCACAATTAATATAATTATATATTGAAAAATGAATATAGATAAACCTTGTGATGAACCTTATTCAAACCCCATCTAAAGTTTTGAATTCGAATCAAACCTTATCATTGTGAAACTTAAACTCAAATTCAAACCATTTGACTTAGGTTGCAACCTATCAAATAACCTTATTAACAAGATTTACAAAGCGTTTTTTAATTCTATCACATAAAAATAATAAATAATTCTTATCACTATAAATTGATGTCATCATTTTTATAAAAATACATATTTATGATTTTCTTTTCAATCACATTTTTCTTATATATATATATATATTTTAAAAAAATAGAATTACATTGTTGTAGTAGTTGCTCATTCAAAGATTTTGACAGAGCATGGATTTGACAAACCCAAAAGAATTGCTCGACTTGGAGACTATCTTCAAAGTGATTTTTCTTTCATCTCTTGCCACAACCTTGGTCCAACCTACCAACCTACCAGAGGCAAATCAACCATAGTAATTTGTGTTATTTACACTGATTTTTCAGTGTATATATGGATTTAGCACCTTGAAAAACTCTGGGGCACTTAAATTGTGCACGAGTTACCCATCAAATTTGTGATTTCAATAAATTCATAATTTATGATTTCAATAAATTCTCACTGAATTTTAAAAAAATTAGACTAGAAAAACTTCCAAAAATCACACTAAAGACAACTCCATTAAAAAAAATCTAATTATAAATATAAAACAATAAATAACCTTTATTTCCTGGTCTATATCAACCAAATAAACCAAACCAATCAAGCCAATTTACATAAAACCTTTTACAACTTCGATTTTTAAACATCCTCATGACCCATTATGAAACCTACTAATAATATAGGTATTCAAAACATATTTTACCAAAATTATTATAAAACTATTTCGGAGATTTTAAGAAAAATGCATTGGTTTTTGAGTAGTAATGATACTTCATACATATCTATTAAAAAAAATTTCAAAAGAATGCCGTTGAGCAGTGGAAAAGCTCAGATTTGGGAAAATAATGAATATATTTTTAAATGAATTCGAGTCTCAATGAGTTATCTAAATTCAGATAATTACAAAAGATTATGTTTGTTATAGTGGAGCGTCCAGAACACGTATCGATTCCCGGGCACAGGAAAGATTTCGTTGGCTACCGCTGGAGTGTCCAAAACACGTATCGATTTCCATAGACGACACTATGATTTGCAAAACTGCAAGAAATTTTTCCCTGTCAAGAAAAAGCTTTAAGATTCTGCCAGCACAAATCTTTCATGGTCGCCCTTCGCTCGGGAGTCAGAGGCCATCCATGAGCTCGCCATTGCTGAGACTCCGCTCTTCTGCGATAGGGGGCAACCTCCTCTCACCCGATTGCCGCCGTCTCCCCATATATTCCTTCCGGCGAGGAGCGATTTCCATCCATTTCTCAATACCCACAGCTACCGTCGTCTTCGAAATCGCCATTACACAGTCTGTCTATCTGAGAAAATAATTATCCAAATAAAAACCCTAACCTACTTAAAACCCTCAGGGCAAGGCGGATTAAGAATGATTCGATGACTGAGAGTTTCTTGCCAAGCAGGGGAATTGGACCTCTTTGCTGCGACGATTCACTCTGGCTTGTCGTGAGTGTATTTAAAGGAGAGGTGGGTCGCTTTCATTTATTTGGACGCGTGAAGAGGTCGAACTCGGGCCCTACACGTGAAAAACGCGTATGGTAAGAAAGACAGCTGTCCTCGTTCATTTATTTGGACGCGTGAAGAAGTCGGAATCGGACCCTATTACACGTGAAAAACGCGTAGGGTGAGAAAGACAACTGTCCTCGGATTACTGTCGAAGGTTCCGGAGATAGACAATCCCAATCTAATTTCCTTCCTAACAATGTTATATGAAGGATACGTCTACACTGGGAATCGAACCAGAATCCCTGGTTTTGTAGGGCAGCGCTCTAACCACTGGGCAATGAGTCATATTTAATATCATTATTTTATCTAAATAATATTTTATAGAATATATTTAATAAATAAAATAACTAATTTCACATTTTCACGTTATTATAGTCATTGAGGATAGGTTTTTACATTGTGTAATCTAATTTTGTTGTTGTTGTAGATATTTTATATTGTAGAAATGTTTTTCAGCTTAAACAGATTATTGGGATTTGATCAATGTTTCGAACCAACTAATGTGATTCATCACCAAGACAAGGTGAAAAAAATCATACAATCTTTATATGTAAATAGCAAGGATATTTTGATCTAATATTATATATAATCTCTGAAAAACTATTTTATTATGAACCTATTCATACCCCTTACTAATCTTCTTATTTATATATTACTATTATTCGTGCTCAATATTAAATAATTCCTTTCTAACTTTTTATGATTTATATTTACTTGTTTAACTAGTCTCCAATTGCTAGTTTCATACGTCCCTGGGACAATGATGCATCCTTGCTATTTATACATGAAGATTGTATGATTTTCCTTGATATTTATACATGAAGATTGTATGATTTTTTCACCTTGTCCTGAGGATGAACCACATTAATTGGTTCGAAACGTCGACCAAATCTTAATAATGTGATTAATCCGAAAGACATTTCAACAATATAGATCACAAAAGTCTCAATCTAACATCTTATATTATTGAATGTGTATATAGTTAGTAAACAATAAAAAGTTATGTATAATTTGAATGGATTAATAATAAAATAATATTTGTTAAATAAGTTCAAATTTATAGTGAATTGGTATCTTGTTAGCTACCACTATAATACCAAAAATATATTTAACAACCCACAAACCAAATATACCAATATTTATAACCAAAAATTAAAAAATATCCTTTATAATATCACTTACCTTAAACATTATCCCAACAAACTAAATATATTCCTTAAAATCATATATAAATAAAAAAACAATGGCATTCCCAACCATTTGAAATAATAAAACAAAATAAATTAAAATTATCATCCTCCATTCTCACGAAACTCGCAAGTTCCATCCAATCGATCGTTATAGCAACATCATCAATTGCTTCGAAGTACTTGGAAATAGTTGGCCTTTCTCAACTTGGCATATTGCCCTCAATTCAAATTATTCAACAATTTACGAATGTACTCTCTTCGTCGTGGCTTTTTTTTTCGTGGGTGGGTTAATAGTTAAGGAGATATAAGTTTAAATCTACAGTGAATGCGTATAATACATGGGTATAATACCAAAAATATATGTAACAACCCACAAACTAAATATATTAATATTTATAATTAAGGATTAAAATCTTTCGTAATAGAACATTTACCTTTTTAACACTATCCCAACAAACCAAATATATTCCTTAAAATCATATCCAAATAAATAAAAAAACAATGGCAAAACAATGGCATTCCCAACCATGTGAAATAATAAAACAAAATAAATTAAAATTATCATCCTCCATTCTCACGAAACTCGCAAGTTCCGCCCAATCGATCGTTATAGCAACATCATCAATTGCTTCGAAGTACTTGGAAATAGTTGGCCTTTCTCAACTTGGCATATTGCCCTCAATTCAAATTATTCAACAATTTACGAATGTACTCTTTTCGACGTGGCCTTATGCTTCCTAGTGTCCCGCTCTCACCGTGTGAAGCCAATAATCGTGTGTCTATAGCCATCATTGTTTTGTAAGGTCTTTACTTATCTTATAAGATTTTATATTATGTATATTATTAATATAATTATATAATAAATGTGATTGATATAAGCTGAAGATTTATATCAATCATATGCACAATTATATTAGTAAAGATATTATTAATTAAATAAATATTTATTAATATAAATATTGTTAATTAAATATAATGTTGTTAATAATATATTATTAATTAATAAATCATTTTTTCATAAATATTGTTATTTAATAAAGCATTTCATTCTTTATTATTAATTAATAGTGTTTATTATTATTAATGAATTAATAATTCATTATTAATAAATTAATTCAATAAAATATAAATAATAATTAATTTTTTATTAATAAATTTATTACTAATTAATTAACAATTCCTTAATTTTTTTCATTCATTATTAATTAATTCCATCCAACAGATTAATAAACCCTGCGCATTAATATATTCAACGGATTAATTCAACCCAACAAATTAATATTATAAACATAAGGGATTAATACTAAAAACCTAATTGAGCAATATTAAACCCAGGTGATTAATATTATAAACCTTAGGTATATAAACCCTAAAATAAATACTATAAACCCTAAAATAAACATGGTTGACCATGTTTTACAATGGTTGATTTTCATATTGAAATAATATTTGTCACAATGTGGCGTTGGACCATAGTTGTGCATGGTTAACCATCATTATAAACCCAATGGATTTATATTAAACCCTAGAATTAATATTATAAGTCTTTTAAATAATATTATACCTTAGGAATATGAACTCTTAGATTAACCCATGAAATTGGTATTATAAACTCAATGGATTAATTCTAAAATCCCAAGGTATATAAACCCTAAGATAAATATTATAAACCCAAGGGAGTAGTTAATCCAAGTGATTAATATTAAAAACCCAAGGAATTATAAACCCAAGGGAATAATATTAAACCCAAGTGATACATATTATAAATCTAAGGTATATAAACCCTAAGAAAAATATTATAAACCCTAAAATAAACATGGTTGACCATGGTTGGCCACAATTGATCATGGTTTATTTTCATATTATAAACCCTAAAATAAACATGGTTGACCATGGTTGGCCACAATTGACCATGGTTTATTTTCATATTATAAACCCTAAAATAAACATGGTTGACCATGGTTGATTTTCGTATTGAGACAATCTTTGTGAGAATCTGACGTTCGAACAAGGTTGACGATGATTGATTTTTATACTGAGACAATCCTTCTCACAATGTGACATTGAACCATGGTTGAACATAATTGATTTTAATGTCGAGACAATCTTTATCAAGGACACAAACTTACAGGTTATAAGAAAATGTATTCTTCGGTTTGCAATCACAACAAACTTCATTGACGAAGTTGAATTAGATGTTGCATCGCTTGATATATTAGGAATTGCTTTGGGTAGTCCTTACCTTTATGATAGAAAAGAAATCTTCTATCGTCATGAAAACAAGTACCACTTGTTCAAGGATGATGTGTAGTATATTGTGAGAGCTCATCACAAGAAACTAATCATTAGTTAATGCAGGGCAAATGAAAAGACTAGTGAATTCAAGCAAGAATTTAGTGCTTCTTGTTATAAAAACTAATGTTGAAGCTGATTATGAAGTGTTTGATGGTTGTAATTCAAATTAAAAAACTGATTTGGTTGATGTTGCTAACCATGATGATGAGGTGTTTCAGAAAGCAAAGGGATTTCCTTCCAAGAGGAGAATCCAACATGAAACACCATTGCAACAAAAGTGTCTTCTTTCTAACATTGACATGCATCGGATGTCAAGAAGGGAAAGTGCAGAAATAACAAAGCAAATCCAAGGATTGTTGAACAAAAGGATCATTCGACCTTCTCCTTTACCATGTGGTGCACCTCTTGTTTTGGCGCCCAAGAAGAATGGTAAGCATTTCATTGAATGGGATTCAAGAAGTTGCTTTCATCAAAGTAGAGTTGTTGAAGGAGATTTATGGAATACGACATTCAAAACCAAGCAAGGTTTGTTTGAATGGCTTGTTATGTTTTTTGGTCTTTGTCATGCTCCTACTACTTTCATGCATACGAAGAAAGATGTGTTGAAGCCATTTCTAGACATAATAGTCTACTTGGATGACAGTTTCATTTTTAGAAAATTTCATTATGAACATGTCATGTGTGAGAAAAGATTATTTGATTTCATATGTCAAGAGCATTTGTTTTTGAAGATGTATTAATATATGTTGGATAAAACTTATTTGATGTACTTGGGCCATGATATTGGAGAAGGTGAGCTGAAGTTAGACCTCTCCAAGATTGATGCCATTATGGATTAGTCAATGCTTGAGATAGTCATTTGGATAAGTGGTTTTTTGGGAGCAGCCCAATGTTGGAGAAAACATTTGGATAAGTGGTTTTTTGGGAGCAGCCCAATGTTGGAGAAAAGATTTTGTTAATTTTTCTTCTATTGTAGCTCATTTGCATTCTTTAGCAGTTGTGCAAAAGGTCTTCCAGTGGGGAGACAAAGAACAAGAGGCATTTGATGCTTTAAAAGAAAATAGCAGTTCAGCCTTTATACTTGCTCTTCTAAACTTGAAAAATTCATTTGAGTCTCAAGTTGATGTATGCAACTATGCCATGGGCGTATTCTTTATGCAATGTGGTAAGCCCATTTATTTTCATTTAAAAATTTTCAATGGTGAAGTGTTTAAGTTGTAGCGACAAAGGCACTTCCATTGGATGGGTTTTATTCTACTATTCCACTCGATCAAAAGGTATAAGAAAGGTATAAGCAACAAGTTTGTTGATGTACTTTCTAGACCTATAGTTTGTATAACTACTTTTCTCAAGCATCATGTTGTTTTACATGAAAGTTTTGTTCAGAAAAATACATACTTTCAAGATGTATATTCAAGCTTGGGTCAAAGGAATCAAGTAGAGGAATTTGTTTACCATTTGCATCATAATGTGTTGTATCATCTTGGTAATAAATATGTTGTTATTGATAGTGACATGGACAAAGCCAAAGAGTTCATTGAACGACTCCAAATGGTATATCAAACAGTGCAAGATCAACTTCAAAAGGGCAAAGGCAAGTACAAAGCAAGGCACGGCAAGCATCATGTATATCACAAGTTCGAAGTCAGTGATAAATGGATCGAGATTTGAAAGGTGAGGGAATTGTACCCTCACATGTTGGATAATTAAAAGTGATACTTTGGGGTCCAAAAGGCTTCCAATGGGGAGGAGTGATCAAGTGCTCAAAATTATGCTCAAAAATCAAAACTTTCATAATGGTGTGAAACCTGAACGAACGTGTAGTGTTCATCATCCTAAATCTGACGCAACTCATTTTGCACAAAACAAACACCGTATGGCTCCAGAAACGCGTTTTGTTCACTTTGGCAAATAGGGAATTTTTTTGAAAAAAAAGGGTATAGCCCAGTCAGCGGTCCGTACCGCTGACTAAGCTTCCCAGTTGGCGTTGATTATGCAGCTGAGGTGGCCCTGTAATCTCATCAGTGAATGGTTGAGTGCATGTGGCGCGTTCGTACAGGCATGAGTTGGTAGGATGCTATTGCTTGAAGGCTATACAGGTGGACCAATGAGAGGGTGACACATGGCGAACCCGGAGGCTGCCACCTGCCCTCTCAAAGGTCAAATAAAATTTTATGTGGGGAGGTCGAGGTCGAACCTGCGACCTCACCCACAACAACACCAAGCTTTACTGCCACGCCTGCAGGTTGGTTCTTAACTAGCATATCGCAGGAAAGTTGGGGTTAAAGAATCAGCCCCAAAACAAGTCAAGATTACGATGTGATGATCGCAATCGCACATCGCAGAAGGGAGGTGTTACTGAATCGGCCCCGACATAATCAGGTTGCAATTGTGATATCGCAATTGCATATCGCACAATTCAAAGTTTTGGTATATCTTTTACCCTGGCTCTGTCGATTGTGATATATTCCGGATGTGATACAAGTTATACTGCAGTTGATAGTCCGTCGGGTTTACCACTTATCACAGTCGCACATTGCCGACGTTGCGTTCACAAACCATAAGAGGTCCTGTCGGTTCCCACCGATTGCGATTTGCGATGGGGCTGTCGATGTCGATAGTTTATTACCAAAACAGTCACTTTAACCGCCAGACCTAACCACCTTACATATGACCACTCGGCCTTAACCGCGAGATAGACGAGTCGTTGGCAGGACCATCAATTTCACCGGAACTACCAGAATTAACTCCAGATAATGAATTTCACTGGTAGTGAGCCAGATTTTGAGGAAAATGTGGAAAGACTAGTAGAAGTCATAACTAAGGCAGTTTTCGACCAAATGAGGAGCAAAAAGAGACTAGAGTACCATTTTTTAGTATTATAGACTCATTGAAGCAGGTTTCAAAAGCATTTGAGCATTGTAAACACATCTATTTACACTTTTGAGCATAATAGAGAGGCCCAAGCCATTGGAAGTTGGACCAAGGAGACGTATCCCAAGAGGGGTGAACTCCTTTATCATGTTTCTATTGTAATGTGTTTTTGATGTCATTGTATACATGTTTATGCTGTTGTTCAGTCTCTTATTTATGTTAAATTTCTCATAAAATTAACATAAAAACTCATCATTTCACTTGCAAAATTCATGAATCCTTAAGCACAATGAAAGCATTTTGTTTCTAATCTGAGGAGGATCTTAGCAAAACAATCTAATATTCTAAATCAGATTAGGCCACCTACTATACTCAAGTACATATCAACTGTCTCAACACATAAGTATAAGTACAACCATCTTAAAACAAAATCATTTGAACACATACTCATATTATGCAATTCATCAAACATTCAACTAACTTGCAAACATACCATGTTAAATAAATCAACTAGATGACATGATAGACACCAAACACTCAACATCAAATAGATGACATAATCAAGAATGAAGCACCAAGTATACTACATAAGAAAACTCATACCTTAGTGTACCTCAGGGGAGGTTATCTTGTCTGCACAATCAATCTAGTTAGCAAGATATAACTTTACAACATGTCAACTCAAACATAAATAAGATCATGATATCCATAACAATAACTAACTAACATGTTCACATCATAAACTCATAAGAATTTATTGTTCATGCATAACAACCACATGTGGAAAGTCATCACAAATATGTTGGCTCATACTTGAATATCATAACCATAACCATTTGCATAGTCCAATCCAATTTAGCATGATACATGTAACATCAAGATATTAATGTTATAACCTTAATCATTAAGTTAACTAACATATAACATACTCATCAACAACATATGACCTAATCATCAAGCTAACTATCATATAACAACAACAAGTTAACCTATAGCATATTCATCAACAAAATATAACATGATCATCAAGTTATCTAACATAAAACAAAATAAAAATGTATACAACCACAAGTTACTATCATTCATGACACATGTGCATGTGACTATACTAATAAACTATCATTTATCATGTATGTAACCATAACATCAAAAACATCTACATAAACCTAATGCATGTAAAAATTTCTCTTTTCCCACCCCGGTTTTCAGTTTCACCTTATTTCTCCCTTATAGTTAAATGCCCTTTCCCATATCCATACATTCAACAACTTAAAAAATAAAAATTTTGCTGAAAACACAAATTCTGGAAATTTTACAGAATGCTGGAAAATGCAGAAATAAAAAATCAGCAGGTACAAACAGCCATTTAACACATTTAAACACAGTGATTTTTTGTCAAGGTGACCCTGGAAAAACCCCCTACAACTCTTGGGGAAAACCAGTTCGAGAGCTCTTTCTTATTTCTGAAAATGCTTTTACAGTGAGAAAAATATTTAGCAAAAATTCAGCAAGCAAACTTTTACAACTTATCTCGTTTTCTGTGCCTCAGCCAACTGGAAAACTGTTGTAATATTGTTGTACGGACTGCTATACTGACCTCGATTTCTGTGCAGAAAATCAATTGTACGGCTCTCGATTTCTATTCAGAAAATCTGTTGTACGACCCTCGATTTCTGTGTAGAAAATCTGTTGTACGGCCCTCAATTTCTGTGCCCAACTGCTGTATGGCGTCCACAAATAAACTGTTGTACAGATTTGCTAAACTGCTGCCTCCTTCTCCTCCCTGTCCAGAAATCTCCCTTGCTCCCTTGCTCTCTCTCTCTCTCAATCTGCTCATGAAAGAATGAATGACCTTTTCCTCCTTTCCCTCCTTTAATCTAACCCTAAGTGACTTTTGGGGAATCTCTAAATCCAATGGCTGAAATAGATTGAGATCTAGGGCTGAGATTAAATGCTCATTTAAATATCACTTTCTATTTTTAATTCACCCCACTTTAATAAAGACCCACTTAGTCTTTTATTTCTAAAGTCACTTTTCCTTTCTAATTTTTCATTGACTTTAATAAAGTCACTTTAAAATTAGACTTTAGTAACTTTATCACTTAAAGTCACTTTTAAATTAGATTTGACTTTATAAAAATTATAAAGTCACTTTAGGAGAAAAATTAAATTCTTTTGGACACTTTTCCCTAGGCCAAAGATCAAAGCCTTAGGGAACCACCTGTCCTCCAGTACCAAATTTCAACACTCCCTTTTACCGAGGAAGGTGTTTCTCACCACACCCATCTTGTCTCTGAAGTAGTCATGCTTGCTTCGTGGTAAGGCTTTGGTAAGAATATCTGCAACCTGCTCATCGGTGGGAATATACTCAAGCTTCACAACGCCCTTCTGAACACAGTCTCTGATGAAATGATATTTGATCCTGATATGCTTTGACCTGTCATGAAATACTGGATTCTCCATGAGTTTAATGCAACTCTGATTATCATAGTAAATCACTGAAGGTCTCAATGGCTGACCAAATAAGCCAAACAACATCTTGCAAAGCCAGATGGCCTCACAACTAGCTAGACTGGCTTCCATATACTCTGCTTCCACTGAACTCAATGCTACTGACTGCTGCTTCTAGCTGAACCATGACACTACTGCTGAACCCAACCCAAAACAGCACCCTGAAGTGCTCTTCCTATCAGAAGCACAACCTGCCCAATCAGAATCAGTATAACCTGCCAATCTCACTCCATCCCCCTGCCTGTAGTCTAGACCATAATCCACTGTCCCCTACAAGTACCGCAAAATGTGTTTTGCAGCCACCCAGTGAACCTTCCCAGGCTCACACATAAATTGACTCATCGTGTTGACTGCAAAAGAAATATCTGGTCTAGTGTTGACCAAATACATCAAGGAACCAATCAGTTTCTTGTACAATGTGGGATCCACCAACTCGGAATCCGAAGCATGAAGCTTCTTCCAGTTGGTGATCATCGGTGTCGACATGGGTTTACAATCCTCCATGTGGAATCTACCAAGGATGTCCACAGTATACTTCCCCTGCCCTAGGAAGAAATGCCCCTCCTCCTGCCACACCTCCAAACCCAAAAAGTAATGCATCAAGCCAATGTCCTTCATCTCAAACTCCGCCGCAAGATCTCTCTTGCAGTGCTCTATGAGTCTCTCTGCACCTGTAATGACCAAGTCATCCACATACAGCGCCAGAATGAGAGGCTCCTCACCTATCAAAATAAAGTAAAGGTTCGGATCTGCCTCACTCTTTGTGAAACCCATCCCCTGCAAGTATGTATCTATCCTAGAGTACCAAGCTCTGGGAGCTTGCTTCAGGCCATAAAGGGCCTTCTTCAGTCTGCAGACATGGGACTCCTTCCCATGCACCTCAAATCCCTGTGGCTGCTCAATGTACACCTCCTCCTATATGAAGCCATTGAGAAATGCAGTCTTCACATCCATCTGGTGGATCTTCCAACCCATCTCTGCTGCTATCAATATAATGGAGCGGATCGAAGTATATCGAGCCACGGGAGCGAAGGTCTCCTCATAATCAACTCCCTCTACCTGGGAGAACCCTCTAGCCACAAACCTCGCTTTGAATTTCTCAATGCTACCATCTGCAGCATGCTTTACCTTGTAAAGCCATCTGGAAGTAACCACGGATTTGCCCTCAGGCCTCGGCACCACCTCCCAAACATCATTATTCATGATAGAAGAATACTCCTCCTGCATGGCCTCTCTCCAGACCTGCTGGCTAGCTTCCTCATCATAGCTAGAAGGCTCAGAGTCAAGGATGTTGGTAGCCATTGCCATATAGCTACAAAACCTCTCAGGTGGTCTACTCTCTCTGACCGGCCTCTTAGGCTCAGCAACAGATGTGGCATCTCTCAAGGTGTCCTGAAGCCACTTGGGATTCCTCTTCCCTGAGTGCACTTCTCCCATAGGAGAATGAAACTCCTCCTCCCCATCATCATCAGGAGCCTGAACTCCTGACTGTCTGTCTGTTGTCCTCCTGCCTGCACCTGAACTTGTAGAAGCTGAGGTATCGTGTGAACTGTCCATCAGTGACTCCCTAGTGCACTATTATGTGAACTGCTCTACATGCTGCTCAGAGCACCACCCCTCTGGCTCGGCGAGCCACTGCTCACTGACAGACCCGACATCCTCATAGATGTACCTCCTAATCCTCCTGATCCCTACCCATTGGATCCCTGCGACTGACTCAACTGCTGCTGAGGGTCTGGCTAATCCAGATACTCTAACTCTCGTGACCTCCTAAAGGCCTTGTCCTCCTCGAACTTCACATCCCGCCTGACAACAACTTTCCTCTATTCAGGAATGTAAATCCGAAAGGCCTTTGAGGTCTCACTGTAGCCCACAAATATACCCTTCTCTGCAGTGGGCTCTAGTTTGGTCCTCTTCTCCTTGGGTATGTAGGAGTATGTAATGCATCCAAAGATACGAAGATGACCAATATCAGGCTTCTTCCCAGAAAAAGCCTCCTCCGGAGTCATGTGCCCCAAGGCACGATGCAGACTCTTGTTCTGCAAATAAATAGATGTGTTGCAGGCCTCTGCCCACAAGAACAATGGCAACCCCTGATCATGTAACATGGCTTTGGCAGCCCCTACGATGGATCTGTTCTTCCTCTCCGCAACCCCGTTTTGCTGGGGCTTGTAAGGAACAGTGAACTCCCTCCTAATGCCTGCCTCCGCACAATAGTCAACAAACTCTCTAAGGGTGTACTCTCCCCCATTGTCCAACCTCAGGGACTTGATCTTCTGACCTGTCTGTATCTCCACAAGAGCTCTAAACTCCTGAAATCGCTTGAAGACCTCACTCTTGGTCTTCAAGAAATAAATCTAGGTCCTCCTGGAGTGATCATCAATGAATAAAACGTAGTACTCATATCCACTCAAGGAAACATGAGACATCCAACCGCTCACATCAGAATGAATCAAATCAAGTATCCTAGTCGCTTTGCTGTCACTACTGGGAAAAGGGGATTTGGCAAACTTGCCCATCGCACATCCTCTGCAAGTATCAAAGTGATCAGTACTGAAATCTGGCACACCTGTAGTGATCTCCCACAAGGTCCTCAAGGCTCCATGATACATATGTCCCATCCTGCGGTGCCAAATCTCACACAGCTCAGAACTGCTAGCTTTGCTATCGGTACTACTGCTCAATGCCAAAAGGGACTGGAATGCAAACTTGTACACCTTTGCATGGCGTATACCTATCACTCTAGCTGAATCAGCTGGAGTGCCCCTGGGATACATCAACACCTGTCCTCCCCTAAATAGTACCTCATATCCTCTGTCCTCCAAAGCTGAGACGGATATGAGGTTCTTCCTCATCCCTGGCACATAAAGAACATATGACACCTTCAAGGGAGGTTTTGACTCCCTCTGAAATGTCAGTGTCCCCACCCCGACTGCTTTAACAACTCTGTCATCACCGAGTACTACATCTATATCAGTGCCACTCTCTGAAAGCTCTGAGAAGTACTCACGGACTCCTGTCATGTGACGTGAAGCCCCACTGTCCACATACCAGATACCCGAAGATGCTCCGCTAATCGAGGGAAAAGCATGCTCCCTCTGAACCTGTGTGGCAGGTGATCCTGCACTAGAGGACTCATACGCAGTGAATGCAAACTCCCAGTCAAAACGGTTTGCAAAGTCCTCAACCTTTGTTGAAGCTGCCATGCTCTGGTTCTTCCCCTTCTTCTCCTTCTTCTCTGGACACACAACTGCAAAGTGTCTCATCTTTTGACAATTCCAACACTTCACCTTGGAATAGTCCTTCTGTGTGTTACCCTGCTTACCTTTGCCTTTGCCCCCACCATTGCTTGTGGAAGCCTGCTTCTTCCCTTTTCCTTTCTTACCTCCTGCCGATAGTGCTACATCCTCATCCTGCTCAACTGGCTTGGTTGCCCCAAGCTAACCATTCCTGATCTCTGTTTGAATGCAATCATCCCAAAACCTCTCCCATGTGGGAAGGGTCTCACGTGCACAAACCCCATCAGCAAAGTTCATCCATGAACGAGGGAGGCCATTCACTGCAATCCGCACCAACTTAGTGGGTGGAATGTTCTCTCCAACTGCTGCCAACTCATCTCTCACATTAGTAATCTTTGTGAGATATCCAGTTGCACTATCATTGCCCCTCTTAATGGTCTTCAGCTTCTCCTTCAGGACCATTTTCCGGTTCTCATTGGTACTCTGGTAGAGATTGGACAATGTTGTCCACATCTCATAGGCATTTCTCTTTCCTCTCACATGAGGAATGCAATGGTCTTTGACTCCGTCTAGAATCAGTCTCTTACCCTTGTTGTTCTTTTTATTATACTCAGCCAACTTAGTAGCATCAGTAGGCACACCAACAGGGTTCTGTGTGGTATGCACCATGATGTCCCAGACTTCTGCCTCTTCAAATATACTCGGCATTCTCTCCTTCCAAACGCTGTAATTTGTATGCCCATCCAGCCTATCCACCACCCTCAATCCCAATGACATCCTGCTATCCTAAAACTGAAAAATAGAACTGCTGTAGTAAAGATAAAACTGTTGTTTATGGAAATCATCTTGTTGGAATTTTTTGAGTGAAAAATCAACAGGCTGTAATTTTCCTCCTTGCTGTCTCAAACTGCACTTTAGCACTCAAGCTCTAATACCATGTAAAAATTTCTCTTTTCCCACCCCAGTTTTCAGTTTCACCTTATTTCTCCCATATAGTTAAATGTCATTTCCCATATCCATACATTCAACAACTGAAAAAATAAAAATTTTGCTAAAAACACAAATTCTGGAAATTTTACAGAATGCTGGAAAATGCAAAAATAAAAAATCAACAGGTACAAACAACCATTTAACACATTTAAACACAGTGATTTTTGGTCAAGGTGACCCTGGAAAAACCCCCTACAACTCTTGGGGAAAACCAGTTCGAGAGCTCTTTCTTATTTCTGAAAATGCTTTTACAATGAGAAAAATATTTAGAAAAAATTAAGCAAGCAAACTTTTACAACTTATTTCGTTTTCCGTGCCTCACAACCAACTGGAAAACTGTTGTAATACCGTTGTATGGCTATTGTACGGACTATACGGACTATTGTAAGGACTGTTGTACGGACCTCGATTTCTGTGCGGAAAATCAGCTGTACGGCCCTCGATTTCTGTGCAGAAAATCTGCTATAAGGCCTTGATTTCTGTGCCCAACTACTGTACGGTTTTCCTAGAAAATCGTGCCCAACTGCTGTACAGCCTCCACAAATAAACTGTTGTACGGATTTGCTAAACTGCTGCCTTGGAATCTGTGCCAAGCTGCTGCCTCCTTCTCTTCCCTGTCCAGAAATCTCCCTTGCTCTCTTGCTCTCTCTCTATCAATCTGCTCATGAAAGAATGAATAACATTTTCCTCATTTCCCTCCTTTAATCTAACCCTAAGTGACTTTTGGGGAATCCTTAAATCCAATGGCTGAAATAGATTGAGATCTATGGCTGAGATTAAATGCTCATTTAAATCTCACTTTCTATTTTTTAATTCACCCCACTTTAATAAATACCCACTTAGTCATTTATTTCCAAAGTCACTTTTCCTTTCTAATTTTTCATTGACTTTAATAAAGTCACTTTAAAATTAGACTTTAGTAACTTTATCACTTAAAGTCACTTTAAAATTAGACTTTACTAACTTTATCACTTAAAGTCACTTTTAAATTAAATTTGACTTTATAAAAATTATAAAGTCACTTTAGAAGAAAAATTAAATTCTTTTGGACACTTTTCCCTAGGCCAAAGATCAAAGCCTTAGGGAACCACTTGTCCTCCGGTACCAAATTTCAACAATGCATATGACAATCCTTAACTTACATACTCACATGCCAAACATACCATACTTGTATGATGATTTTCTCTTGCCTCGAGGTTCAATGTTGCAACTTCACTTTAATTATCGGCATCTCCTGTTCTATCTCAGCCAACACATTAGCATCATAACAACCAATAGTACTGTGATGACCTAAATTGCATACGATGACTTCACAAGGCATGTTTGACCTACTATTCATGCATAACTATAACCAAAACCATACATGCATAACAACTACATATAGACATATAACACATGAGTACAAAACCATATACACATCTTTCTAGCTAGAGTCCAATCATCAATGCATGAGCATATCAACTTCAAAAACCATGACCTCATGCATGAAAACAACCATTACTCCACTGTATGCATTTCCACATGCAACCATCAACATCCATAAGCAATGCATAATCAACTACACATATGCATAAACACATGTAATCGAGCATAAGCGATAAATTATTGTAATCAACCTACAAGAGTGATACATGTAATCAAAATATTCAAGAATGTAACCTAACACACAAGAATGTAAGTAGGAGACATAAAATCAACATGTAAGCGACATATAACCATATAAAACCAGTCACATACTCATGACAGATGCATTCCACAAAATTAATATCAAATTCTCCATGATAACCATACTACAACCATAATCAATCATCAAGCAAATGCAACGAGCACATGAAATGCAAATGTAAAAGACACACATGCAACTGATATGCATGCATGACCAATGCACACGGCCCATCCAGTCCGAGAGTTGAACCATGCTCTGATACCACTCTGTGGTATCAAATATGACCCAAAGAGAGCGCAACTCCCTCTGATACCACTCTGCAACAACCTCCTCCCACATCCACCCAAGTAACTAGCCAAATGGGGTAAACATGAGATGAGAGGCTACCATGATTGGATTCAACCTCCTATGTGACGTTAAGCAGGGAAAATTTTAGGGGCCAATATTCGCAGGTGGGCTAATTTTCGATTTTTTTCCAAAAAAAGATTCGTCAATTTCCAGTTTTCCTAAAATTATTCACCGTAATTTTATATTACACCATTATTCTACCTTAAAAATTGCCAAAATATTATATCGACTAATATAAAATTATTATAAATATAAATATTTTTAGAAAATTATCAACAAATTTTTTACGATTTACATATTAGGGACTAGTAAGATTTGCTAAAGTTTCTAAACTTTAAGATAAACTTCCATTCCTAAAATTTCCCTGACTTTAAGGAAGTGGAATCAACAAAAAAATCACACACAATCATCTAATATCAGCTTCAAAATCCACATGAGACATGTCAGCCACTCAGATAGCCTGTTCCTGGGTCCCATTCATGTTCTGGATCTCTTAGGCCATAGTCGCTCTCATGCTATGGGCAAGGGAGCGACCAACAACCTAAAGTCGCTCTCACAGGCTTGCCTTCCAGTGACTAGAGACCAAAATTGTCAGTTTTGTGCCAGCGACCCCAAGATTTAAGCCACTTTTTCAAGCCCAGAGCCCAAGCCACTGCCTAGAATGGAGTGATAGCTTGAAATCAATAAAGTACAGGGAAACAATGATGCAAAAGCAATAAGTTGAACAAGACCATAACTAGACCCCTACTAACCATGACAGACATTTTGTCAAACATATCATCAACATGTAACCTACAGGTGTAAACAACAAAATTAAATGTAGGGATTTCATACTTATCTGAGAATCACTATGAACCATCGTTCCCTCATGTCATTTGCTGCATTATCATCTATTAGGTCATAGAAACATTATCCATTCTTATACAAGTGAAAACAAGCTAAGAGTCATACATAGTTATTGTCATAAAATATACATATTACCAACATAATAAGAACAAAAATACCTTAAACATATCAGCCATCAAAACCCACATATACATCAATACATTTATACATGAAAATCAAGGGAATTAATTTTTCATTAATGAATGAAATGAACCAACCGGAGATGGGACTACCACGTTCCACCCGACCATAAATTGGCTGAGCCAAGTCTCTCTTCAGCGAATCACCCTCATGCCATATTCCAATTATGAATGTGGAACTCAGAACAAACCAAAAACACCAATCAACATGGATGAGACCGGAGTTCTCTGCCTACACCGTGAGGAATTTGAGTGCCTCATAGTCTCCCAAGCTTTACCGTGCATCCATAGTCCATTCCAGGGAACACTAGGCCCTACATTGAGACATACTCTCCAGGTTTTACAATGCATCCCATCTCGAGATCATTACACCCAATGGAGAGAAAATCCACCACTTGGCTTTACTGTATATCCCGCCATTTACAGACAAGGATTCCTAGGCCCACCAAGACACACAATCTAGCTTTACCGCAACCCACAGTCTGGTTCAGGGGTTACTAGGCTAGTGGCTTCGTGATCCTCAGTCTCGTTCAAGGACCAGTCAGACCATGTGTTTGTCAATTTGGAGATCCACCCACTCAGATTTGAATCTAATCCGACCATCCCATATAAACCGAATGAGAGAACCCATCTCATCAAAGCTATCAGGAAATGGAAAGGCTAGGCTGAAAATACTATCACACCTGGAAAAGCCCATGCCATGGTAGAAAATAAACACATGCAATCCCATGCATGCCAAATCTAGCAAGGAAAATACACATACAAGTTGATACTTGCAATTAAGTTTGTTGTATCTACTTGATCCTGTCTTTCTCTGCTTGATCTTTCCTTTCTCTTTCCTTCTTTGCCTTTCTTGCTCCAATGCCAAAGTGCTCCAAGAAACTCTAAGTGTCCAAGAGTGAGAGAGAGAGAGAGAATAATGAGAGAGCTCCAAAACTCAGCAGACTAAAGGTTACCAACTGATCATAAGAAGCCTCTTTATGAATGAGGCCTCTATTTTCTTCATTTTCCATTATTTTTCTTCATTTTCCTCCCCTCATGCAACATGTGACCTTTCACCTCCTTTTTTTCCTAATTTCCATTATTTTCATAAATAATTGTGCTAAAGATGCTTTTTTTGTTTTTCCAAAGCCTTAGCCATTGCCTTTGTCAATTTCCTTAGCCATAAACAACTAACTGAACACTCCCTAGGATGTCTTGCCCAACATTCAGCTTGAAATAAGTGTCACATCGAATGTGGTTATTGTTTTTATTTTTTATTACATGGAATTTTTACTAGGGATGTTACAACAGGTGGAACCAAAGGCAGAGTTCCTGCCAGAGCGCCAATGCATATTGCAACAGAAAAAACTGATGCCTTGGAACCAATAAATAGAGTAAGTTTAGGTAAAGTGGAGGCACTTTGGGTCCAATGAAGCTACATGGGAGATGGTTGATTAGATGTGAGCATTATATTCTTCTTTATTTGTTGGTTGAAGCAAACGGTTTTTGTGTGTGTGTGTGTGTGTGTTGTCATTGTAAATACCACATCAAGTTGTGTTATAAATCTCCAACAAGTGGTATGTTTGTCATTTCTTTAACAATTATCATTATAAATACTACAGCGAATTGTGTTTATAAAGCTCCAATGAGCAGTATGTTTTGTTGGCCATAAGTGTCATAGAACATCGAGGACGATGTTTCGCTGGGGGGGTTTGTAACAACCCCAAGTTGATTTTCTAAGTAAATAAATTAAACCAAGGTCATAGGACACATATTCCAAGTTAAATGGAGGGGAAAACATTATAGTGGACATCACTTGTGATTTATTATTTCAATGGAAATTGACAATGACATTGGCAAATGAAAAAGACAATAAATGAAAATTTGATATGAGAAATAAAGGAGAATAGAAGAAAAGGGAGATGAAGAGACACAAATATGCATGAAAGGGAAAATGAAGGAAATTAAAGGAAAAGGAAACAAAAGGAGAGAGAGAACATTTTATGCCTCTCTTAGTCACTCTTGCTACCCTTAGTCACTCATACACTCTTGCACACTCAGAGCACTCTTGGAGCATTCTAGAATTCACTTGGAGATTCAGGTATTCTGACTTGGATTTGGAGAGAGAAAGCACTTGGATAGAAGAAAGCAAGCAAAGGAATTCGTGGAAAACAAAAGAGAGGGTTGGAAAAGAATCTACAATAGGAAAACATTGCAAGTAATAGGTTGCATGTGTGATTTCATTTTTGAGATTTGAATGCATGGAACGTGTAATTGGTTATTTGGTTGTTTTGTTGTCATTGGCATGGGATTTTACTGAATTGATAGTGGTTTCATTTTTGCCTTATCATTTCCTAGATAACCATGGTGTAGTGGGTTCCTTGTTGTCATTGGCATGGGATTTCCCTGAATTGATAGTGGTTTCATCTTTGCCTTGTCATTTCTTGGATAACCATGGTGTAGTGGGTTCCTTGTTGTGATTAAGCTTTAGATGGTTGGTAGACTTTGGATCCTGGTGAGGTGGTCTTAGGAAAATTCCCAAGGGTCGAGGGTGGAGTTGGGATTTCTCCTGGAACTCTTGACGAATGGGTAAAAGAAGAAAATTCCTCTAGGTATGGTGAATAAAGTTGGAGGAATCCAAGCTTGTTTGGTGTTAGTGATTTCTGGACCGATTTAGATGAAATCACTATGGTTGAGGTGGTTTGGCCTCTAGAATCCATGGTTGGTTCTATTTTGGTTTAACCCATATGATCCTACATTCATGCTTGGAATATGGCACGGGGGTGATTGGATGAAAGAGAGATTTGGTTCAACCTAAACTATGGTTAGGTGGTACGTAGAAGTCTCTAACTTGGTTGGCTTTATGCATATGTTATTATGTGTTATTTCTTATTGAAATCAATGAGAAAATGTATGGGTTATTGTGTTGATTTTATGATTAATTTTTCATAGATTTATTCTGGTTAAATGTTGGTTATAGGCATGATACATTATTGTTGTATAATGTGCTCATGTTATGGATTTTTCTTACGACTTGGTAAGTTATTGAAAGGTATATGGATGCATGGGTGAACAAGTGTTATTTCAGCTAGTATGAGAGGGCATTGAGCCTTCTTGATGGTTCTCTCATGAAGTTAAGAAGATGTTGACTTATTATCATCTTAGATCGAATTCTGGAAAGTTTCGGGTTATTCTGCATAGATGGCCTATAGCTAGCCCTGAAAGTCTAACATTAGGTTGCTAGATGCACCCTCTGAACTAAGAGATTTTGGGTGCAACCGCATGAAGGAAGGCCTATGCATGCGGCTAGAGCTTTCCGACCACATGCACTACTTGGCATGCGTGCGAATGGGGTGTAGGGATAGGAAAAAAGTTAATTCCAACCCAAAGCAAGGTCATCAACAAATGTTGTCTGGTATCTGGGTGATGTGGTGCTCCTAGGAGGTTGGAGTATGTTTCTATTTTGTAGACCCCACTTCCATAACTAGAACTTGGATGTTGGGTCCTTTATTTTGTAGCTCTCAGCTCATGTTTACCTTGGAGAGCTTGTAAATCCAAGTAAATGTGGGGTGGAGTGTTACAGTATGTCTGGGTGTGTTAGATTTTATCTTGTCCAATCAAATACTATTGCAATACTTTAGTAAGTGCAAGTCCAAGATTGTGTTGGTAAGTGCCAACCAAGCTAAGAAATTAATTAGTTCTAATAAGAAGTATGTTTTCCTTATTTTAAGAAAAAACAATCTATAGAAGAGTTAGTGAGAGCAAACTCATCCTTGGAGGAGTGTATTAAGGAATAAACATAACAACTAGAAAATTTTCTATAGTCATACAAGGGATGTGTTCTAGGAGCCTAAAGGGATATTGTTCAAGAGGGAAGTGGAGAAAGAGATCCAACTATTCCCAGAATCATCAGTGGCAAACATTAGGTTGTACAGGCAGTATGTAATAGAAGCAATTGAGTTGAAGAAGCAGTTGCAACAACAACTAGCAACAACAACTAGAACATGGTGTCATTCGATCAAGTACCTCACCATGTGGGGAACGCATCATCATTTTGCCAAAAAAGGATGAGAATTTGAAAATGTGTATTGATTATAGAGAATTAAACAAAATTACGCTCAAGAATAGGTGCCCTTTCCCCATGAATAATCATCTAGTGGATCAGTTGCAATAAGCCAAATACTTCACCAATATAGACTTAAGATTTGGATATCATCAGGTTTGAGTAAGAGAAAAATACACCTAAAAGACCATCTTCAAAACTAGGAAAGGTTTATATGAGTGGTTAGTCATGTTGTTTGGCATATGCAATGCACTAGCTTACAATGTTAATGAATGATATATTGTGATCCTTTATAGATTCATTTGTTATTATCTATTTTGATGATATATTAGTACATTGTGCTACCTGAGAAGAGCAAATTTCACATTTGATGCAGGTGCTAGAGACATTAAATAAGCACCAACTACTGGAAAATCTCAAGAAGTGAGTTTGCACAACAATATTTGGTATGTCTGTGGTATGTGATAGGTGGAGGAGAGCTAAAGATAGATATCAACAACATGAAGGCCATCATGAAGTGGGAAATTCCTACTAATGTTTATGAGGTCAATAGTTTCGTTGGTGTAGTACAATGCATGAGAAAATTTATAGCCTCATTTTCAATAGTCGCATCACCACTCCATGCCATAGCAATGAGAGGTAAGAGTTTCTAATGGGGAAGGGGTTGACATAGGGCCTCTGAGGAGTTAAAGAAGAATATCAATCAAGAATTAGTTCTATCATTACCAAACTTGCAATAGCCCTTCGAAATGAAGATAATAATATGTTATGGGAGTGGCCTTGATGCAGGGAGTAAGACATGTATGCTACCATTCTGAAGTATTTCATGGGGCAATTCTCAACTGTGCTATCTATCATAATGAGCTCTATGCCTTAGTGCAAGATGTGAATAATTAAAAGCACTTTATAATGGGAAAGGCCCGAAAGTAATCCACACAAAGCACCAACCACTATAGTACCTGTAGACCCAGAGTATGCTACAACAAACCAGGGATTATAAGTGAATGACGTTTCTATAACAACTTCATTTAGTGATAAAGTATAAGAAGGGAAACACAAACAAATTGGTTTACATGCTTTCAAGGCCATCAACATCAAAGATCACAATTTTTGGAACTCTAATGCACATGGAGTCATTCACCCATGATGCATATAGAGAGACATATTTAGACGATGAGGACTTCAAGGAGGTGTCTCAATAATTGCAGAGTCAAAGTCATGTGCACAATGGTGACAACACAGTTAACTACCATCTCCGGGACGAGTTACTCTACAGGCTAGATAAGTTATATGTTCTTAAAGATGAGTGATTGTAACTGATCAAAGAGGCTCACACCTTCAAAGTTGCAGGGAATTTTGGTATAGGGAAAACTATGGCCAACTTGCAAAGGTATGTGTATTGCCCACGATGCAAGAACATGTAGCTTTGTTCATAAGAAGATGCATGTTTTGTTGTACCAACAAACATAGCAATGGGAAATAGGGTCTATATAATCATCCCTTACTTGTACTCACTCGTTAATGAGAAAACTTATACATGGAATTTGTGTGAGGTTTACCAACAATGGGGAAGGGACATGAATACTTGTTTTTGGTAGTTGATAGGTTCAACAAGATGTGTGTTCTAATGCCTTGTAAAAGGACTATCGGTAGGCAAGAAACAACTAACTTGTTCTTTGGATAACTCTAGGTGCACTTTGGAATACCAAGGAGCATCATTTTGAACAAAAACAAAAGGTTTCTCAATTGCTTTTTAACTACGTTGTAGGAGAAGATGGACACAGAGTTAAATAGGTCTACAACATTCCATCCATAAATATATGGACAAATAGAAGTAGTCAACAAGACTTTGGTGCAACTTTTGAGGGATACAATTAGAAACATCCAAAGACCTAGGATGAAAATCTAATATACAAACAACACTCTTATAACATAGTTGTTCACACTTTCACTAGTAAGTCCCCATCTGAAACTTATTTTGGATATTTTCCACCTTCACCTTTGGGTATCTCATATGAGCAGTAAAGAGGAGTGAGGGAGGATCTTACAGGGGATGCTTTAAGGACAAAACTAATTGTGGAGAAGATCAAGAAAACCCACCTTCAAGTACATGAGACACTACAGAAGTCAAAGGAAAAATACAAGGCTAGGAATGATCAACACAAAACATAGAAGTTCTTCAAGGTGAGAGACAAAATTTGGTTGCAATTGAACAAGGAGAGGTTACAGGGTCTTGGTAAGAAAATCAAAGTTATACGATATGGTCCCTTTGAGGTACTAGAAAGGTGGGAGATAATTCCCATAGACTCAATCTACCCCCATACATGTGCATTTACTCAATGTTGAATGTAGAGAATATGAAATTTTATAAGCCTTCCATGCTAGATCAGGGAGAGGGACATGGGTCTACCTTCTATAAGGATTTGGCACCAGATGCTTAAGCAAAGTTGACAAAGGATATAATTTTCCAGAAGAGGTTTAGAACCATATGACAAGGGCAACATGACCTTTAATATATTGGGTTTAAATCTAGCCAAATCTAAATGGTACACCCGAGAGACGGTGGAGGATAAATTTCCTCACCTTATTCAGTATAAGCATTTGGGACCAAAAGCCTCTCAAAACAAAGAGGTATGATTCATATTGGATCATTATATTATTTGGGACCATTTTCATGCTTTCAAAGTGGAAAATGTGAAGGAATCAACACATAAGACCATTTTTTACCAATGGATTCTAGTTTGGTGTATTGGGGGTTGAAACCTTCTAGAAGCAGTGTGAGGCATTAACCATTTATGGGGGTAAAATGATGTCGCTTAACCATCACACCCCCTAGCACTATTCTATATAGATATACATTTCCAATGGTGCATTAATAACCTAAATCAAAACTCATATGCAAAAGTTATGGCACCGGTGTTAGTTGACCTTCCTATTATGACCTCCATGATTCGAAAGAATGTCATTTCAATCCCCATTATTCATGGAAAATGGGCTAGCCAAGTGAACATGATGAAGAAGACTCTAGAAGAGTTCATATTATCTTTAATTAATAGTTGAAGGAGTCAAACATACCCAATAGCAGGTTATGAGGCTGTGTTACAACTGGGTTGCTAAGAGGAAAATGGGTTTCATTGTATTCGAGTGCATTTTGTTCCATAGATGAGAAAAGTAGTCATGAATGGATACAAAGAGGGAAAACATAGAGACTTTGTGCATTGTAGCAGCCCATAGGCCACAAACCTTACTTCTTTGTACTTGCATACATTTCCATTCAAAGAAAAAGAGCAAAGTGACCTCACCTTCCAATTGTTTTTTTTTTTCGAAATAGGTTCTCAAGTTATATCTTGTGTCAATTGTGGGTTATGAGTTTTATCTTGTTTTTTTATTTTTTATTATCTGGATATTTTATATATTGTATGCATAAACATAACACAATAATTAATGAATCCAAATATCTAAAGAGAAATTAACCTTCATAGTGTATATTTCAGATTTTAAGTATAATTTGATCAGATTTGTAATGACAAACTGTCTAGTGAAATGTCCGCAATAGTTTACAGATCACTTTAGCATAGGGATAGATGCATGTTTCTTCTTAGATTACCAACATCTAGTCATAGAAATCCATTGATTTTGATATGTACTTTTTTGTCCAAAGTTTGTTGAATCTACATATTAACTCATGTCAATGAAGTTTTTGGCTTAGACATTGACATTATCATTTGTTACAATGAATAGTGCAAAGACCTCTTAGATCATTCAAACCTGCCTTCGAGAGGAAGCCAAACGATAACCTACACCCAAACTTGAGGTGAATTCCTCTTTGAAGGATCCATTAAACCTATCAATTGTTGGATTCAACCTTGGTTAACACATTATTGCATTGCATGGGGGCAAGAAGATGGTGGTCACAATTGGAGAGGAGGTTCCTATTACTTTCTCAATAGATTTGGAGAGGCGACATCAATGTCATTGTTATCTAAGTTGGTAGGGTCATGATGATTTTAGAAACAAATAATGGTAGATTAAGAGTATTCACAAATGAGGTACATCATTGTTGTCTAAATTGATATTGTTATGATGATTTTAGTAGTAATTAAAGGTAAATAAGAGCATTCACAATAGAGGTAGAGGGAATGACGAGGGAGATCAAGGAAAAACCATTAGAGAGAAACTAAGGTAAGAACCCTAGTGCCCATTGACGAGTAGCAAGGGATTTTACTCTAGTTGCAACCTATGTCACAAGGTTTGTTGAACTTCAACCTTAAGGTTCCAAATTCGACGAACCTAAAAGAAATTTTCAGGTTTAATCCAGTTTGTTGAACCTCAAGTCAAATCTAAACTTGAAGGCAAGCCTTAAAGTTGAATTTTAATATAAAAGGAAACTTCAAAATTTTATTGATTTTTTCCTTTTTTATAAATTATAAAATAAATCATGTTAACCAAAGTTAATATAATTATATATTGAAAAATGAATATAGATAAACCTTATGATGAACCTTATTCATACCCCATCTAAAGTTTTGAATTCAAATCAAATCTTATCATTGTGAAATTAAACTCAAACTCAAACCATTTAACTTAGGTTGCAACCTATCAAATAACCTTATTAAGAAGATTTACAAAGAATTTTTTTTATTCTATCACATTAATAATAATAATAATAAATAATTCTTATCACTATAAATTTATGTCATCATTTTTATATAAATACATATTTATGATTTTCTTTTCAATCACATTTTTGTTATATATATGTGTGTGTGTGTGTGTGTTAAATACTTTCTATTATTAAAAATATAGAATTACATTGTTGTAGCAGTTGTCCATCTAAATATTTTGACAAACCATGGATTTGACAAACCCAAAAGAATTGCTCGACTTGGAGACTGTCTTCAGAGCGACTTTTCTTTCCTCTCTTTTCACAACCTTGGTCCAACCTACGAGAGGCAAATCAACGAAAGTAATTTGTAGATTATTGTTAAGAGTTGAAGGAGATTACTTGTGAGCATAAAAAAATGTTGATTCATAAGCACACTTCAACATACCTAAATAGACATCTTTGTTTACCAACTACTTGTTTGCAATGGGTACTGGGATCCCTGTTGAATCCTCATAAGTTTGAGGAGTAGCGTTAGTCTAGTTATTATCCCCCATAATCATATCATCATCAACACCTCCATCCTCTTGATCAGAGATAAAAATAGTCTCGCCCTCCATAGGGGGTTGGTCAAGGTTTCCAACTTTTAAATTTAGAAGTTTTGGAATTTGAAAGAGCGCAGGAATTGTGTAAATGGCTAGTTTGAAGACAAACACAACATGAAACGTGGTATTCTTGTAATCCATAGGTTGGGTCTAATGATAACCACCTATTTTTAAATTTATTTGATCCAGAAGCCCTTTTCTAATATCAATTTCCACACATATTATGTCATAGGTGTACAAGTCATACTTCCCCACGAGAGAGATGTGTGGTAAGATAACAATTCAAGGAATTTCCTATGCCCTGAAAAATTGAAAAGTGCCATAAATAGACAAGAAAATTAGGAAGTTGAACCCCGATTGAAAGCTTGGTGATGACTATTATAAAGGGATTAAAATCTAGAAACCAATGATTATAAAGAGATGGAATTTACCCCAAAACCAATCACATTTTTGTTAATTAAAAATGGAGTTGTCTTTAGTGCGAATTTTTGGAATTTCGAGTGCGAGAATCCGATCAAAAAATTTGAGGTGAAATCTTGATTTGTGTTATTTAAACTGTTTTTTGACTGTATGTATGGATTCAGCACCCTGAAAAACCCCTAGGGCACTTAGATTGTGCAGGAGTTACCCATCAAATTTGTGATTTCAATAAATTCCCGCCGGATTTTAGAGAAATTAGACCGGAAAAACTTCCAAAAAATCATACTAAAAACAACTTGATTAAAAATATTTAATAAAACTAAAAATAAATAAAAATATTTCTAAACATAAATATCAAACAATAAATAACCTTTATTTCCTTATCTACATCAACCAAATAAACCAAACCAATCAAGCCAATTTACATAAAACCTTTTACACCTTTGATTTCTAAACATCCTCATGACATCGTTGCAAATGCACAAGAATGCTTGCATTCGATACATACAAAATATCTAAATGCGGCCATCCTGCAAGTTGATCTGAAGAAGGCTTTCGACTGTCTGGATTGGGGTTACCTCAAGCTGGTCCTATTCAAAATAGGCTTACATCTCAAATGTGGAATGGATTATGGCATGTGTGACAAATGTTGATTGTTCTGTGATCATTAATGGATACCCCACAAATTTCTTCCGGGCAGGGCGTGGTCTGAGACAAGGTTGTTCTTTGTCGTTGTTGTTATTTATCCTGGCTATGGACAGTGTGAGCCTACATATTTCAACAGCGGTGGAACATGATCATTTCCAGCCTTTGAAGATGGGCTGCAACATCAACATATCACATGGTTTCTTTGTCGATGATGTGCTCATTATGGGTATGTTGAATCGTTTTTCATGGTTATGCCTTTTCCATATTTTCAGGAACATGGCGTCTGGTGATCTGGATGGGCATTATTAATCAAGTCACTATGGAGAGGTATTTTTGGGACAGGAACATGGCGTCTGGTCATCAGAGAAAAATATTTAAAGAATCTTGATTTTATATATTGGTTCCGAAGAGGTTCCATTGGGGTCTCAAATGGATCGACTATTTGGCTCAGTTTCAAAAAAGTCACAAAGATCTTGCTACAACACCTAGCTTGGAACATTGGCTTTGGACACATCATTCTCATTGGCATCGACCAAATTCTGGGAGCTGGCAATATGGATATGATCCTAGAGTAGCTCTTAAATTCTCTTAATAGAAGAGGTATATATTTCTGGTGTCAAGCCATTTCACTATGGAGGGGTCCATACCCAATTTGGAAGAACGCGCAGGAATTGAGCCTATCTGGGCACTGGGTCCTGGACTGGGACCACATTGTTGCTGAGATGAAATAACTCGGGATTTGCCGTGCTGGCAATGATGATAAATTAATCTAGTCAGGGAAGATGAAGAATGAGAACATCAAAGTTGCAGATATATACCTCTCTCTCTGTTCCGAGGATACACAACTGACCGAGAAACATGTTTTATTTGCTTTTTGGAAAACTAATATCCCAAACAAAATCATTCTATTTACCTGGTTGGTTTTCCATAATAAAAATCTTACTTGGGAAAACTTGCAAAAGCGACAATGGCAAGGACCTGGCATCTATCTTATCTACAAAGAGGAATCGGAAAATAACAGTCATATCTTCCTTACATGTCAACATACAATTCAGGTATGGAAAAGACTTTCTTCATATATTGGTTTTCCATACATTCAACATGTAGACATTGTAGATTGTTTATGGTGGTGGAGCTCTCAAAACTCTGTCTCGAGAATCATTCCACCTATTCTCTTTTGGGAAATTTGGAAGTGGAGAAACAGTTGCATCTTTCAGAATTGCACTGGAAATTTCTATAAGATCATAGAAAATGTTTTAATCAGCCACACACTGCATACATCCAATGAAATTTGCTCCAAAACACCTCCTCAAAAGAGAACTGAACTTCAGATGGAATACCCTGTGGGTTTTTTGATGGTGCTGCTCAACAACACGCATGTGGTTGCGGTTTTGGCTTGCCATCTCAGAGGCACTGACATATAGAACATTCTGGCATGGAGGTAAGGGCACTAACACAGAGGATGAAGCAATAGGCCTATGGGGCCTCTTATGGTTTACTGATTTCCTCGATATCCCTCTTATTCATATCCATGGGGCTTCAAAAATTATAATTGATCAATTAATGGGCAATGCAAACATCACCAACCCATTATTACATCGCTGACCGAGGAGAATTAAACTACTATGGAATCAACACAAAAACTCCACTATCAGGCATATTGGGAGGGAACAAAATATGGATGCAGATGAACTATCGAAGAGGGGCTTAAATGGTAACACTGAAAAAATGCACTTAGAAATTACCCTGGATCAGAAAGTTATAGACATGAGAAACTTCCTATTACCTAGCTAGTTTCTTCATCTCCTCTTATTTTTTATATAATTTTTTGTAACTCTACTTGTCTTATAACTGTTTTGCTTTCAATTCATCCAGAAGGATAGACATGTTGTTATCTCACACTGTACAGCCAGCTAGAAACAGCAATTGACATGCTGAATGCTTTCTATTTTCTTTTCTTTTTGATACTGAACTGCATACAACCTTAACACACTAGTCTATTACTCTGGATCTGTATGAAGACTATGGACTGTTTATTTCTCCTATTATGTTTGTATTTGGCTATGGACTGTTTATTTCTCCTATTATGTTTGTATTTGGCTATGGACTGTTTATTTCTCCTATTATGTTTGTATTTGGCAATATTGGGATAGATTACTGAAAAAAGCATATGCACTAATGGAACTTTTATGATGTGAGATTTTTTGAATATCACTGTAAATTCCTATTTCTGAGCCATCAATATATAATCGTGCTATTTTCGTACTAGGAAAAAATATTCAAAACATAGTTTTGCCAAAATCTTTATAAAACTATTTCGGAGATTTGAAGAAAAATGCAGTGGTTTTTGAGTAGTAATGCTACTTCATACATATCCATTAATAAAAATTTCAAAAGAATGCCGTTGAGAAGTGGAAAAGCCCAGATTTGGGAAGATAATGAATATATTTTTAAATGAATTTGAGTCTCAATGAGTTATCTAAATTCAGATAATTACAAAAGATTATGTTTGTTATAGTTGAAGCGTCCAGAACACGTATCGATTCCCGTAGACGACACCCTGATTTGAAACACTGCAAGAAAATTTTCCCGGGCACAGGAAAGATTTTGTTGGTTACAGCTGGGGTGTCCCAAACACGTATCGATTCTGATCCACGACACTCTAATTTGCAAAACTGTAAGACTTTTTTCCCCGTCAAAAAAACCTTTAAGATTCTGCGAGCGCAAATCTTTCACTGTTGCCCTTCGCTCGAGAGTCACAGACGGTTGGAAAGGCAGGACAGAGGCCATCCATGAGCTCGCCATTGCTGAGACTCCGCTCTTCTGCGATAGTAGGCAACCTGCTCTCACCCGATGACCGCCGTCTCCCCATATATTCCTTCCGGCAAGGAGCGATTTCCATCCATTTCTCAATACCCGCAGCTACCGTCGTCTTCGAAATCGCCATTACACAATCTTTCTATCTTGGAAAATAAAATTTCAAATAAAAACCCTAACCTACTTAAAACACTAAGGGCAAGGCGGAAAAAGAATGATTCGATGACTGAAAATTGCTCGCCAAGCAGGGGAATTGAACCTCTTTGCTGCGCCGATTCATTCTGGGTTGTCGTGGAGTGTATTTAAAGGAGAGGTGGATCGCTTTCATTTGTTTGGACGCGTGAAGAGGTCGAACTCGGGCCCTACACGTGAAAAACGCGTATGGTAAGAAAGACAGCTGTCGTCGTCCATTTAGTTGGACGCGTGAAGAAGTCGAAATCGGACCCAATTACACGTGAACAACGCGTAGGGTCAGAAAGACAGCTGTCCTTGGATTACTGTCGAAGGTTCTACAGATACACAATCCCATTCTAATTTCCTTCCTAAGAATGTAATATGAGGTATACGACTACACTCGGAATCGAACCAGAATCCCTGGTTTTGTAGGGCAGCGCTCTAACCATTGAGTATTGAAGTCATATTTAATATCATTATTTTATCTAAAATATTTAATAGATAAAATAACTCATTTCACAGTCTTACAGTTATTGATGATAGGTTTTCCTCTTAAAACTTTGGATGACATTCTATATATTGAGTATGCATATAGTTAGTAAACAACACGAAGCTATGTATAATTTGGGTGGGTTAATAGTTAAGGAATATTTTTTTTTAAGAGATATAAGTTTAAATCTACAGTGAATGCGTATAATACATGGGTATAATACCAAAAATATATGTAACAACCCACAAACTAAATATATTAATATTTATAATTAAGGATTAAAATCTTTCGTAATAGAACATTTACCTTTTTAACATTATCCCAACAAACCAAATATATTCCTTAAAATCATATCCAAATAAATAAAAAAACAATGGCATTCCCAACCATGTGAAATAATAAAACAAAATAAATTAAAATTATCATCCTCCATTCTCACGAAACTCGCAAGTTCCGCCCAATCGATCGTTATAGCAACATCATCAATTGCTTCGAAGTACTTGGAAATAGTTGGCCTTTCTCAACTTGGCATATTGCCCTCCATTCAAATTATTCAACAATTTTACGAACGTACTCTCGTGGCTTTATGCTTCCATAGTGTCTTGCTCTCACCATGTTAAGCCAATACAAGTGTGTCTTTGGCCATCATTGTTTTTGTAAGCTCTTTACTCAGGTTATGATCGGATAAGCAGGTTATGTTTATGTTTCTGTTTTAGTTTTGGATGATCTGGAAAATCTGTCTCTATATTTAGTATCAGTTTCTGGGCTTTTTTTTTGCCCTCAAAACTTGTTATGTATTGCAGATCTTTATATTTTCTTAATATAAATCCATGTTGGTTTTTTTCCTCTGAAAAAAAGAGAAGGTCTTTACTCATGTTACAAGATCTCATATTAGGTATATTACTAACACAATCACATAATAAATGTGGCTGATATAAGTGTAAAGTTTATATCAATCACATGCATAATTATATTAGTAATTATATTAGTAAAAATATTGTTAATTAAATGAATATTTATTAATATAAATATTGTTAATAATATATTATTAATTAATAAATCAATTCTTTTTTTATAAATAATGTTATTTAATAAAGCAGTTTATTCATTATTATTAATTAATATTGTTTATATTAATAGACTTCTTAAGCTAGCTTCAAATTCCAACCAAAATCACCCAAGGTTCAAACGAGGTTGGTATAAAGACACTAGGGCCTGGTTAAACCATTGGGAGATCGACGAGAATGTTGCATTGCAAAACATTAATAACATTAAAAACATTGTTACTTCTAAGTTCAAAGAAAAAATGTGGTGTGAGAAAGATTTAGCAGCTAAAAGAAAATTAAGATATTATAAGGAGGTCATCAACCCCACCCTAGAAGATCAAAAGTATTTCTCTGTTTTAACTAGTTCAAAGAAGAAAATTAATATAACCAAGATTAGAACGAACTCTAATGAGCTCCATAGTGAAACGGGTCGTTGGGCAGTTCCTAAAACACCATGGATGGAAAGGATCTGCCATCTTTGTGAGAATATGAACATTGAGGATGAAAATCACTTACTCTTAGAGTGCCCCACGTACAACCACATTAGATCTCAGTTTCATAATCTTTGTTTCAATATTGACCTTCCTAGCCTTTTACGATGTCAAAATTATAGTGAGCTCCAGAGGCTTCTCTCTAATCTTTTTGAGCATAGGAATAAGATCTTAAATTAAACTAAATAATTTGTTTCTTTAGGTTCTATAGACCAAAGTTTGGTCTCAGTGGATGTTAACAATCATCATCATCGTCATTGTTATTAATTAATTAATAATTAATAACTCATTAATAATAAATTAACTCAATAAAAAATAATTTATTATTAATAATGCGACATTTGACCATGGTTGATTTTCATATTGAAATAATATTTGTCACAATGTGGCATTGGACCATGGTTGTCCATGGTTGACCACCATTATAAACCTAAGGGATTTATATTAAACCCTAGAATTAATATTATAAACATTCTAAATAATATTATACCCTAGGAATATGAACCCTTAGATTGATAAACCCAAGAAATTGGTATTATAAACTCAATGGATTAATTCTAAAACCCTAAAGTATTATAAACCCAAGGGAATAAAATTAAACCCAAGGGATTAATTTTATAAACACAAGGTATATAAACCTTAAGATAAATATTATAAACCCAAGGGAATAATTAATCCAAATGATTAATACTAAAAATCCGAGGCATTATAAACCCAAGGGAATAATATTAAACCCAAAGGATAAATATTAGAAACCCAAGGTATATAAAACCTAAGAAAAATATTATAAACCCTAAAATAAACACGGTTGACCATGGTTTATTTTCACATTATAAACCCTAAAATAAACATGGCTGACCATGGTTGATTTTCATATTGAGACAATCTTTGTGAGAATCTGACATTCGAACAATGTTGACCATGATTGATTTTCGTATTGAGACAATCCTTCTCACAATGCGACATTGATCCATGGTTGAACATGATTTATTTTAATGTCGAGACAATCTTTGTCACAATCTGACATTGGAGCATGGTTGACCATGGTTGATTTTCATATTGAGACAATATTTGTCATAATGCGACAATGGACCATGGTTGCCCATGGGTTATAAACCCTAAGATAAATATTATAAATCATAAAATAAACATGATTGACCATGGTTGATTTTCATATTGACAAAATCTTTGTGACAATGGGACATTGGACCATGGATGACCATGGTTATAAACCAAGTTATATAATACCTAAGATAAATATTATTAACCTTAAAATAAACATGGTTTATCACGGTCAATTTTCATATTGACAAAATCTTTATCAAAATGCAAAGTTGGACTATAGTTGACCATGATTGATTTTCATATTGAGACAACCGTTCTCAAAATGTGACGTTGGGCAATGCTTAACCATTGTTGGTTTTCATATTGAGACAATCTTTGTCACAATGCGACGTTGGACCATGGTTGACCATGGATAACCATGTTGAAAATGCAACAAGATGATGGAGCTTAGTGAAAAGAAGTCGCCTTCACTAAGTGGGCCCGCAAGCTATTTTTGGCGCAAAGTCTATTTTTAGACATATGGATCATGGTTTATGAGTTGTAGGATGCTATTTGTGGATGATTGGTCATGTTGGTAAAAATAGATGGACTTCTATTTTTAGACATATGGGCGGAGTCTATTTTTAGACTGCCGTGCTAAAAATAAAACAATCGAATATTATTAGCTCATAATAATATTTGGACTATAAACATTATCTTATCCTCTTGGAGCACTTCAATTCGAGCTACAGATGTGGCACATGCAGCTGCCAGAAGGAAATACGCTTTTCTTATGGGTCAGTTGAGCTATTGCATGATGGACTTCAATTAGAACTCAAGTGATTGAGTTTGGTGGAGTTGATTGAGGAGTTGATGGAGTTGTGTTCAGTTAGACTTAGTTGAACTAGTTGTATTTAGTTTAACTGCAAATACACTAGTGATGAGTGATGTGAATTAATTGTTAATTAATTCACTAATTATTAACTCATAAAGCAACTAAAGAATACATCAGTTAACTCAGTGCATGGATAGTTCAGTGGAGACAAGTGTTAGAGGTGAGTGAAAGGGCAAGACAACTGTCAGTTGTGACTATAGTTGTGCATGAGATTTGCAAAATCAATGGATTGAGTATTTCCAATGAGGATTGTGTGGTTCAACCAAGAAAAAACGAGTTTGGATCAGCCATTCTCATCTATTCTCATGCAGGATTGCGCAGTGGAGGCAGGCAAGCAGCAGAGGATATTTGAACCTGTGATTGATTCAGATCTGAGCTAGTTTGTGTGTAACAGGTGGAGATAGTACTGAGTACTTGCGAGGAGTATTGTACTATGTATTGTTACATGTTCTCAATCAATATAATATACAGATAGTTGGGGGTTTTCAGCTGTATTCTTTCCCCGTGATATACTGTGTTGATATGTGTGATTGATGCTTCAATGTGCGCATGCGATTGTTTCTTAATTCTGCAAAATTGATGATCAACGTAGAGGAGGTTATGTATTATGCATGCATTTCGTAAATAGTGTAGAATCGGGATAATCTCTGTGAATAAGTGTTATATTATTCAAAATTTCTACATGGTATCAGAGCAGAGTTGATCATCAGATCTATTATTTAGAAAGTGATTACATTTTATTTCTTCAGGCAGAGTCTGTAATCGGGCCAGGTAGCCTCTGGATTCATCCTTCCTTTGGAAGATGAGATATCCAGTAAAAGCCCATGCAGTCAATCTCTGTACGAGAAATACTTTGTTCTCATGAATTTTAGATCAGAAGTGGTTGAGTTTTGAGCTGGTGGAATTCGAATTTGCAGCAGTGTTTTCTTGGTGTCAAAGTTGAAATGTCTTTCAATGGATTGCGATTGGAGTATGCCCTTGAAGGTAGCTCGAATTATATTTCATGGAAAGACAGGATGGAGGCGGTGTTAGATGACAATGGGTTGAAGGATTTCATAGAGGCTGAGGTCCCAAAGCCTACTGATGTTGCTCACGTTGAGGCTTGGAAAAAGAAGACAGCAAAGTGTCGAAGGATTCTGTTGGAGGGCGTGAAGGATCACATTGTATCTAGCCTGCATGGAAAGGCTTCTCCATACTTGATGTGGAAAGCGTTGACAGACTTATTCCAAAGCAAGAGCAACCAGAGGAAGTTGGCGCTCAAGAATAAACTCAGAAACATTAAGTGTGAGAATGGAGACAGTATGCCCCAATATCTCACGAGGTTCACCCAATGTCGGGATGAGCTGGGAGTGTGGGGGTGACTGTCGATGATGAGGACTTGGTGAGCTTGGCTCTCCTTGGTCTTCCGAAGAGTTGGAATTCCTATCAGGACTCTGTCAATGGCCGGGAGAAATTGCCAGGATGGGAGAGACTTTGGTCGGATCTTGTGCAAGATGAGATCAGAAGGAATACTAGGGATGGATCTTCATCAAAGGCATCTGATGAAGAAGATTGCGCTTTGGCTGCCAAAGCAAAGAAGGGGAAGGAAAAGCGTTCTCTTTTCGAATCAAGTTCTTCCAATGATGGGAAGAAGGTTGACAAATCGAAAGTGTGATGCTTTCGTTGTCATGAGGTGGGCCATTATGCTGCAAATTGTCCACGGAGGAAATCCAAGAAGGGATCCGGTGAAGGATCTGAGGGTGAGGCACTTGCTTCACAGTTTGAGTTGGATTTCACACTCTTCGCATGCATGGTTTCATCCATGGTGGGAAGTGGTTGGTTTCTTGACAGTGGAGCTTCTTTCCACATGACCGGTGACAAGAGTTTGTTCAGTACTTTGGAGGAGAAAGATCTCCAGATACTCATAGCGATGGGTAATGATGAGAAGTATAGTGTCTTAGGTGTAGGCACAGTTATTTTTCAGAGGGAGCATGCAGCTCGCATTACCTTGACCGATGTCAAGTATGTACCAGGACTGAAGAGAAACTTGGTGTCAATCGCGATGTTGGAAGACAGAGGCTATGGTGTAGTCTTCAGTAAGGGAAAGGTTTTCCTTAGACACATCATCACTAGACAGGTGAAGCAGATTGGTTCACGGGTCAAGAACCTGTATTCTCTTGAGTTTCAAGATGCATGCAAAGCCTTGAGCAGCGAGGCAACTGATGGAGACTTGGTGGTTGAGAGGGAGCGTATATCACCTCTCAACATGCAAAGCCAGAAGAAGTCTCAGACGATTGTGGAGGAGCCACGATTGGTGCAGCAGCTTCAGGAGGTTGTGGAGCAGCCACAATAAGGGAAGCTGAGAGGAGATCGAGTAGAGACATCTACTCATGTAGAGACCTCCAGTAGGGGGAAACTTCGAGCTAGGTGGGCTGAGGGATCACATGCAGCCATACCTCCAGGTAGGAGGTGGGGCGATATAGAGTGATCGTCCTGAGGAGGAGGGGAAGGATCCTTGAGGTACCCAACCTCTTGGATGAGACCTTGATACGGTAGCCTCGATGTGGAGTAGCAGGAACTGATTGTTTGGGTAGAGACAGATGCGGATGGAGCGGCAGAGAGAGCGACAGTGTAGGGAATCCCAGGACAGCGCATAGCTAGCAGGCTGCAGCAATGCGAGAGGCACAAGTGTTTTGCACAATGCTAGGTGGCACAGAGAAGTGTGCAATGGTGCGAGATGCATGGAGATGTTGCAGTAGCATAGATGTCAGAGAGGGAGCACTTGTCAGCAGCAGGTAGAGCTTCAGCATCAGAGTATGTTCCTAGCCCAACAGAGTGGTCAGTTGGGAGTGTTTTTGTTCCAAGTGTTGTTGGAGCAAGTGGATCGGGCAAATGTGTTGCATGCAGAACATTCTAGAGTTGCAGGATAGGGGTTGCAGATAATCCATATCTTGTTGAGAGGGAGTGTTGAAAATGCAACAAGATGATGGAGCTTAGTGAAAAGAAGTCGCCTTCACTAAGTGGGCCCGCAGGCTATTTTTGGCGCAAAGTCTATTTTTAGACATATGGATCATGGTCTATGAGTTGCAGGATGAATTTTGTGGATGATTGGTCATGTTGGTAAAAATAGATGGACTTCTATTTTTAGACATATGGGCGGAGTCTATTTTTAGACTGCCAGGCTAAAAATAGAACAGTCGAATATTATTAGCTCATAATAATATTTGGACTATAAACATTATCTTATCCTCTTGGAGCACTTCAATTCGAGCTACAGATGTGGCACATGCAGCTGCCAGAAGGAAATACGCTTTTCTTATGGGTCAGTTGAGATATTGCATGATGGACTTCAGTTAGAACTCAAGTGATTGAGTTTGGTGGAGTTGATTGAGGAGTTGATGGAGTTGTGTTCAATTTGACTTAGTTGAACTAGTTGTATTTAGTTTAACTGCAAATACACTAGTGATGAGTGATGTGAATTAATTGTTAATTAATTCACTAATTATTAACTCATAAAGCAACTAAAGAATACATCAGTTAACTCAGTGCATGGACAGTTCAGTGGAGACAAGTGTTAGAGGTGAGTGAAAGGGCAAGACAGCTGTCAGTTGTGACTATAGTTGTGCATGAGATTTGCATAATCAATGGATTGAGTATTTCCAATGAGGATTGCGTGGTTCAGCCAAGGGAAATACGAGTTTGGATCAGCGATTCTCATCTATTCTCATGCAGGATTGCTCAGTGGAGGCAGTCAAGCAGCGGAGGAGATTTGAACCTGTGATTGATTCAAATCTGAGCTAGTTTGTGTGTAACAGGTGGAGATAGTACTGAGTACTTGCGAGGAGTATTGTATTATGTATTGTTACATGTTCTCAATCAATATAATATACAGATAGTTGGGGGTTTTCAGTTGTATGCTTTCCCCGTGATATACTGTGTTGATATGTGTGATTGATGCTTCAATGTGCGCATGCGATTGTTTATTAATTCTGCAAAATTGATGATCAATGTAGAGGAGGTTATGTATTATGCATGCATTCCGCAAATAGTGTATAATCGGGATAATCTCTGTGAATAAGTGTTATATTATTCAAAATTTCTACAAACCATGTTGTCCAAATGTGATGTTGGACCAATATACAATCTTTGTCACAATGTGACCATGGTTGAACATGGTTGACCATGGTTGATTTTCATACTGAAACAATCTTTTCCAGAATCCAACGTTGGAACATGGTTGATTATGGATGGCCATGGTTATCATAATGTGATGTTGGAATAAGAGACAATCTTTGTCATAATGTCACCATGGTTATTCACTATGGTTGACCATGGTCAATTTTCATATTGAGACAATCTTTGTCAGAATGAAACGTTAGAACATGGTTGACCATGGTTGATTTTCATATTGAGACAATCCATGTCACAATGTGACATTTGACCATGATCGATTTTAATGTCGAGACAACCTTTCTCAAACTACAATGTTGGACCTCACCAATGGTAATAAACCCTAGGGATTGATACTAAAAACACAAGGGAGTTATATTAAACCCAAGGGATTAATATTATAAACCCTAGGTATATAAACCCTAGGTATATAAACCCTAAAATAAACACAGTTGACCATGTTTTACCATGGTTGATTTTGATATTGAGACAATATTTGTGACAATGCGGCATTATACCATGGTTTACCATGGTTGACTATGGTTTAATTTCATATTTAGTCAAACTTTGTCACAATGTGACATTGCACCATGGTTGTGCATGGTTTACCATGATTATAAACCCAAGGGATTTATATTAAACCCTAAGATTAATATTATAAACCTTAAGAATAATATTATACCCTAGGAATATAAACCCTTATATTGATAAACCCAAGGGATTAATTCTAAAACCCTAAGGTATTATAAACCAAAGGGAATAATATTAAACACAAGGGATTAATATTATAAACACAAGGTATATAAACCCTAAGATAAATATTATAAACTCAAGGGAATAATAAACTCAATGGATTAATACTAAAAACACAAGGGAATAATACTAAACCCAAGGGGTAAATATTATAAACCCTAAAATAAACATGGTTTATTTTCATATTGACAAATCTTTGTGACAATGTGATGTTCAACCATGGTTGACCACGGTTGATTTTCATATTGACAAAATCTTTGTCACAATGCAATGTTGGACTATGGTTAACCATAATTGATTTTCATATAGAGACAATATTTCGCAAATTGTGATGTTGGACAATTGTTGACCATGTTTTACCATTGTTGATTTTCATATTGAGACAATCTGTGTCACAATGCGACGTTGGACCATGGTTGACCATGGATGACCATGTTGTCACAATATGACGTTGGACCAATAGACAATATTTGTCACAATGCGACCATGGTTGAACATGGTTTACCGTGGTTGATTTTCATACCGAAATAATCTTTGTCAAAATGTGATATTGGAACATGGATGACCATGGTTGTCATAATGTGGCGTTGGACGAAGAGACAATCTTTGTCACAATGTAACCATGGCTATTCACCATGGTTGACCGTGGTCAATTTCCATATTGAGACAATCTTTGTCAGAATGCAACATTGGACCAAGAGACAATCTTTATCACAATGTGACCATAGTTATTCACAATGGTTGACTATGGTCGATTTCGATATTGAGACAATATTTGTCAGAATGCAACGTTGAAACATGGTTGACCATGGTTGATTTTCATATTGATACAATCCTTGTGACAATGCAACATTGGACCATGGTTGACCATGATCGATTTTAATTTCGAGACAAACTTTCTCACACTTCGATGTTGGACCTCACTAAAGGTAATAAACCCAAGGGATTAATATTAAAAACCCAAGGCAGTTATATTAAACCCAATGGATTAATATTAAAAACCCAAGGGAGTTATATTAAACCCAAGGGATTAATATTATAAACCCTAACATAAATACCATAAACCCTAAAATAAACATGGTTGACCATGTTTTACCATGGTTGATTTTGATATTGAGACAATGTTTGTGACAATGTGATGTTAGACCATGGTTTACCATGGTTGATTTTAATATTGAGACAATATTTGTGACAATGAGACATTAGACCATGGTTTACCATGGTTGATTTACATATTGAGTCAAACTTTGTCACAATGTGACATTGCACCATGATTGCGCATGGTTGACCATGATTATAAACCAAAGGTAATTATATCAAACCCTAGGGTTAATATAATAAACCTAATGAATAATATTATACTCTAGGAATATAAACCCTTAGATAGATAAACTTAAGGGATTAATTCTAAAACCCAAGGGACTAATATTATAAACCTAAGGTATATAAAACCTAAGATAAATATTATAAACCCAAGGGAATAATATTAAACCCAAAGGGTAAATATTATAAACCCTAAAAGAAACATAGTTGCCCATGATTGACCATGGTTGATTTTCACATTGACAAAATCTTTGTGACAATGCAACATTGTACCATGGTTGACCACGATTGATTTTCATATTGACAAAATCTTTGTCACAATGCAATGTTGGACTATGGTTGACCATGATTGATTTTAATTTTGAGACAAACTTTCTCAAAATGCGACGCTAGACAATGGTTGACCATTGTTGATTTTCATATTCAGACAATCTTTATCACAATGTGAAATTGGACCATGGTTGACCATGTTGTGACAATGTGACATTGGACTAAGGGAAAATCTTTGTCACAATGTGACCATGGTTATTAACCATGGTTGAACATGGTTGATCATGGTTGGCCATGGTTTATTTTCATACTGAAACAATCTTTGTCAGAATACGACATTGGAACATGGTTGACCATGGATGGCCATGGTTGTCACAATGTGACGTAGGACCAAGAGACAATCTTTGTCACAATGTGACCATGGTTGACCATGACCGATTTCTATATTGAGACAATCTTTGTCAGAATGCAATGTTGGACCAAGAGACAATATTTTTCATAATGTGACCATCGTTATTCACCAGGGTTGACCATGGTCGATTTCCTTATTGAAACAATCTTTGACATAATGCAACATTGGAACATGGTTGACCATGGTTGATTTTCCTATTGAGACAATCCTTGTCACAATGTGACATTGGACCATGGTTGACCATGATCGATTTTTATGTCGAGACAAACCTTCTCACACTGTAACATTGGACCTCAGCAACAATATTAAACCCAAGGGATTAATACTAAAAACCCAAGGGATTATAAACCCAAGAGATTATAAATGCAAGGGAGTTACATTAAACCCAAGGGATTAATATTATAAATGCTAGGTATATAAACCCCAACAAAAATACCATAAACCCTAAAATAAACATGGTTGATTTTGATATTGAGACAATATTTGTGATAATGCGACATTAGACCATGGTTGATTTTCATATTGAGTCAAACTTTGTCACAATGTGACGTTGCACCATGATTGCGTATGGATGACCATGGTTATAAACCCAAGGGATTTATATTAAACCCTAGGATTAATATTATAAACCTTATGAATAATATTATACCCTAGGAATATAAACCCTTAGATTGATAAACCCAAGGAATTAATTCTAAAACCCTAAAGTACTATAAACTCAAGGGAATAGTATTAAACCCAATCGATTAATATTATAAACCCAAGGTATATAAACCCTAAGATAAATATTATAAACCCAAGGGATTATAAATGCAAGAGAATGATATTAAACCCAAGGGGTAAATATAATAAACCCTAAAATAAACACGGTTGACCACGATTGACCATAGTTGATTTTCATATTGACAAAATATTTGTGACAATGCGACGTTGGACCATGGTTGACCATGGTTGATTTTCATAATAATAAAATCTTTGTCACAATGCAACATTGGACTTTGGTTGACCATGATTGATTTTCATATTCAGACAACCTTTCTCAAAATGTGACACTGGACAATGGTTGACCATTGTTGATTTTCATATTGAGACAATCTTTGTCACAATACGACGTTGGACCATGGTTGGCCACGGATGACCGTGTTGTGACAATGTGGCGTTGGACCAAGAGACAATATTTGTCACAATGTGACCATGGTTGTTGACCATGGTTGATTTTCATACTAAAACAATCCTTTTCAGAATGCGACATTGGAACGTGATTAACCATGGATGGCCATTTTGTTCACAATGTGACATTGGAACAAGAGACAATCTTTGTCACAATGTGACCATGGTTATTCACCACGGTTGACCATGGTCGATTTCCATATTAAGGCAATATTTGTCAGAATGCAAGGTTGGAACATGGTTGACCATGGTTGATTTTCATATTGAGACAATCCTTGTCACAATGCGACATTGGACCATGATTGATTTTAATGTTGAGACAATATTTCTCACACTGCGACGTTGGACTTCACCAGTGGTAATAAACCCAAGAGATTAATACTAAAAACCCAAGGGATTATAAACCCAAGGGAGTTATATTAAACCAAAGGGATTAATTTTATAAACCCTAACATAAATACCATAAACCCTAAAATAAACATGGTTGACCATGGTTGATTTTGATATTGAGACAATCTTTGTGACAATGCGACACTAGACCATGGTTGACCATGGTTGATGTTCATATTGAGTCAAACTTTGTCACAATGTGATACTGAACCATGGTTGTGCATGGTTGACCATGATTATAAACCCAAGGGATTTATGTTAAACTCTAGGATTAATATTATAAACCTTATGAATAATATTATACCCTAGGAATATAAACCCAAGGGATTAATGCTAAAATCCCAAGGTATTATAAACCCAATATATATAAAACCTAAGATAAATATTATAAACCCAAGGGATTAATACTCAAAAACCAAAGGATTATAAACCCAAGGGAATAATATATATATATATATATATATTTTTTTTTTTCTGAGTAAAGACTATTCTATTATATATAAAAAAGAGGAAAAATATTTACAGAGAGTTTGAGCCTCTGAGGGGGCTGTAGCCCGCCCTCTGTCAAAAAGACTGCTGCATTCAGCTTTTAACCGTCTGTTTACATAAATGAAAACTAAGAGCCCAAAACACAGTAAAGCCAGATAGGATCTATACTTTGATTCCCGCCACCCTATTACTATGCAGCTGTTACAAAAGCTAGAAAACCAGACTCATAAACTGGGAGACTATAGAAGACCATACTGAAAAATTCCGGAGGATATACCCACTGAGAAACAGGTTCAAAAACAAAAACCGCAGTCCTGAGTATTCTTGCTGAGACGGAGAGGATTATGCCTGAGGTGGCAAATTTGCATCTGCTTCGTTGTCTTTGCAAGGAGAGCTGACCCATTCGACCATCACATTGTCCTCTACGTCCATATTGGTGCGGCCCGGAGGAAGCACAAGGTGCAGAGTATTGCCTGAGAAATGCGCCGGAGCACAAGGAATGATTTCTTCATGAGAAGAGGTTTGCTGATGTTGCAAATCCTCTCGCTGTCCTTCAGCCTGCTGCGCCTCTGGAACATTGAGGATGTCACCCGCCATGCTTCCCTGAGAGTCACTAGAATTATGAGAGAGAGACCTGTCCTTAGATTGTTCATCAGAGCCTGAGGAATCCTCTTCTTCCTCTGAGAAGATGACTGTAATGATAGCAGAGATAGTGGGCTTGTTTAGCTTGCTTTTAAACTTGAAACGTGAAGAGTGGAAAGAATTGTGCAGGGACGGGCCAGAGTGGTCGGAAGATGGAGAGGCCGGCGAGACAGAAGCTAGCGGGGAAATGCAACGAGGAACAGGTCCTCCCCTGCCCCTAACACCACCACGAACTCCTGAATTACTGCCCCTCCGGGAAATTCCACGACGTCGGGGGGCCATTGCAGAGGGGATTAATAGACTGAGAGGGCGAAAGGGTTGAAGGAGAAAGAAAGCCCACCCGCCCCAATCTAAGAGAAGCAGGAAATAGCAGAACCCGGAGTAAAAGACGCCCAGGGAAAACTTCACCCAGATAGAAATCAGAACCGCTAAATAAATCCCATTACTGACAGCCTTTAACCCATACTCTGCCCAGATAACTTCCACAGAAACTATGACGAGACCTATTCCAAAAATAACCCAAAAGAAAACAGACTGACCATACCAGATGCGAGCCAGATGAGCCAAGATCAAAAGTATAAAGCTGGCCAGGTGATTGCACCTATGGAGCCATGGTGGCTCCCAAGTGCGCAGCCCTGTATTTGAATTCCGAGAACCAATCCGACCGGGAGAATTTCTGTCTGAATGAACCAGAGAGAATGTCGAGGGCCGAACAAATGCGTCGCTGCTTATGCTAACCATCTTGAAGAACTTACCCCGCATGCCGTGAGCCCAACGCTTCATTAATGGAAATAAATGAACTGCCATAAAATCGTCCACTTGCTCCGCAGTGATGCCAGCTGCCAGCTTCGCTCGCATGAGCATTAATACCTCATAAAATCACCCGCATCCGGGTAACCCAAGGGAATAATATTAAAACCAAGGGGTAAATATGATAAACCCAAGGTATATAAACCCTAAGATAAATATTATAAACCCTAAAATAAACATGGTTGACCATGGTTGACCACGGTTTATTTTCTTAGTGACAAAATCTTTGTCACAAAGTGGCATTAAACTATGGTTGACAATGATTGATTTTCATATTGAGACAACCTTTCTGACAAAGTGACATTGGAAAATGGTTGACCATGGTTGATTTTCATATTGAGGCAATCTTTGTCACAATCCGATGTTGGACCACGGTTGACCATGGATGACCATGTTGTCACAATGTGACATTGGACCAAAAGACAATCTTTGTCACAATATGACCATGGTTGAACATGATTGGCCATGGTTGACAATGGTTGATTTTCATATTGAGACAATATTTCTCAGAAAGCGACGTTGGACCATGGATGACCATTGTTATCACAATGTGATTATTGACCATGGTTGATTTTCATATTGAGACAATATTTGTTAGAATCCATCATTGGAACAAGGTTGACCATGGTTAATTTTCATATTGAGGCAATCCTTGTCACAATGCGACATTGAAACGTAATTGAACCATGGTTGACCATTTTTTATTTAATTTTCAAGACAATATTTGTCACAATGCGACATTGGACCATCGTTGACCATGGTTGATTTTCATATTGAGACAAACTTTGTCACAATGCGACATTGGACCATGGTTGTCCATGGTTTATAGACCCAAGGTGTATAAACCCTAAGATAAATATTATAAACCCTAAAATAAACATGGTTTAACATGGTTGACCATGGTTGATTTCAATATAGACAAAAACTTTGTGAGAATGTGACATTAAACCATGGTTGAGCATGGTTGATTTTCATATTGAGACAATCTTTGTCACAATGCGACATTGGGCCATGGTTGACCGTGGTTGACCATGGCCAACTATGTTTGATCATGGTTATAAACCCAAGGTATATAAACTCTAAGATAAATATTATAAACCCTAAATTAAACATGACTGACCATGGTTGATTTTCATATTGACAAAATCTTTGTCACAATGCAATGTTGGACTATGGTTGACCATGATTGATTTTCATATCTAGGCAACCTTTCTCACAATGCGATGTTGCACAATGGTTGATTTTCATATTGAGACAACCTTTAACACAAGGTGACATTGGAACATGGTTTACCATGGAAGACCATGTTTTCAAAATGTGACGTTGGACCAAGAGATAATCCTTGTCACTTATGTGACCATGGTTGAACATGATTGACCATGGTTTACATTGGTTGATTTTCATATTGTGACAATCTTTGTAAGAATGCAATGTTGGAACATGGTTGACCATGGATGACCATGGTTGTCACAATGTGACGCTCGACCAAGAGACAATATTTGTCACAATGTGATCATGGTTATTGACCATGGTTGAGCATGATTGGCCATGGTTGAATATGGTTGATTTACATATCGATACAATCTTTGTCAGCATGTGACATGGGAACAGGCTGACCATGGGTAATTTTCATATTGAGACAATCCTTGTCATAATATGACATTGGACCATGGTTGATTTTAATGTCCAGACAATCCTTTTCAAAATGTGACGTTGGAACATGGTTGACCATGGTTGATTTTCATATTCAGACAATATTTGTCATAATGTGACATTGAACCATGGATGACCATGGTTGAGCACGATTGATTTTCATATTGAGAAAATCCTATGATAAACCCTAAGATAAATATTATAAACCAAGCTATATAAACCCTATGATAAATATTATACATGCTAAAATAAACATGGTTGACCATGGTTGATTAGATATTGAGACAATATTTGGCACAATACGAAATTGAACCATGGTTCATCATGATTAATTTTCATATTCAGACAATATTTATCACAATGCGACGTTCGACCATGGTTAACAATGATTGACCATGACTAACCATGGTTGACCATGGTTTTCCATGGTTGATTTTCATATTGAGAGAATATTTTTCTAAATGCAACACTGGACCATGGTTGATTTTCATACCGAGAGAATCTTTTTCTAAATGCGACGTTGGACCATGGTTGATAAACATATCCTAGTTCTGCACTTGCATTAAACGGATAACGATGTCGAGTGTTCAAGAGAGAAAATTGGACAAGAAGGGTAACCTGTAACCTATGCGTCGAAGGGTAATCCGTTGATGAGCAAATGGGTCGATTCTCCTGAAGCACTTTCGTATTCATACATGGCCACGTACCTCGTCTTCGTTGCATTTTTCTTTTAGGGACGATGGTATTAAACCAGTTTTTCAGGGATATGGCTGGATGATCGATTCTCACTAGAACTCACGGTGTCCAGCGTGGTTTCGATGACAAATTTCATGATCTTGATGTTCATATTGTTGACAGGGTCTCCAGATGGGTATGGATATGATGCGTCGTTTGTTAATGTGGCCTCCTCTGTGGCTGAATCTTTTAAATTCATGACGATATCTACAATCTCAGAAGGAGCCAACATGAACTCTTTCAACCTTACATGCACCAGAAAGTATGCCGAGGCGGAGCCTACAAAGGTCATGCTCAGGTCGTTTCTCAGGGCGAATCTGTAGAGGGGTCAGACAGGTGGAAAAGATAATGGAAGCGATGCCACTTCCACTTCCGCCTACCAATCACTTTTCCAGTTCGATAAAATATTTATTTACATTTGTAACATCAAGATAAAATGCCAGACTTCATAACAACCCTCTGATGCTTAATTAGACAAAGAATATTCGACTGTGATAAAATCTGGATGTTTGATTTAAAAACGAAATAAAAAGTCAATGATTGTACATCCACCGGGGGTAAATATAGACAAGCCTTCGGCTAATTAATCAAATTGATGAAAATTAAAATCTTAAAAGGAGTTGGGGTTCCCAGGCAAGGTTCAAATGGTTTATCATGCATGCATGTTAGCTACTTGTAGTTATGATTATGATATCAATATATGATTTGATATGCTTGTGATGTTGTATCATGCTAATTTGGATTGGCCTATGTAGATGCAATAGCCTCCCTTGAAATACCTTGGGGCATGATTTTGATTATGTTTTTATTTAGCTAGCAATGACATATTGCATGAGACAGAAGGAAAATAGATGAAGAGCATAATAGTTTAGTACAGTTCATATGAATCTCCGTATAGGTTGAAAAAGACATTGGTAGGATGGGAGAGATTAGTTGAACAATAAGAAGAGGTATATTCTCCTGGTTTGGTAGATACCTTGAAAAATTTGAAAGCATAAATCATGAGTTGCAAGGCAAATAATGAGCGATTGATTGAGGCACAAGAATGGATTTCCAAAGGTCAAGAAAAGAAAACTGAGGTTACTGTAGTCATCCTCTAGAACCTTTCAAATTTGCAAAAGCAGGGACAGTTGGGGATCATTCATGGAGACTGACAGGAAGAAAAGACTAATGGTGTGAATGGAAGTAGGTCTCGAAATGGACGCAGGATGGAAAGAGATAATACAGTAAAGGGTGGAAAATCCTTGGGTACACCTAAGAGGAGGGCTAGCACTCATGAATTTTATTATAGCTCTAGTTCCAAGTGACATCATTATCATCACCACCAACATCTCTATAGGAGGAGTCAGAGGGGGTACTTATTAGAAGAGTTCAAGAAAGGAAAGCCTTCTACTTTTGATGGAGAAATGAAGAATCAGAAGATGCAGAAGCATGATTGCTTGGGATGAATAAATTCTTCGGATTGCATGATTATTCAGAAAACACGAAAGCCAAGATAACTACCTTCAATCTCAAGGGAAAAGTAGAGATATGGTGAGAAGATGTTAAGCATTTTAGATGCATCAAAGAAGAAGAGTTGATTTGGAATGGTTTGAAACACTTCTTCAGGAAGAAGTACTTGTCTGAGAGGTACTGTAATGGAAAGGCCAAGGAATCCTATGAGCTCAAGATGGGTTCCATGACATGTGAAGAGTGCAAAACCAAATTTCTATAGTTGTTGAGATATGTATCCTATCTCAAGGATGAGAAGACGAAGATTCAAAGGTTCATTTGTGGGTTTTCATTATCATTCCAAACCTGAGTTTTATGAGCCTCAGTCATTGGAGGAGTCCATTAGAAATTTGAAGCATTGTTATGAGCAGTCAAAGTTAAAGTGTAAATGGAAAGGTAATGAGAAGACTAAAGGAAATGGCTCAAGAAGCAAGGAAGATCTCAGGATGTAGGTGACAAGGAAAATGTGACACCTCATAAGAAGTTCAATGTAGCTGAGAGAGGACATGGGTCTCAGTCTGAGGAGCAAAAAAATAAAGGTGATGGAAGCAAACCTTTGAGGTGTTGGACCAGTGGTGGAGACCATCACAAGAGGGATTGTCCTTCACATCAGGGCCGCAAGCCTTAGATGTACAATGCTCAGGATTCAGAGATAGTTGGGGATGTAGGTTAAAGCATTCCCCGAATGCAATAATGGATATCATGAAAGCATATAATCAAGCATCCATTATTGAGACAAAAGGTAATATTTATGATCAAGTTGTTTTTATTTTGATTGATCCTAGATCAAATTATAGATACATTAGTCCTGACTTGGTGGAGCAATGCCAGGAAAATAAGGAAGTGCATGCAGAATTTTCGTTGGTGTAATTAGCTACAAGGACCAAGAGAAGAGCTCATCACTGGGTGAGATCTTGTGCATTTGAGTTTAATGATATACCTACATCAGAACATCTAAATGTGCTTCCTTTGGGTTCATATAACATGCTTTTGGGCATGGACTAGTTGTTCATTCATAGGACTAAGGTAGATTTCCATGACAAGGCCATTGAGTGCTTGGATGATGATGGAGAAAAGAGGTTCTTGTAGGGAAAGAAGAATCCTACATCAATGAGAATGGTTACAACTATGTAGGCTAAGTGCAATAGCAGGAAATGATTTTTATTGTTTGCAGTACATGTTTCAAGTGACAAAGGGAAGGATGTTGAGGATGATGAGGGCTTGAGAAAGTATCCTATCTTGCAACAATTTCAAGATGTGTTTCCTGCAAAGATTCCAGAGTTGCCTCCTCATAGAGAGGTGGATTTCTCTATTGAGTTTATGCCAGGAACAACACCAACATCTAAGGCACCATACAAGATGAACACTTGAGTTGGTGGAATTGAATTTGAAGCTTAAGTTGATAAAGGATACATAAGGCCAAGTGTGTTTCCTTAGGGTGCACCAGTGTTGTTTGTAAAGGAGAAGGATTGTACTCTCGAATTGTGAATTGATTACAGATAGTTGAACAAAGTGATTATTAAGAACATGTACCCATTGTCTCAGATTGATTATTTTTTTGATCAGCTGAAGAGAGCAACAATATTTTCAAAGATTAATTTGAAATCAGGGTATCATTGGGTGTGCATCAAAGAAGTAGATATCTACAAGACTTCATTTCGTACAAGGTATGTGCACTATGAGTTTGTGGTGGTTCCTTTTGGTCTTACCAATGCTCTAACCACCTTCATGTGTTTGATGAACAATGTGTTGCATCCTTATCTGAATAGGTTTGCGATAGTATTTGTTGATGATATATTGGTATATTCAAAGAATGAGGAGGAGCATGTAGAGCACTTGGAAACAATAATGAGATTGTTGAGAGAGCATCAATTGTATGCGAAAATCAACAAGTTCTGTTTCTTTTAGTCTCAAATTCATTAATTGGGAGATGTTGTTTCCAATGAAGGGATAACATTGGATCTAGAAAATATTAAGGCTATCATAGAATGGCCAACTTCGAGGAATGTGGATGAAATCAGATCATTCATGGGGCTAACAAGTTATTACAGGTGGTTCATCAGGAAATTTTCCAAGATTGACTATTTGATTACATCTTCGCAGAGGAAAGTGAAGAAGTTTGAATGGATTGTTGAGTGTGCAACTAGTTTTGAGCAGTTGAAGTAGTTTCTTACCAATGCTTCGGTTTTGAAGATTGCAGATCCTGATAAGGAGTTTGTGGTTTGTATAAATGCATGTAAGGAAGGACTTGGTGGAGTCTTGATGCAATAAGGGCAGGTGGTTTGCTATGCATCAATGAAGTTGGGTGAGCACGAGCATAATTACGTGACTCATGATCTTGAGTTAGAAGTGATCATTCGCACATTGAAGATGTGGAGACATTATCTTCTTAGTAGGAGGTTCATCTTAATGAGTGATCACAGTGGACTGAGGTACTTATTTGACCAACCTAATTTGAATACAAGGAAAGCAAGATGGTTGGCTACTCTTAGGAGTTTGACTTTGAGATCAAGTACATCAAAGGAAAGAAGAATAGAGTTGCAGATGCCCTGAGTAGGAGAGTGCAACTGAATAATATTTCAATGGTGAACTCTAATGGGATAGATTTACTGGAGCAGATCTTGCATGCAGGGAAGCATGATGGGCAGTACCAGCAATTGAAGAAGAGATTAAAATAGCAGAGTGAAGGTGATAGGGATGAGTAGTATCACCTCACAACAAATAGCTTGGTAAAATTCAAGGGCAAGATTTATGTGCCAGATAGCAGTGAGTTGAAGAAGCTTATATTGAAGGAGTTTCACATCAAGCCATATTCAGGCCACCTAGGATACCAAAAGACTTTGACATCTATCAAGAAGTTCTACTATTCGCTGAATTTGAAGAAAGAGGTGGTTGAGTTTTTTGCAAGGTGCTTAGTCTGTCAGGAGGTGAAAGTTGAATGCAAGCATCCAATTGGTCTATTAAAGCCTATTCTAATTCTAGAATGGAAATGGGAGGTTATTTCCATGGACATCAGTACAAGGTTTCCTAGGACACTGAGACAATGTGATTCCATCATGGTTGTGGTTGACAGGTTGAGAAAAGTAGCTCACTTCATTGCAGTGAAGTCTATTAATTCAACTAGTGAGGTAGCTCAGATCTTCATTAGGGAGATAGTGAGGTTGCATGGAGTTCCCAAGAATATTATATCAGACAAAGATGTCAAGTTCACTTCCAAGTTTTGGAAGGATTTGTTTGTAGGCTTGGAGACAGAGTTAGCCTTCAGTACAACTTATCATCCGTAGACAAATGTATATATAGAGAGGGTTAACAGGATCCTTGAGGATATGTTGAGTATGTATGTCATGCATCAATAGAGGAAGTGGGAGGAGTATCTTCCACTGGTGGACTTTGCTTATAATAACTGGTATCAGGAATATTTGAAGATGATTCCATTTGAGGCTCTCTATGGGAAGAGTTGTAATACTCCTCTCAGCTAGAGTGATCCATTGAACAAGATGTTGATTAGACCGAATATGTTGGAAGAGATGGAGCAAGAGATGTAGGTTATTAAAAGGAATTTAAAGGAAACACAAGACATACAAAAGAGTTATGCAAATTAGCAAAGAACATTCAAGGAGTTTCAGGTTGGGGAGAATTTGTACTTGCTTATCAAGCCCAAGAGGAGTTCCTTGATGATTGGATCATGTGCCAAGCTGGAACCTTCATGTTGTCGGTCTTTTGATATCCTTGAGAGGATTAGACCAGTGGCCTACAGACTTTCACTGCGGCCAACAGTGAAAGTCCATGATGTTTTGTATGTTTCATTTCTTAAGAGATATAAGCATAATGCTAAACATGTGATTGATTAGTTAGTATTGCAGGTGGAGCCAGAGGGAGAGTTCCGGCCAGAGCCACAATGCATATTGCAGTGGAAACAATTCATGCTCCAAAACCAAATAATAGAGAAAGTTAAAGTGCAATGGAAGCACTTTGGGCCCGCTGAAGCTACATGGGAGATGGATAATCAAATGCGAGCATTATATCCTTCTTTTTTTGTTGGTTGAAGCAAATGATTTTTTGGTATGTGTGTGTGTGTGTGCTGTTATTATAAATACCATATCAAGTTGTGTTATAAAGCTCCAATAAGTGGTATGTTTGTCATGTTTTCAGTAACTGTAATTGTAAATACTACATTGAGTTGATGTTTATAAAGCTCTAATAAGCAGTGTGTTATGTTGGTCATAAGTTTCATGGAACACCGAGGATGGTGTTCCCCCAAGGGGGAGGGATTTGTAACAGCCCCAGGTTGATTTTCTATGTAAATAAACTAAACCAAGGTCATAAGACACGTATTCCAAGTTGAATGGAGGGGAAAACATTATAGTGGGCATCTCTTATGGTTTATTATTGGCTATCGAAATTGGTAATGGCACTGGAAAATGAAAAACACAATAAATGTAAAATTAATATGAGAAATAAAAGAAAATAGGAGAAAAGGGAGATGAAGAGACACAAATATGCATGCAAGGGAAAATGAAGGAAATTAAAGGAAAAAAAAGAAGGAAAATAAAACAAAAGGAGAGGAAGAACATTTTATGCGTGTCTTAGTCACTCTTAGTTACTCTTGCTACTCTTAGTCATATATACACTCTTGCACACTTGGAGAACTCTTGGAGAATTCTAGCATTCACTTGGAGATTGAGACATTTTCACTTGGATTTGGAGAGAGAAAGCACTTGGACATAAACAAGTAAGCAAAGGAATTCATGGACAACAAAAGAGAAGGTTGGAAAAGCAGCTACAACATGAGAACATTGCAGGTAACAAGTCACGTGTGTGATTTCATTGTTGATATTTGAATGCATGGTACATGCAATTGGTTGTTTGGTTGCTTTGCTGTCATTGACATGGGATTTTCCTGAATTGATATTGGTTTCATCCTTGCCTTGCCATTTCCTAGATAACCATGGTGTAGTGGGTTCCCTATTGTGATTAAGATTTGGATGGTCGGTAAACTTTGGATCCTGGTGAGGTAGTCTCAAGAAAATTCTCAAGGGTCAAGGTTGGAGATGGTATTTCTCCTGGAACTCTTAACGAATGGGTGAAAAAAATAAAATTCCTCTAGGTATGGTGAAGAAAGTCGAAGGCATCCACACTTGTTTAGTGTTAGTGATTTCTGGACCGACTTAGGTGAAATCACTATGGTTGAGGATTGAGGTGGTTTGGCTTCTAGAAGCCCTGGTTGGTTCTATTTTGGTTTAACCCATATGATCCCATATTCATGCTTAGAATATGGCACGGGGGTGGTTGGATGAAAGAGAGATTTGGTTCAACCCAATCTATGGTCAAGTGGCATGTGGAAGTCCCTAACTTGGTTGACTTTATGCACATGTTATTTCTTATTGAAATCAATGAGCACATGTATGGGTTATTGTGTTTTATGATTAGTTTGTCATGGATTTATTCTGGTTAAATGTTGGTTATAGGCATGATACATTATTGTTGTATAATGTGCTCTTTTTATGGATCTTTCTTATGGCTTAATAAGTTATTGAATGGTATATGGATGCATGGGATAACAAGTGTTATTGCAGCTAGTCTGAGAGGGAATTGAGCCTTCATGATGGTTCTCTGATGAAGCTAAGAAGATGTTGACTTATTATCATCTTAGATTGAATTATGGAGAGTTTTGGGTTATTTTGGGTAGATGGCCTATAACTAGCCCTGGAAATCCGAAACTAGATTGCTAGCTACACCCTCTGAACTGAGAGATTTTGGCTGAAACTGCATGAAGGAAGGCCTATGCGTGCGGCTGGAACTTTCCAACCTCATGCACAACATGGCATGCGTGCAACTGGGATGTAGGGTTAGGAAAAAAGTTAAGTCCAACCTAGAGCATGGTCATCAAAAAATGTTGTCTGGTATCTAGGTGATGTGGTGCTCCTGAGAGGTTGGAGTATGTTTCTGGTTTGTAAACCCCACTTCCATAACTAGAACTTGGATGTTGGGTCCTGTCATAGTAACACTCAGCTCATGTTTACCCTAGAGAGCTTGTAAAGTTGAGTAAATGTGGGGTGGGGTGGTACAATATGTCTGGCTGTGTTAGATTTTATCTTGTCCAGTCAAAGAACATTGCAATACTCTAGTAAGTGCAAGTGTAAAATTTTGTTGGTAAGTGCCAACCAAGCTAAAAAATTGCTTAGTTCTAGCAAAAAGTATATTTCCCATTCTTAAGAAAAAATAGTCTATAGAAGAGTTAGTGAGATCAAAGTCATCCTTGGAGGAATGTATTAAGGAACAAAGATAACAACTAGAAAATTTTCTATATTGCATACAAAGGATGTGTTCTAGGATCCTAAAGGGCTATTGTTCAAGAGGGAAGTGGAACAAAAGATCTGGCTATTGCTAGAATCATCATTGCCAAACATCGAGTTGTGTAAGAAGTATGTTATAGAAGCAATTGAGGTGAAGACATAGTTGCAACAACTACTGGAACATGGTGTCATTCGATTAAGTACCTCACCATGTGGGGAACCCATCATGATTCTGTCAAAGAAGGAAGAGACTTGGAAAATGTGTATTGATTACAAAAAATTAAACAAAATCACACTCAAGAACATGTACCATTTTCCCATGAATAATCATCTATTGGATCAGTTGCAATAAGCCAAATACTTCACCAAGCTAGACTTAAAATCTGGATATCACCAGGTTTGAGTCAGAGAAAAGACACCTAAAACACCATCTTCAAAACTAGGAGAGGTTTATATGAGTGGTTAGTCATGTTGTTTGACATATGTAATGCACTAACTATGATTACAATGTTAATGAATGATATATTGTGCCCCGTTATAAATTCATTCGTTATTATCTATTTTGATGATACATTAGTATAATGTGCTACCTAGGAGGAGCACATTTTACATTTGATGCAGGTTCTAGAGACATTAAATAAGCACCAACTGCTAGAAAATCTCAAGAAGTGTGAATTTGCACAATAGTCTTTGGTATATATGTGGTATGTGATAGGTGGAGGAGAACTAAAGATAGATCTCACCAAGATGAAGGCCATCATGAAGTGGGAAATTCCAATTAATGTTTTTGAGGTCAAGAGTTTCAATGGGGTAGTACAATACATGAGGAAATTTATAGCCTTATTTTCAAATTATAGTAGCAACACCACTCCATGCCATAACAACGAGGTAAGAGTTTCTAATGGGAAAAGGGTTGACAAAGGGCCTTTCAGGAGTTAAAGAAAAAGATTAGTCAAACACCAGTTCTAGGATTACCAAACTTGAAACAACCCTTTGAAGTGAAGATAATTAATATGCTATGGGAGTGGCCTTGATGTGGGGAGGAAGACATGTATGCTACCATTCTGAAGTATGTCAAGGGGCAATTCTCAATTGGGCTACATATGAAAAACATCTCTATGTCATGGTACAAGATGTTAACAAGTGAAAACACTCTCTGATGGGAAAGGTAATAGTAATCCACACAGATCACCAACCACTATAGTACCTGTAGGCCCAGAGTAAGCTACAACAAAAAAAGCATTATAAGTGGATGGGGTTTCTGCAACAATTTCATTTAGTGTAACATATAAGAAGGGCAACACAAACAAGTTGGTCGACATGCTTTCAAGGCCACACACATCAAAGATCACAATTTTGGGACCTTTGATGCACATGGAGTCATTCACCCATGATGCATATAGATAGACATATTTATATGATGAGGACTTCAAGGAGGTTTCTCAATAATTGCAAAGCCAGAGTCATGTGCATGATGGTGACAACACAATTGATTAACATCTCTGAGACATGTTACTCTATAGGTTGGATAAGTTATATATTCTTAAAGATGAGTGACTGTAACTGATCAAAGAGGCTCACACCTTCAAGGTTGCAGGGAATATTGGTATAGGGAAAACAATGGCCAACTTGCAAAGGTATGTGTATTGGCCCATGATGCAAGAACATGTAGCTTTGTTCATAAGAAGATGCATGTTTTATTGTACCAACAAACCTAGCAATGGGAAACAAGGTCCATATAATCATCCCTTTCTTGTACTCACTCGTTAATGAGAAAACATTTCCATGAACTTTGTGTGAGGATTACCAACAATGGGGAAGAGATGTGAACAAAAACAGAATGTTTCTGAATGCATTTTTGACTATGTTGTGGGAGAAGATGGACACAGATTTAAAGAGGTCTACAACATTCCATCCATAAACATATGGACAAATAGAAGTAGTCAACAAGACTTTGGTGCAACTTTTGAGGGATACAATTAGAAGCATCCAAAGACTTGGGATGAAAATATAATATACATAGAACACTCTTATAACATAGTAGTCCACACTTCTACTAGTAAGTCCCCATTTGAAACTTATTTTGGATATTTTCCACCTTCACCTTTGGGTATTGCATATGGGCAGTGTTACCTACCACTTTGTGGGTGATATCCCTAGGAGAATTTTTTCTCCATGATGAGCCTCAGCCAACAACCAAAAACCCCTTGATGCCTCCTACTAGCACGTTGTGTCATTCTCTGCCACTTGAGCTAAGCTTGTGGTCCCTCACCCACCTGTACTGATCGTATGTTTGAAGGTGGGTTTCTTGAATCTAAAGGTATGTCTTGTCATTTGGTAGTTGATTATTGGGTTTACTTATCATGGATACTTCTGGGTGTGGATTGATGAGGGGATTTGGTGAAAAGAGTGGGCTTACTTTGTGCTATTTTACCCTTGATCTCTTTTGGTTTTTACCATTGGATCTTAGTCCCATGGGATCTCCTTTATTGACCATTTGGTTCTAGGGTGGTACAACTTGGGAAACCCCGAATTTGGGTGCGTGGTCCTACTCCTTTATCTGCACATATTAGTCCCTGTCCACTCACTATACCCCCACTCATATTTTCTCCCACTTGGGTCCACATTTCCATTCTGGGTCCACAAAGGGCTAGCCTCCCTATCCCCTTTTCCCCCACCTTGGATCAAGCCTAAAATGATGCCCCAGAGGTTGAAGCAATTAAAAGAAAAAGTAAAAAGCACAAATGGCCACATTTAACAAGAAATTGTACCACAAAATGTAAAAGATGGTTGGGACAAAAATAATTAGCACGTGGGAAAAAGCCATTACATGAGATCTACCCCAATCATTGGCCATCACACTGGTTCCATAGGCCCTAGATGAACCTCCTTTATCATTCAGGAACCCATGATTGTCCCAACCCCTAGAGGGCAATGAACCACCCTACCTAAAAAGGGGTAATCACTGCTATATCTTACACATCATACTATTGTCCTTTGAGCCCCAAGCAGTTAATTAAAGAAAATTCATAAAAGGCAAAAGGTATATGAAAAAGGGTAGAAAAATCAAGGCTGGGGCACCTCATGTACCACGATTTCTCCCTCCTATACATTACATACTCATGTGTGAGATTTCCCTTATCTAGCTACCTTTATGCCCCACCATGTGGCCCAGTATTTCCCCTCTCATTCCCTTTCCCATTCCACTTATTTGTCACTTGCCACCCCCATTAGAGGGGTGTACCTTGGACATACTATCCTCTTTAAAGGCTGAAACCACCTAATAAGGTACATGGCTAACTCTCTTTGGAGCTTGGAGACACTAGCACATGCTAAAGCCCACTACAGAAGGACATGCCATTATGAAGTACCCACGTCATTATCCATTATTTGTAAGTTTTTTACCCGATTATTTTAATGACCGGTTGTACTAGAAACCTAGGGGACACATTCGATCTTATGTAAAATTACAGGTGGTTTCCATTTGGGTTTGGTTTCCCTATATGGGATCCTAACCCCTAGAGGTCTACATTGGCACATGTAGGGTGTGCATAGAGAGACATGGGCCTCCACAACAACATACATCACTCCATGGATCTTCATGGATGCTCAGAGATTACTAGTGATCCACTTTTTGGATGATGATGATATGCTTGGTAGATTACGCCCAACATGCCCCCACAGGAGCCCCACACTCTTGACAGGTGTCCCAGGACTTGTACGATGTCATGGAATCATTCATTCCACCACTTGGACCCTTGTAGAGGATCTCAAATTCATATGGAGACCCATGGGGTCATCTATGTGCCCTCATACCCACTGGGAGCACCACATGTCTACTACTTGGAGAACAAGGGGCCACCCCCTTGTCCATCATATTCCGAGGAATTTATTCCTCAATATGGCACTTCAAGATATTATTGAGCCTTTGGAGGGCCCTACGACATGCACATATTATTATTTGGCCCTTTGTGAGGCTTATTTTTACATTTGTGAGCTAGTTTGGTGGGCTTGTCACCAATAGGGGTTTTATTTGCACATTATTTTATCATTAGGGGCTAATGTAGGCCCATAGCCTAATTCAAACTCCTTAGGAGGCTATATATTGATGTTAGATACACTCATTTGTATCATCACTTGACTTGGGATCTCTCTAATCATAGAGAATTTTCGCACTTTTTCCTTGGTGGATATTTTTGGAGATGGATGAATTTTGATGTATGGATTTGGGCTATTTCTCTTGTCTTGGAGCTTTATTGAGAAAATGAAATGTTGGTTGGATATACTCTATAACGTTGTAAGTAAATTTTGATGTTATTATTCTTGTTGTTGCATATTACTAAAATTAGGGCTAGTTGCTGCATTATCGAAATGTGGAATTGAGCATGTTTTAGCTAATTTAATGTATGGGCCAATGTTATATGAATGAAATGTCCTAGAGATTTATTTATCTCGAGAAGCTTGCATCATTTGCTTTGAATTATAAATGCTTGAAGGTCATTTTTCTTTTCTTTCTCTCAACATTGGACGAAGTTGACTTTTTGGGCCTTCTTGATCAAGAAACCAAGTTCTTTCTCATCATTATCCTTGACTCCATATCCCCAAGTGAACTAAGCACTGATCCCTCAAAAAGGGTTATCATTTCAACCCTCTTTTAACCATTTTCCCCTTTTTCCCCAAGTCTAGCTCCATTAGGTCACCTAGGGCATAAATTTCCCGGGAATTGACCCAAGGAAAAAAATCGATCTCCTATAGGCTACTATGTTGGTGGGTCCCCTCCCTCTCCTCCAAATTTGAGGCAATTCTAACGGTGGAATCTCCGGGAATCTCAAGCCCTAGCTTTAGGATTGAATTATGCCTATGTATGCCCAAGGCTAGACCTCAATAGGATCAATTCAACCTTTTGAAGAAAGTAATTTTGTTTGGTCCTTTCCCCTCACCTTGTCCCAAATAGGAACATCATTGATTGCTACATTCCATCCACGAACCTGGGCTGGGTCCACTTGGCCCCGCATGGTCCTGCTTCTTATTAAAGACTATTTTTCAAGGACCATTTGGGAATCCAAGTTTCCTAAGGATTATAGGGATTAACAATCTCGTCCGTAAGTCCATTCCTTCTCCCTCAACCCTCCAATCCTCACCCCTTACCCTTGGAAGAAAAATTCCCTTGCTTAAAGAGCAAGTAAGTTCCATTCTTCACTCCATCCTTAAGAAAGGTTTTTCAGGGTCACTTCTCACCTATCCATTGGCATATACGTTACAAGTGAATACCTACACTACTCGGACTCTTGCCATCGGTGAAATTCCGTAAAGAGCAGGGATACTTAACTATGGTGACAATGGACTAAGCCTGCAAAGTTGCCTTTGACCTAGCAGTTGCCCTTTTAGGAACAACCCCTTTCGGTCATCTGCTGGTCTGAGTGTTAATAAGCAGTAAAAAGGAGTGAGGGAGGATCTTACAAGGGATGTTTTAAGAACAAAAACAATTACGGAGAAGATAAAGAAAATCCACCTACAAGTACATGAGACACTACATAAGTCAAAGGAAAAATACAAGGCTAGGCATGATCAACACAAAACATAGAATTCCTTTAAGGTGAGAGACAAATTCTGGTTGCAATTGAATAAGGAGAGGTTACAGGGTATTGGTAAGAAAATCAAGGTTTTACAATATGGTCCATTTGAGATACTGGAAAGGTGGGAGATAATGCCCATAGACTCAGTCTTCCCTTATACATGTGCATTTACTCAATGGTGAATGTAGAGAATATGAAATTCTATGAGCTTTCCATGCTAAATCAAGGTGAGGGACATGGACTTACCGTCTATAGAGGATTTGGCACCAAATTCTCAGGCAAAGTTGGCAGAGGATATAATTTTGCAGAAGAGGTCCAAAACTACATGATAATGGCAACATGACCTTTAATATATTGGGTTGAAATCTAGGAAAAGCTAAATTGTACACCTGAGAGAAGGTGGAGGATAAATTTCCTCACCTCATTCAGTATAAACATTTGGGACCAAAAGCCTCACAAAACTAAGAGGTGCGATTCAGATTATATCATTATATTATTTGGGTTCCATTTTTATGCTTTCAAAGTGGAAAAAGCGGAGGAATCAACACACAGGACCATTTTTACCAGTGGATTCCAGTTTGGTGGATTGGGGGTTGAAACCTTCTAGGAGCAGTTTGAGGCATCAAACATTTTTTGGGGGTAAAACAATGTTGCTTAACCATCACACCCCCTAGCACTATTCTACATAGAGATACCTTTCCAATGGTGCATTAATCACCTCAATCAAAACTCATATGCAAAAGTTATGACACCAATGTTAGTTGACCTTCCTATTATGACCACCATGATTTGAAAGAATGCCATGTCAACCCCAATTATACATGAAAAAAGGGGCTAGCCAAGTGAACATGATGAAGAATATTTTAGAAGATTTCATATTATCTTTAATTAATAGTTGAAGGAGTCAAACATACCCAATAGTAGGCTATCGAGTCGTGTTATAACTAGGTCACTAAGAGGGAAATGGGTTCCATCCTATTCGAGTACATTTTGTTCCATAAATGAGAAAAGTAGCCAAGAATGGATGTGAAGGGAGAAGACATAGAGAGTTTGTGCACTGTAGCAGCCCACAGGCCACAAACCTTACTTCTTTGTACTTGCATTCATTAACAAACATTGAGAATTTGTGCACTGTAGCAACCCACAAGCCACAAACCTTACTTCTTTGTACTTGCATCCATTTCCGTTGAAAGAAAAAGAGAAGAGTGGCCTCACCTTCCAACTGAGTTTTTTCTTGAAATGGGTTCTCAAGTTATATGTTGTGTCAATTGTGGGTTATGAGTTTTGTTTTGTTATTTTTTATCTATTGCATGCATAAAAATAACACAATAATTAATGAATCCAAAGATCTAAAGAGAAATTAACCTTCATAGTGTAAATTTTGGATTTTAAGTATAATTTCATCAGATTTGTTGTGACGAATTGTCCAGTGAAATGTCTGCAATAGTTTACAGATCACTTTAACATAGGGATAGATGCATGTTTCTCCTTAGATTACAAACATCTAGGTCATAGAAATCCATTGATTTTGATATGTATTTTTTTTGTCCAAAGTTTGTTGAATCTACATATTAACTCATGTCAATGAAGTTTTTCGCTTAGACATTGGTGTTCTCATCTATTGCAATGGATAGTGCAAAGGCCTCTTAGATAATTTAAACCCGCATTCGAGAGGAGGCCAAATGGTAACCTACACCCAAACTTGAGGTGAATTCCTCTTTGAAGGATCTATTAAACCTATCAATTGTTGGATTCAACCTTGGTTGACGCATTATTGCATTGCATGGGGCCAAGAAGACGGTGGCCACAAATGGAAAGGAGGTTCCTATTACTTTCTCAATAGATTTGGAGAGGTGACATCAATGTCATTGTTATCTAAGTTGGTAGGGTCATGATGATTTTAGAAACGGTTAAAGGTAGATCAAGAGTATTCACAAATGAGGTACATCATTATTGTCTAAATTGATAGGGTTATGATGATTTTAGTAGTAATTAAAGGTAAATAAGAGCATTCACAAAAGAGGTAGATGGAATGACGAGGGAGATCAAGGCAACCATTAGAGAGAAACTAAGGTAAGAACCCTACTGTCCATTGACGAGTAGCAAGGGTTTTTACTCTAGTTGCAACCTATGTCACAAGGCTTATTGAACTTCAACCTTGAGGTTCAAAATTCGACAAACCTAAAATAAATTTTTAGGTTTGCTCAAGTCAAATCTAAACCTGAAGGCAAACCTTAAAGTCAAATTTGAATATAAAAACAGAGTTCAAATTTTTATTGATTTTTTCATTTTTTATAAATTATAAAAACAAATTATGTTAATCCCAGCTAATATAATTATATATTGAAAAATGAATTTTTGATAAACCTTATGATGAACCTTATTCAAACCCTATCAAAAGTTTTGAATTTGAATCAAATCTTATCTGTGTGAAACTTAAACTCAAACTCAAACCATTTGACTTAGGTTGCAACCTATCAAATAACCTTATCAAGAAGATTTACAAAATATTTTTTTATTCTATCACATTAATAATAATAATAATAATAAACAATTCTTATCAATATAAATTGATGTCATCATTTTTATATAAATACATATTTATGTTTTTATTTCCATTACATTTTTGTTATGTGTGTGTGTTATAATACTTTCTATTATTAAAAAAATAGAATTTCATTGTTGTAGCAGTTGTCCATCCAAGGATTTTGCGAGCGCATGGATTTGACAAACCCAAAAGAATCACTCAACTTGGAGGTGGTCTTCAGAGTGACTTTTCTTTCCTCTCGTCACAACCTTGGTCCAACCTGCTGGAGGCAAAACAACCAAAGTAATTTGTAGATTATTGTTAAGAGTTGAAGAAGATTACTTTTTAGTGCCATAAGATGTTGATTCATGAGCAGGCTTCAACATACCCAAATAGACATCTTTATTTACCAACTGCTTGTTTCTAAGGGGTACTGGGATACTTGTTGAATCCTCATAAGTTTGATGAGTAGCGTCAGTCTGATTTCGATCCCCCAGAATCATATCATCATCAATGTCTCATCCTCTTGATCATAAATAAAAGTCTCGCCCTCCATAAGGGGCGGGTTAAGGTTTCCAACTTTTAAATTTAAAAGTTTTGTTGTGTTGACTCTTGTTGGAATTTGACAGAGGGAAGGAATTTTGTAAATGACTAGTTTGAAAACAAACACAACACAAAACCTGGTATTCTTGTAATCTAGAGGTTGGGTCCAATGATAATCACCTATTTTTAAATTTATTTGATCCAAAAGCTCTTTTCTAATGTCAATTTCCACACATATTCTACTATAAGTGTACACAAGCCATACTTCCCACGAGAAAAAGAGAAATTTATAATAAGATAACGATTCAAGAAATTTCCTATGCCCTAAAAATTTGAAAAATACCATAAATAAACAAACAAATTAAGAAATTAACCCCACATTAAAAACTTGGTAATGACTACTGTAAAAGGATAATCTAGAAACCAATGGTTATGAAAAAATCAACTTTAATAAAAATATTTACTAAAACTTTAAAAAATGTAACTTAAAAATATTTATAAATATAAATATAAAACAATAAATAACCTTTATTTCCAAATACAAAATCAACCAAATAAACCAAACCAATCAAGCCAATTTACATAAAACCTTTAACACCTTCGATTTCTAAACATCCTCATGACCAATTATGAAACCTACTAATACAGGCATTCAGAACATATTTTACCAAAATCTTTATAAAACTATTTCCAAGATTGGAAGAAAAATGCATTGGTTTTTGAGTGGTACTGCTACTTCATACATATCTCTTAATAAAAATTTCAAAAGAATGCCAGTGAGCAGTGGAAAAACCCAGATTCGGGAAAATAATGAATATATTTTTAAATGAATTTGAGTCTCAATGAGTTATCTAAATTCAAGATTATGTTTGTTTTAGTTGGCGCGTCCAGAGCACGTATCGATTCCTATAGACGACACCCTGATTAGAAAAACTGCAAGAAAATTTTCCCGCGCACAGAAAAGATTTCGTTGGTTACCGCTGGAGTGTCCAAAACACGTATCGATTCCCATAGACGACACCCTGATTAGAAAAACTGCAAGAAAATTTTCCCAGGCACAGAAAAGATTTCGTTGGTTACCGCTGGAGTGTCCAAAACACGTATCGATTCCCATAGACGACACTCTGATTTGCAAAACTGCAAGAAAATTTTCCGGTCAAAGAAAAAACTTTAAGATTCTGCCAGCGCAAATCTTTCATTGTCGCCCTTCGCTCGGGAGTCAGAGAGGGTTGGAAAGGCAGGATAAAGGCCATCCATGAGCTCGCCATTGCTGAGACTCCGCTCTTCTGCGATAGGGGGCAACCTTTTCTCACCCGATGGTCGCCGTCTCCCCATATATTCCTTCCGGCAAGGAGCGATTTCCATCCATTTCTCAATACCCACAGCTACCGTCGTCTTCGAAATCGCCATTACACAGTCTGTCTATCTGAGAAAATAATTTTCCAAATTAAAACCCTAAGGGGCAAGGCGGATTAAGAATGATTCGATGACTGAAAGTTTTTCCAAGCAGGGGAATTGAACCTCCTTGCTGTGACGATTCATTCTGGGTTGTCGTGGAGTGTATTTAAAGGAGAGGTGGGTCACTTTCATTTATTTGGATGCATGAAGAGGTCGAACTCGGGCCCTACACGTGAAAAACGCGTATGGTAAGAAAGACAGCTATCCTCGTTCATTTATTTTGACGCTTGAAGAAGTCGAACTCGAACCCTATTACATGTGAAAAACGCGTAGGGTAAGAAAGACATCTGTCCTCGGATCACTGTCGAAGGTTCTACAGGTACACAATCCCATTTTAATTTCCTTCCTGACAATGTAATATGAAGTATACGACTACACTGGGAATCGAACCAGAATCTCGGGTGTCGTAAATGGTATCAGAGCCAAGTATTGTTTGAGTGGATTTTGTATGAGTGATATTGTTTGAGTGGATCGCGAATTCGCTTGAGTCCTGAATAGCGTTTGTAGCCTGTTGTTGCCGTGTGTTGGCGTTGAAGGTGTTGAAGACGTTGGACGAGAATTCGTACTTCGGTACGCGAGGAAGCCGCAATTTCATCTACAAAAGAAAGCCGCAATTCTTCTTAGTATCATTCTGCAAGTCTTTGAACGGGTATTCATCTTATATCTCTCACTATGGATGCATCTTCTTCTGAGTCTATGGGAATGTTCGGTTCTAAGCATTTTAAATCCATAAAAACTGAAGATGAATTAAGATCTGGCTTGGAAAGCTTATGTCGTTCTGACTCTACTTCTGGTAATTCTGCACTTATTGAAAAAGAAGAAACAGACCCCTCTGTTAACTGGAAACTTCCCCCTGTTTCCCCTTCAGATGTATATAAAGGATTGCATGCTTTTAATTTCCATGCCCTTAGTCAAATAAAGATCAAAGAAAAGTCTATCAAAGCTGAACTCACACTTAACTCCATGATGACAATCCCGCTTATTGAGCCAAAACATGTTAAAGCCGCCTTAAAATCGGGATACCAGTATGCCCATCTGGGGATGGTGAGGATAGGACTGAATGCGTTGCATAGAAAAGGCCAGAAAGCCTATGTTTTCTCAGCCCTATTTGATAATCGATGGACTACATTTACACAAGCTATGATAGGAGGAATTGAGACCAGTCTCTCTGAAGGTCCAATTCAATATGATGTTTTTCCTGACTTTTCTGTTGCATTAGACGATCCAAATATCCTGCAATGCCTAACTTTAGGTATCCAGACTGCCGGATATGAAAATTTCAAATCAAAATCAAAAAATTTGGCCATCTTTTATATCACTTGTGTCCGTTTCTATAACACAACAATTCCTGCTGTACTACATACTCCTGATAAAGATGAAGGCCGAGTCACCCTCATACAATATGACTCTGCTTGCAACCCTGTAGCACCAGTGTATGTTTCCCGTAATGATTTATGTCCTCCTGACGATTGGGTAACAAATTGGGGAAAACCCATAAAGAAACCTGTTGCTGCAGCCCAATCAATCATCACTGAGATAGATGGCAAGGTTACCACACGATTTCCCAGAGTCAACACAGTTCAGCATGGTGGACCCTCTGTCTCTACAATTCCAACTACAATCAGCCAATTGCATCCTGTCCAAACTCCTGTACCTCCGCAGTTTGCAATTGACCAAGCAGTGTATGATTCCATCAAAAGATTATTTTCACAACCAGGCCCTTCTCAGCCATTCAGCTCAGTCTGTGACCATCCACACTGCTCTAAAACATTTTGTCAATTTTCTTCAAAACCACCCACACCACATGGTGAGTCATCAGACCGTCATAAAATCAATATGATCATATTTACTCCTCCATCTGATTCTTCTGAAGAAAGTTACAAAAGAGTTGTATTTTTTAATCCACAAGAAGAACTTCTTGTACATACAGTCTCTGGTTCTTCTACCTGTGGTTTAGGTTATGTTGATTCTTCACCTATTCCTGAATATAGAAGGAATCCCATTGACAAGATTCCAAAGCATGTAGAAATTCCTTCTGATTCAGAGATAATTGCTTTTTTAAAAATCTCTAAAGGTATTAGTCCATATGATCCAGAAGATCAATGGAAAAAGAAAATGTTCAATTGGGATATGTTCACACATGAAAAAGAACATTTGTACCTCGAAGAAGTAAGACTTCTTCCAAAAGATGATCGTCCTGCCTTCAACAGACAGAATGTTGAGAAATGGAAAGATTGGATGAAGGCAGAAAACCAATGGATATCATTCTATGAATGGTATTATCCTTCTGCAAATATAGTAGAACAATCCTTGATGAAGCAGTTCAAAAATCAAGCCAAGCAAAAGAGAATCAAGGATCCAGAGAAATTTGTGGAAGAAAAATTAAAAGAAAACCCTGTAGTAATTCCTCCACCTTTGAAAGCCCATGTTTTCCAACCAAAAATTCAGGGTATGATGAATAAGCCAAATATTCCTAGATCTCTGATGGCTGTTCAAATAGAAGGTGAGAAATTACTGAGGAAGATTTGTTCCCAGCTCCATGTAAATATGATACGGACTGGAACTCCAAATAAACACAAGTGGGAACTCCTTGATGGTAATCTCTTGGAAACAGATACAGAATTTCCCCCTTGGAAAAATTTTGTGATACGAGGTCAAGATGGAAAATTGTACAAACTACTTCCATCACATTCTGATGATCCTACCTTAGCAGCAAGAGACTCGATTGCTGCTACCAACTGGACTAATCTAGCTCTGTCCAGTCTTGAAAAATTTGTCAGATCTAAATTTGAGAGTATTGAAACTGCTAATTCTGAAATGAAGACTATGCTTGAAAGTATTTTGCGAAAGCAAGATTATAATACAGTTTGTCTGAATAGCAGTGTAACTACTCTAGCAGAAAATGATAAGGCTCTTGCTAAAAGTCTTGACAGATTATCTTTACAGACAGAAAGGAAGATCCATGATGTTGCCTCTGCTCATGGAAAAGAAATAGACAAAATCAGCACTTCACTGGATATTGTTAAGAAACAGGTATGGGAAGTATCTAAAGGAGTAGAATCTCTGAAAAAGAAGCCCCGAGTAGAAGCATACAAGTCTGCAACCTTGTTCTCCGAACCCAAGACTTCTGTTCCTTATTCTATTACTCCTTCTATGGAAAGCCTCATAAGAACGCCCAGTTCCATAACCTTTCCACCCCCTACTTCTACTCATCCCTATTCTTTATTTTCCAATCCCAGTTTCTTCAGTCCGAGCCAAGTCATCTCCAAAACTAAAGAACCTGAAGAAACCAGCAAAGAAACTTCTGATTTTGTATTTGGTTCATCTTCTAAAGATGAAGAAGAAAAAGAAGATTTTGATACAAGTATTCATAAAATAGATGTTGAACCAGAAATTGAAGACCTTGAAGCTTGTATCAACAATTTCTCTGTCTCAGACAAAGAACAGTCTGATGAAAATGAAGACCAGGTAAATGCTACCTCCTCCAGATCTCGATGGGATACCACCTGGAATCCTGCTCCTGATCGCAGAGACCTTATGAAATCTGAATATCATAAGGACTGGTCTGCTAATGCTACATATTCATGGAATATAGATAATTGCACTGAAGCTGAAATTATGTCTGTTCTGCATTCCATGCTTGTTTGTTATAGGACCTATCTTGCAGATGATATAGGTCCCATTAATGCCACCAGGAGGATTATTGGAGGATTTGAGGGCACTTTGGATTCTTGGCTAAAAGCAGAAACCCTCAAACACCCAAATCTTTTGACATCTTGGGAACAAACTGTTGTCCTTAATGAAGATGGATCTACCCACATGGATCCCATCACCCATATGCCTGTCAGTAATATGATAGGAAGTCTCCTCTATGGCATTACAGTCAATTTCATTGGTTTTCCTCAAATAACCAATGACATTACAACAATTACTTTGCTTGCCATGAAACTGCATAATATGCAGCATTTTGAAGAATACTTCAATGAGTTCCTCCACAGGCTCCACACCTTGACTCCAGATCTCATCCTTGAGCCAAAGTGGAAGGAAATTTTTGTAGCATCTCTTCCCCAGTGGGTCTCTTCTGCTATTGTTAATAAATTACCAGGGAAGGTTGGTGATTACAAATTTGGTATAATCAGGCAAGCTGTTAAAGCTATCATTGTTGAATTATGTTCACAAATGAAGATTGCTAGAGCAGCTACTAATCCTAAAAAGCCCCATGGCTATCAACAGCTCTGTAAGCAATGGCACCTTGGCAAAGCTGGCAATTCTGAGGGGCATAAACACAGAAAGAAAAGGCATTTCAAAAAGAATTCCCAGTTTTCCCAAGAAAAACTACAAAGAAAACATCACAAGGCTAAACCTTATAAACATACAAAGATGTTTTCTAAAGACAAAGAAATCATTTGTTACAATTGTAACAAGAAAGGCCACACAGCTCCAAATTGTCCAGAAAAGAAGAAAGTCCAGTATAGAAACAAAAAAGGAAAAATTAATTTCTTTGATCTACCCAGTAGCTGTGATGAATTGATAACCTCTGACTCAGAATCTGAATATGATTTGAATTTTGTTGATTCTGAAGACACATCTGAGGATGAATTTTGTAGGGATCCTCATTGTACAGAATGTAGAGATTGTGATTGCAGTGACCCTGATGTTTGTAAATGTAATGCAGTCAGAATGATGAAATCTGACTATGATGAGACCAACAGGAATATATTTGCACAAATGATGAATGCTATTGAGCCTCAAATAAAGAATATGTACAAATCTTTGTTAACAGAACATTTGAAGCAAGCACCTGCTGAATCAAAGAAGTCTCCTAATAAAGGATATGTACCTCCAGCCACCTTATTCTCAGTAGAAGCTCTGACTCGGCAGTTCAGGAATGAAGATTTTGGTGAAGATCTGCCGCAAACATTGCCCGCAGTTCATCAGGCAATAAAAGAACTGAGAAGAACAATAAAAGAAAATAGAAGATTGTGCATAGAAAAACATGAAGAATTGAATGTGAGATTGATGAATGCTCAATGGGCTTCTGCCTCAACTTCACAAGGTCCTGAACTTTCAGGAAAAACAGAAAACTGGACTTTCCATTCAGAACTGTAGGAATTTACAGGGTAAGTTCCTCAGAAAGAACACCAAAAGGACACTGCTCACAACCAGATCACAGATCAATACACCAGTATTTTTGACGTGGTTAAAACCTTCAAAGAGGGAAACAGTCCACGGCCTGCGCCAACGTGGCTACTACAGGCAATTTATTAATCAAAGAATGAAAATTTACATAAGCTTCTCTCATGCACGGATTACCCGAATAATGATCCTCCATGCGCTTTAAATAGAACTCATGGACCAATCGGGTGTCAAGCCATGGATCAAGTGTCGGTAATACCGAGGAGAGAGTGAACCGTCGGATCACTACATATCGTGACCGTCGGATTGTAAGTTACAAAATGTACAATGGTAAAGAAACACACTTTACCTAACTCTATACCTAACTCTATACTAGACCAAGTTGAACTTAACTATTTCCTATGTGTCGGAATATCCTAACATCCCCCCTTAAGAACAACTTGGGATAGGATTGAAGGATTTACAAATATGACACAATAGGAGAAGGAAGGAGGCACTAGAGCCTATCCCCCCTTAGTGACAACTTCCTGAACTCCAAGCATATATCGAAGTTTAGTGAACTTCGCCTCTGTGAGAGCCTTTGTGAAGATGTCTGCAACCTGATCATCTGTTGAACAATATTGCACTTCAAGAACATGGTCATGAATGAGCTTTCTGATGAAGTGCATGTGTAGTTCAATGTGTTTGCTACGCTGATGCTAGACTGGATCTTTGCATAGCTGAATGGCACTTTGATTATCACACCAAAGTGTGGTTGGATGCTGCTGCTCAAAGCCAAACTCTGATAGGATCTGACGGAGCCACAAGGCTTCCTTACTGGCTTCCACGGCACCACGATACTCTGCTTCTGCTGACGAAAGAGAAATGGCAGCCTGTTTCTTACAAGCCCATGTAATAGGTCCTGAACCAAGAGTGAAGACATAACCGGCAGTAGACTTCCGATCATCAGGGTCACCAGCCCAATCAGAATCAGTGAAACCAACTAATAGAGGAGCTGCTTTGGCACTGTAATGAATCCCAAACTGTACTGTACCTCGAACATAACGAAGTATTCTTTTAGCTGCTTTCCAATGACTTTCACGGGGGCTTTGCATAAAACGAGCAACAAGGCCAACATCAAAGGAAAGGTCAGGACGAGTATGGGTTAAATACAAGAGTTTTCCTACAAGTTGACGGTATAAGGTAGCATCAACTTCAGGAGAAGTACAAGAGACTGAAATTTTGACTCCAGACTGAAAGGGAGAAGGGGCTGGCTTACAGTCTTCCATGTGAAAATGACGAAGAATATCACAAGCATACTTGGACTGGGAAAGGGAAATACCCTCCTTGGATTGCAAGACTTGAAGACCGAGAAAATAGTGTAAGTGTCCTAAGTCTGTCATTTCAAATTTCTTTTTAAGGCTGGACTTCACATGGTTTATAAGGTTGGGATCACTACCAGTAAGAATAAGATCATCAACATAAAGAACAAGGATGATAAGAGAGTTGCCCACTTTCTTGGTGTAGACAGTATTGTCAGAATAACACCTAGAAAAGCCAGATTCTAAAAGAAAGCTATCCATTTTGGCATACCAAGCCCGAGGAGCTTGCTTGAGACCATAAAGAGATTTCTTAAGTCGACATACAAGGCTGGAGTCTGTTTGGATGAAGCCAATGGGTTGTTCCATATAGATTTCTTCATGCAAGTCCCCATGCAAGAAGGCAGATTTAACATCCATCTGATGGACTTCCCATTTTAAAGAGGCAGCAAGGGAAAGAACAAGGCGGATAGAGTTCATTTTGGCAATAGGGGAGAAGGTTTCAGTGTAGTAAATGCCTTCAACCTGTGAAAAGCCCTTAGCAATAAGACGAGCTTTATGTTTATCGACTTTCCCATCTGGTCCATACTTGGTTCTGTAAACCCATTTACATCTAACAAGTTTGCGTCCCTTTGGTAGAGGAACAAGATCCCATGTATCATTTGCCAACAATGAATGATATTCTTCATTCATAGCTGCTTCCCAATGTGGATGGCCTGAAGCTTCTGCAAAAGTGTCAGGATCATGATTTACTGGAGCTTGAGCCAGTAAAGAAGAGGCTCTTTCAAACTGAGAACGTGTACGTCGCTGATCTGTAGGATCACCGGCAAGATCACCTGCTGCATCCCGAGTAGCACTGACCCATCTTGGAAGTTGAGGATCATGAGAAGGTGGGGGAGGATTGTCATCCTCACTTTCATCATCTGAAGAAGAAATGTTTTCAAAAGTAGAAGAGATAGGAAGAGGTGGCACATCCGCCAGACTAGGCTCGCAGGCCGATTTATTTTCATCAAATTTTACATCTCTTCTAATGATAACATTTTTGGACTTAAATGGAATAAGTCTATAACCTTTTACATCTTCAGAATATCCAACAAAAGTACATTTCTCACTCTTAGGTTCTAAAGCTTTATGCTTTTCATCTGGAATATGGGCCCATGCTTCACTTCCAAAAACACGAAAGTGACTTACATCTGGTTTAATGGAACTCCAAGCTTCTTCTGGAGTGAGATTCTTTAGAACCTTAGTAGGAGTGCGATTTATTATATAATTTGCACAATTAATTGCTTCGGCCCAAAAACTAAGACTGAGTCCTTTAGATTGCAGCATACAATTAGCCATTTCCTTTAAGGTGCGAATTTTTCTTTCAGCTACACCATTTTGTTGTGGAGTGTATGGAACAGTATGTTGCATTTGAATTCCATTTTCGGTGCAAAAGTTGATGAATGTGTTTTTAACATATTCTCCACCATTATCAGTTCTTAGCTTAAGAATTTGATGTCCAGATTGTTTTTCAACAAAGGCTTTGAAGGCCAAAAATGTGTTAAATACTTCGCTCTTGAATTTTAAGAAGTATACCCAAGTGCGTCTGGAGAAATCATCAATGAAAGTTAAGAAATACTTGCAGCTAGAGAATGAAGCAACAGGAAGTGGACCACATAAATCACTGTGCACAAGCTGTAAAGGGGCTGAGGCATGCCAAGAGGCACGTTTTTCAAAACTGTCCCGATGATGTTTTCCGAGTACACATCCGGAACAAACACCATCTCTGCAAGATACCATAGGAAGACCTGTCACCATATTTTCTTTACATAGATGCTGGAGGGAGCGATAGTTTAAGTGACCAAATTGCTCATGCCAAAGTTTTCTCACTTCATCATTATGAGCATCAAATACTGAGGGAAGATTTGATGACCCAAAGTTGTGAAACTTATACAACCTTGTGGAATCATCAGCAATACCAGTAGCTAGAATATGTTTAGGATCTCTTAGATCCTTGATTACAACATCATGAGGTGAAAATTCAACAATTTTACCTTCACCTGAATGAGTTATCTGATATACAGATAGAAGGTTGCAGGATAAGGTTGGAACACATAATACATCATTAAACTGACGATTTTCTAGATGAACAGTTCCAGTCCCTACAACATTAAGAGATTTATCATCACCAACATATATATTTTTGGTGTTACAATCATTTAAAGAAGAAAACATGGCTTTGTTTTTGGCCATGTGATAAGAGGCTCCAGAATCAATGAGCCACTCATGAGAATGAGAAGAAGAAGATACATTTAATGCATAACCAGACTGAGATGATTGACAACGACATGCAGAAAGTGCCATTCCTGAAGATGAAGTTGAAGTTGAAGTTGAAGAATGCTCCACATGGATGTTATGTTTCTTCATTGTGGCTTCCATCTTCTTAAATCATTTAGATTCTAAGTGGCCATCTCGATTACAAAAGTTACAATGTCTATCAGTCTTCTTCCATTTGTTTTTATTGGTCCTATCATTTTGCTGAAATGATCTTTCATTTTGAGGCTGAGTTTGCTTAGGACCCTTGTTTGGTTTAGGACCATTCTTTTTAGGATATGACTTCTTAGGATTCTTTGAATTTGGTTGCTGCTGGGCGGCTAACACTTTCTTGGAAGAGTTTCCAAGATTAAGAAGACCAAGGTGTAAGAGTTTTTCTTGTTCTCTTATTAAAGAATCACAAAAAGTGTCAAAGGAAGGGGCCTTGTAGTCTTTTCCCTGAGAAATGAAAGCTTCCCTTGTAGAATGGAAGGTGGAAACAAATACAGAGTAGGCTGGTCCCAACTTAGTAAGGATGGAATAAATAAGGTTACTATCTTCTTTCTTAACCTTAACACCTTCCAAGAGATATCTAAGGGTCTTGAATTTGGACAAGAAATCTTCAATGCAAGAAAAATTATTAGGATCCAATGTAAGCAACTCATTTTCAAGTTGATGGGCTCTAATTTCATTTTTAATCCCAAAAACTTTAGTGATTTGTTCCAATGCTTCGTGAGGAGTTTCAAGTTCTGCAATATGGAATCTAAGATCAGGAGAAATAGACATCCCTATCAAACCACGTGCTTGATCTTGTCTATTTTCCCATTTTGCAGCCTTGTCTTCATCTTTTGGTTTCTTCTCTTGGTCTGTGGCTATTCTGTAGAGACCTTTACTTCTAAGTAAATCTTCCATGTAGGATATCCATTGGAAGTAGTTAGTGCTGTCAAGAATGACTTAGCATGGACTTTCCATTTTTTTAAAAAAACTGAAGCTGAAGATGCTAAAATTAAGTGTTCCAATGGATAGATCTCGAAAAATTAGGCTGTTTTAAAAAAAACGGCTCTGAAAAAGGCTTCCGGATGAAGAAGTTATGGCTTTTTGAAAAAAATTTGTTGAAGTTGCCGGCAAAGTGCGCGAATGTGCGGGAATGAAATAATCCGCCCCCACAAAATGGAGACTTGAACCCAAGACCTCTACTCTCTTAAAATAGCTTTGAACCAATTGATCTATACAAAAAATTTGAGAGAGAGAGAGAGAGTGAGAGAGAGGGGGGTGGGCCTTGGTTTGCGTAAGTGCGCGAATGTGCGGGAATGAAATAATCCACCCCCACAAAATGGAGACTTGAACCCAAGACCTCTACTCTCTTAAAATAGCTTTGAACCAATTGATCTATACAAAAAATTTGAGAGAGAGAGAGAGAGAGAGAGGGGGTGGGCCTTGGTTTGCGTGCTTGCCTTGAGAAAGCTCTTTTTCCCTACAAAACACAAAACACAAAACCCAACACAGACATGCAAAGAAAACAAACCTTATGGCTCGAAGTTAGCTTTAGCCAAAAAACTAGATATTTTCAAAAATGAACCTTGCGGCTCAAAGTTAGCTTTAGCCGAAAAACTAAATATTTTTCTCAATGTTTCTGATTTTCCGAGATCACACTAAGGTGTAGGGAAAAGAGCATACGCATGAGAAAAATCCTTCCTTTCTATTTTTGATTTGCCCAGATCGCACAGAGTCACAGGGCAAAGAGCATACGCAGAAATGAAAGGTATAGATCCGGTTAAAAAAAAGCTAAATAAACCGAAACCGAAATAAGCAGAGAGAAAATAACTGTAAACTGCAAATAAAGACTGTATACCTCCAGATCTTAAAAATGACGCAGATAGGGCTACTGGAAACCTTTTCGCGTGAAACGAAAGGGGTTCCTCACTGAAACAGATGCTCCGAACACAACAGAGCAGTCCTCTCGGCCCGAAAGCAGTCAGAAACAGTAGATCTAGGAAACGACATCCGCATGCAGTTCTACCGGCTTCAGATTTGGATCACCAACGGACGCGACCCTCAAATAGCTCTGATACCATGTAGGAATTTACAGGGTAAGTTCCTCAGAAAGAACACCAAAAGGACACCGCTCACAACCAGATCACAGATCAATACACCAGTATTTTTGACGTGGTTAAAACCCTCAAAGAGGGAAACAGTCCACGACCTGCGCCAACGTGGCTACTACAGGAAATTTATTAATCAAAGAATGAAAATTTACATAAGCTTCTCTCATGCACGGATTACCCGAATAATGACCCTCCATGCGCTTTAAATAGAACTCATGGGCCAATCGGGTGTCAAGCCACGGATCAAGTGTCGGTAATACCGAGGAGAGAGTGAACCGTCGGATCACTACATATCGTGACCATCGGATTGTAAGTTACAAAATGTACAACGGTAAAGAAACACACTTTACCTAACTCTATACTAGACCAAGTTGAACTTAACTATTTCCTAGTCATCACAAAAACCCACCAGCAAAATAGTCCAGAAGAAGGAGAGGAAGAGAAAGATAGAACAGATTTTGGATGCAATACCATGAGCCGAGATGTAATGTATTGTGTCAAAATGAAGGTAAAGATTGGTGGACAGTTTGAATATTGGAAGGTATTGTTGGATACTGGCTCCAGGTTGAACATTGTCAGCAATACTGTGGTCAGTATGCATCTACGAAGACCTACTGCCTGCCCCAGAGTCATTACTGCAAGTGGTGAAATTGCCACTAAACATGAAGCAGAGATAGATGTGTTCCTGACTGAAAATATTGGAGTACATCTAGTCTGTCCAGTAGTTCCAGGTATAGATTGTGCTATGTATCTCGGAACTCCTTTTTTCCAGAATTTCAAAAAGCACGGAGCAAAACTTGATGAAAATAGCCAAAGGTATGGTTATTTTTTCAGCTTAGGAAATAAAGAAATCTTCTTTCCATTCATAAACTCCAACTCGCCTAATAGAATAAAGAGAATTGAGAGATTGGAGAACCTCTTAGCAAAAATGGAAGTGAAGAAGGAAATTTTAAAAACAGAAGAACATTTGGACAATGGGAAATATGCCTCTGAAATAGCAGACCTCACTGCTAAATTCAAAGAGTGTTGTTCAGATGATCCGAATGCATTTTGGCATATCAAGAAGCAAGAAGTAGAACTTCCTCTTAAGAAAGATTTCAGCGGAAAATTGAGGAGATCTAAAGCAGTGGCAATGAACGAAGATCAGATGAAGATGTGTAAGGCAGAAATCAAGGATCTCTTAAAGAAAGGGCTTGTTATCTCAAAATCAGACCCTGATAGGTTGCTGGTCAGGTTGACTCTAAGTAACTATTTCAAACCTACTTTAGGCTGAGGCCTAGCCTCCTCAACCTGAGAGGGCTCTCTCTTGATGGATTAATGATTTTGATAAAAGATAAGATGGCTAACTCTTATAGAACAAGTGTGAAAAATATGAATGCTGGAAACACATTAAACAACTATCCATTGGGCTTATGGAGTCAACAACACCTCAATATAACAGTGAATTTAACCTTACTTGGAAGTCAGGGCATTCAGCATTTAGACATTCAGAACATCAACTCATATGGAACCACGCAGTTTATAAATGCATACAGGAAATCAGAGCACATTCAGTGATTTCTGAGTGATTATACATCTATACCACTGTGAGAATTAAGAAAAGGACAACGTCACATATTATGAACATAAGAAATCCTTCATGAATCCTGAGAAGTAAAGTCAAAATTATATTACTGAAAATGAGTCTTACATAAGCCAAATACAAGCTTTGTTATAAAGTTTTCCAACCCTGATTACATTTCTGTTTCAGCTATATATAGAGCTCTTATTCTAACTGATCGAGATTCCTCCTCCAGCATGAGGGGAATTCGAAAACTACTTCTAATGACACCTATTAACCTTTTAACTAACTAATAAATACAACAAAGTGTTGACTGGAGTTTTTTTAGAGATCTAAATCAACTATGACTCTAACTCCATATTACATGCATGATGGCTTTAATTAAGATGATTCCTCGTTCTTTGACATCTGGTTCCCTTCTAGTTTAGTTGTGATGGTCTTCAAGGCTCCACGGTTGTCTTCAATGACACATGTTTTCCAATGCCCTGAAAGATAGGAAACTACCCCTGTTTACTGGTCTTTAGTTTTCCCCAAAATATTCAAATGCAAATAAGCATGTCTTTTATCCTTTAATTACCCAAAATGGAGCAGACTTCCACGTCCTTGATGCGTTGTAAGCTTTTTCCCATGTACATGTGTGCAGGCAAAAGTTTCTTGTAAACTGTTTGATATATCCTAAACTGTGGTAAATGTGCTCACTTTACGGCAAAAATTTAAAGTTGGATTTGAATATATATTTTCTCCACCTGTCTTGACCTGGTTGACTATTGATAGCTTCAGATGATGCCTTGTATGCCTTTTAGACGTTTCCCTTTCAAAATTCCCGCTTATAATTCAAAACTGCTTGATTTTCGTTGGAATCATCACTTTCAGCAGTTTCGTAGCGCGCTACGAAACTGCTGAGTTATTCAAAACAGCTTGTTTTTAACCTGAGACCTTTATTAGCCAAGTGCTTGATTTCCAAAAACTTCTTTAGACTTTCCACAGGTCGAGTAGGAATTTATATTTCTTCAGAAAGATAAGATCAAGCAAACTTGTCAAAATTTTTGAAGCAAAATCTTACTTGAAATGAAAACTCATTTAGCAGGTCCTTTAAGCTGGCTTAGCTGTGCCTTCAGATCTTCAATTTGTTTCTTCATAGCCTTATTCCCAGCTCTTAGTTGCATATTGATCCTTCTGATGTACTTGGCTTCTTTGATAGCTGGTACTGTCCAGGTGTGAAATTGTGAATGGCCATCAACCACTGAATTCAACTGGGTTTCTACAGTTTCATTCCCTTTCCATAGAACTTTATAATACTTCGCGTGTATGACTGCATGTCTTCTAGCAGATTTCTTCAATTTGGCGATCTCATGCTTGGCTGATTCTAATTGGTTCTTTATAGCTGCTATATTATCTTCTTGAGATGTGATGACTGTTTTGCCTACATTTTTTTGTGTCTCTTCCCCTGTTTCCTCTGTTCTTGGCAGTACTTCCTGTTCTTGTTGGAATCTCCTTGTCATAGGTCTTCTAGGTTTAAAAAAGAATTCTTCAGTTGGCTCATCAAATTTAAGCCTTTTTGAGGCCTTGGATTTCTTGGTGCTTTCTTTTTCTGACTGTATTAACTCGATTTGAACTGGTAGAGACTGCTCAAATTCAATAGCCTGTAATAAGTCATTTAAACTTGCCTTGGACACTGGACTTTCTTCGACTGCTATTGCTTTACCTTTTTCCTTATTCATCTGGCTTCTTGTTCTTATCCTTGAGACTACTTCAGATGTGCTTGTTTGAGGTACAGTCTTTTTACCATGAGCTTTTTCCTTAGTTGATTGCTGAGGTTGATCTTGGATGACGAGTGGCTTCACTTGTTTTCTTACTTGTGACTTTGGAACTCTTTTAGCTCTTACTTCTGTTTGGAGCTCAGCTATTGTAGAATCTCTAGCAGGTTGAGGAGTGAGGCCAGTCTGGCTTTTGAAGCCAGCCATAAAAATAAATGAATTCCAATCTCTGTCTACCTTTTGGAGCCCATCTAAAACCAGTAGTTTGATCAAACCATAATGAAACAAAGAGGTTTCACAATCCTCTTTCCTCAGTTGTACCTTATCACACATCTTACTCAAACTACGGAACAGATAAAAAGGTAAGTCTATGGAGACCTTCCCGGTGAAATGCAAAAGGAGTTTAAAATGGTAAGAGTAAACCTTGTTATACCTTCCTTCACAAGTCAGATATTTCTGTATGCAGGTGAGTAAGTGAGCATAATATTCTTTGACATAATTCCTGGGCACTGCCTTACTTAAATCTTCATTTACAAATTCATCCTTCAAAAACTCCTTACAAGGATTCATGTCAAATTTGAAGTTTTTAAACCATTCCTCTTGTCCTCGTGGGATCTCTGTCACAGTAGATATCACTTCTGGCGAAACCTGCAATTCTAACATGGCTACTTTTGAATTCAAGCCTGTGAAGTTAAGTGCAAATTCTTTAGTTACCTCTGCGTGTCCTCCTTGTAACTTTTTGCAAAACTTCCAGCACCCGGCGTTTTTAAATGCTTTCTTCACCTCTTCATTTCTCAGCGTTATATCCAGGCCTTCAGGCTCAGTCCTTAGAGGTTTGCCGGATCTGTGCTCCTTTTTCTCCATTGATTCTTCCAAATCCTCGCAAACAATAACTACCAGCTCCGGTTGGAATTGTGTTTCAGCTTCTATTTGAATTCAGCCTCGTTTGATTATCAGCCTCGCTTGAATTTTAAATTTTTCCGTTTAAAATCTTTCAAGATGTAACCTTGCAGATTTGTCATTCATGCAAGACTTACGACCATCATCAAGATTTATGCACGGTTGTCTTTCTTGGGAATGATAATTCGTGCGTATCAACAGATCTAGTGGTGGTGATAGTGGCAATGAGTGGTAAAATGTGGTAAGAGAGGTATAGGAGCTGACATGAGAAGACACGGCCTATGACTCACCTAACGGACTTGACATTTCGGGAAAGATTCGCTGCAAAAGGTACGAATCCATGATTTCGCAGCGCGGTCAGTTTTAAATTTGAATGATGCGCTGCGAAACTGCCTAATCATGATTGCGCTGCGAAACTGCCTAATCATAATTGCGCTGCGAAATTACAAAAAGACATGGTGGTTGATATAAGATAACAGGTGGCTATAAAACAATGGTAGATGGAGGAGAACCAATGGGAACTGAGAACAACTTGACTCAAAAACTCTTCAAAACTTCAGATTCTAAGGGAAGAAAATTAAAACAAAAATAAACTAGCACTGACCTTTATCATCGGGCTAGGATGAAAAGTTACATATATCAATTTTAGTTCTAAGTGATAACAGTGGCTCCACTTGGGATAGTGTGCTCCTGTAGTACACTAAGAACTCGTATGTCCAGTGCTTTGTCCAATTTATGAAAACATAGATGAAGTTGACAAGCATCCTTTTCTAGATTTGTGAGCCTTCACCTCGGGCTTGAGCTTCCTGTTCAGCTTGTCATTTATTTGCAACAAAGAAAGACTAATAAAACGGTTATGTACAGTGTTGTGAGAAACTTGGCAGAGATTTAATCAATTGTAATGCTTTAGGAACCTGCCATTAACAGGTCCTCCAGCATACGGTGTTCCATCAATCTCTTGTAGAATGTAGGTGTTATTCCCATGGAAAGCAGAAATTTGATATGGCCCTTTCCACAAATTTTCAAATTTACCATGTTTACCTTTCTCTTCAATTCTAGCTTCCCATTTCAAGACTTTATCATGGATCTGGAATGTAACTTCTTTGATCTTTTTGTCAAATGCTCTCTTGATCCTGTTCTGGTTTTGTTGATGACTGTCAAACACCTCATTTCTTTTCTCTTGCAAAGCTATTAGCTGATAATCCTTCGGTGTATAGCATTTGGTTCTTCTTCTAGTCCTTGAATCAACTTCATTACTGGTACTCCAAGGGATGTCGGAAATATAGCCTCTGCCCCATATACTAGCTCATATGGTGATGTTCCAATGGACCTCTTTGTGCAAATCCGGTCAGCCCACAAAGCATATCTCAGTTTCAAATGCCAGGCTTTTTTATTTTCTTGCAGCAGCTTCTTAATGATTCTCACAAGGCTCTTGTTTGATGACTCAGCCAAACCATTTCCCTGTGGATAATAAGCAGTGGAATGTCCAAGGGAGATGTGATACTGATGACAAAAATTAATCATCCTTTTGGACTTGAAAGCTTGAGCATTGTCTGTAATGATCTTGATTGGGCAACCAAATCTTGATAATATATTATTTTCTAAGAAAGAAATAATCACTGAATCATTTGCCTGCCTTGTGGGTATTGCTTCTATCCATTTTGTAAAGTAATCGGTGGCTGTGAGAATCCAGCGATGCTGTCCTGATGAAGGAGGATGGATTTCCCCTATAAAGTCTAATCCCCACTGCTGGAAAGGTGCTTCAACATAAATAGGAACCAAGGGCATTGGCATAAGCTTTCTCTTTCCTTCAAACACTTGACATTCATGGCATGTGGCTATCTTTTTATAGATATCTCTAAACATAGTTGGCCAAAAATAGCCAGCTCTCAAGACCTTGTTTGCAGTGGCTTTCCAATAGTGATGTCCTCCACAATCCCCTTTATGAAACTCATCAATTACTTTATCAGCTTCTTCTTCAATGAGGCAGTTTAATAATATTCCTCCTGCATCTTTCCAAAACAAATTTTGGTCATACACAAAATATCTGAGAGATTTCAATTTGGTAAACCGAGCTTTGGATTTTGAAAGATTATCAGGAGCTATATTATGCTGCAAAACAAATGCTACATCTTTGTACCATTCTCAGATCAAGAATTTCTCATTTATTTGGACCAATTCCTCTTCATTTTCAGAAATTTCTGAGATTTCTGTGCTTAAATTAATATCAATACAGTCCAAATTTGACTGAGTCAACAATTTGGCTAGGCCTTGACCCTTTACCAACTTTGTGGGTTTGATCTCAATGTAATACTCCAGCAGTTTTGCTATTCACTTTCCCCTTTTTCCATCTGGATCAGCTTGTGTAAGAATATCTTTTATAATAGCATTTGGGACGTAGGCAACAATGTGAGAGTGTAAAACATAGATTCTGAAATCCTTAATTGCTTTCACCAATGCATAGGCTTGTTTCTCTAAGATATTATATTTCAATTCAGCATTGGCTAATGTCTTGCTAAAGAAATAAATGGGTTGTTCAGTACCTTGACTTCCTTTTTGCAACAAAACTCCAGCAATTGTGTCTTTAGAAGCGAATGTGAAGATAAGGAACTCCTTGGTAAAATCCGGGCTGATGAGTACTGGTGCTTGAGTAAGTGCCTTCTTGATCTCTTCAAATGATTTCTTTGCTTCAATTGTCCATTTAAAATCTGCTCCTTTCTTTAACATCTTTGCTATGTTCTTGACAACTTTAGCAAAATTAGGAATGAATCTTCTAACAAAGTTAACTTTCCCAAGAAAGGATTCAATCTCCTTCTTACTCCTTGGTAAATCTAATTTTTGAATTGCACTAACTCTATTAGGATCAATCTTAATTCCTTCTTCAGAAATAATATGACCAAGCAGTTTGCCAGAAGTTAGAGCGAAAATACTTTTGGTTGGGTTTAGAGAAATACCAAACCTCCTACACTTCAGTAGGACCCTTTCAAGCTGCTTTAAGTGGTCTTCTTCCTTTTTTTAGAAAACTGTGATGTCATCAAGATAAACCACCACTGATTTGTCCTTTTCTCCAGCAAAAGCAATATCCATTGCTCTCTGGAAAGTGGCTCCCGCGTTCATGAGGCCAAATGGCATTTTTGCATACATGAATGTTCCCCATGGTGTAGTGAAGGCCGTTTTCTCCTGATCATCTGGGTGAACAAGAATCTGATTGTACCCTAAGAAACCATCAAGCATAGACATCCTTTGTGAACCAACAATGTTTTACAGAATGAAATCCATTTTGGGAAGGGGGTAATTATCTTTCAATGAAGCTTTGTTTAAGTTTCTGAAGTCTATACAAATTCTGATCTCTCCATTCTTTTTTCTGACTGGTACTAAATTAGCAAGCCAATTTGAGAATCTGATTGGGACAATAATTTTAGCATCAAAGAGCTTTTTCACTTATTTTTCAATCAGTGGCATTAGAAGAGGATTAATTCTTCTTAGCTTCTGCTTAAAAGGCTTTTCATTCTGCTTAATAGGAATGGTATGCTGTATGATTGAAGAGTCATATTGTTTCAAGTCAGCGCAACTCCATGCAAAAACATCATGAATCTTTTCATCATCTCAACATATTTAGTCTTCATATCGACTGAAAGGAACTTTGAAATCTTGACTATCTTAGGCACAACCGAGTCTCCTAAATTGCAGCTTTCTACTTCTTCTTCATTAGCTTGTAGTCTTGGTGCTTTGAACACATCATTTTGATCAAATAATTTCTCAAGGGGAATGAGGCCTTTAGGAATTAAGTTGTTTTGTAGTTGTAAGACTTCAGAGCTTTCCTTTGACTCTATTAACATATTTTGTTGATCTATCTGATTGTGTTCAAACTCTCCTTTTAATTCAATGAAGTTCCTTACATGCTGATCATCCTCAAAAACTTGCCAATTTTTGATATTATCCGGTATAACTGGTCTATGGCGAACCTCCACTTCATAATTTTCAGAAGAGTGCTTAGGAATGATAAAGAGACTGGTCGAGACAGCAAGAGAATCTGCAATAGAGTTTTGATCTCTAGTTTTGATGCTAAAAGAATAGGATTGAAATTTTTCCAACATTTCCAACACTAAATTTCTGTATGCTCTCATCCTTGTATCCTTAGTTTGATATGTACCTTCTACTTGTTTAATTACCAATTCAGAATCTCCATAAACAGCAATGTTTCTAGCTTTCAATTTTATCAAGGCTTCCAAACCTAAAATCAGAGATTTGTACTCAGCCATATTGTTGGTACAATCAAAGTTTAATTTGTATGAGAGAAACTTACTTTCTTCAGTTGGACTAGTGATCCAAATCCCAGCTCCTGCCCCTCCTTTTCCTGCTGATCCATCGAAGTATAATGACCAGCAGCCCATGATGTCTCTTTCATCTCCTTTCTGCCCTTCTTGACACTGATTCTCCGCAGATTCATCTTGTGATTCTTTTGCAACTGATTCATTAAAAAGGATAGCTGACCCAAGACCAGTATCACATGAATAAATAGGAAAATTCTGAGGCTTGTCTTTGCTGCTTACCATGTAGGCCATCCTTGTCTCGCGATACAACCTCCTTTGTTCACCAAACACTGGGATGGTAGCATATGTAAGGTCCATCTGCATTGTGCCCTTGATTTTTGATGCCCATGACCTTGAAAGAAGCATCCCAAACTTTGGTGGAATGTCTGCAACAACAATATCCATAACAATTGTTTTTGCTGGAATTTGTGTGAGCCCCACAACAACATCTTTTATCAAACCAATGAAATGGACTCTTTTTGAATCAAAGGAAAATAAATCCTTATATGGCCTAGTTACCTCTAACCTCAGTCTTTCCATGATTACCTTAGGCATGAGATTATGTGATGCCCCTGAGTCTAACATAGCATTATGTAGAGTCGTATCATGAATGCTAATGCTTATGTAAAAAGGGGGAAACTCTTCATTTTGTTCATCCTCAAGTCTTGGAACCAAGCAGATAACAGGGTTATCTTCTTGTACATTTAGGATATCAGCCACTCCTGGTTGTGAATTAAGCATTTCAACAATTTTTCTTCTGTATTTGTCTACCTTGAGAATTTCATTAAAAGGGACTGATATCTTAATTTTTGCAATCTCATTCTCAAGATTAAAAACAGAAGTAGTCTTGTCAATTTCTTTAGGAGGAGGAAGAATTTGAATATCCTTTTTGACAAGAGGAGAATCATCCTTACCTTCAACCACCTTTGATTTTTCCTTTTTATCTTCAACTGTCTTTGAGGTATTCTTCTTGGGATGTGCTTTGTTTGCTGTAATAGGAACATCTCTATTCCTAAGATTATACTGCTTTTGCATCTCAAAGATAGCGTGCTGATAGCCCTTTAAAAAATCCGAAGGCTCTTCTCCTGATTTTATCATACTGGACTCATCATGTTCCTCCTTAGTCAAGAAAATCCCTGACACTTCTTCATCAAAACAATGGATTGATTCCTCAGGGACTTCAGGTTCATCTTCTTCATCTACCAAATTTTGTTGGAAGGGAGGTCTCACTGGAGGATTTGCCTGCTGATTTCTGTTGTCTCTTGGCCTTTGCTGATTCTGAGGTCTTCTGAACTGAGGGTTCCTGAATTGAGGTTCCTGCTGCGCTGGAGGAGCAGAAGCATTCCCAAGAGCTATTCGGTCCATCAATTTCTCCATGGTTTTCATCATTGTTTCAAACTTGTCTTCTTGAGCAGAGGTAGAAGGTTTCTCTTCTTCCTTCAGCTTATTCTTTGCCATCTTTGATTTCTTAGCAGCAAGCATATTCACCTCTACCTTAATTGCATCATTTTGCATGTCAGCAAGAGAGGCAGACTCCCTTTCTCTGAGTAAAAGAGAGAAATCTGAATCAAATGATTCAGCATATCTCAGCTGTGCCAAAGCTCCAGGAGGTTTCAAATGAGCTGGAATAGAATTGCATATTTTGTTAAACCTCTTAGAGAAGTTTTGGACAGTTTCGTCTGGAGATATTCTAAGATTGTTGTATTCGGTAAGGGCTTGGACAGGGTTGGTTCTGTTTCCCCATTTCCTTAGAAAGCTATCTTCAAATTCTACCCAACTATGAATGCTTCCGGCTCTAAGGGCTTTAAACCATTTTCTGACTTCCCCAATGAAAGTTTGAGCAAACAATCTTAGTTTTACATCTTCATCATCCACTTCTTCCCTGTCAACAAAATCATTGAACCTATCCACATGTTCCTCTGCTGTAATATCTTCATCTCCTCCCCATGTTGGAATTCTGGCAGCATATTTGCTAGGAAGATCATGTAAAACAACAGGGAGAGCTAGAGGAGCATACCTAGCAGGTATAGCCATAATGAATGGAGGAGCAGTGATAACAGGTATTGTATGACCGATTGGGAGCAGAACTAGTGTGAGATAGTGTCTGAGGACTATTTGGACTAGCAGAGGCAGAAGATAAAGTATTGGTACGAAAAGGACTATTTGGACTTTGCAAACCACTGACAAAGGAACTCCAATTTGGGAGAGGTAAACCAGTTTTGGATTTGAGCAAAACTTCAAAAGGATAAAGCTCTTTGAGTTGATTCAAATCTTCTTCTTCTAATAGTAATTCTGAAGTAACAACCTCCCAAAACTCTTCCTTATCTTTTTGTGACACTAAGGATGAAGTATCAATGCCTCTTTTTTGTAAATCTAAAATAATTCCAATAAGTTCTTCTTCGTTCTCAGACCTCAACAATACCTCATGAATTTTATCATCTACAATTTTATCTTCAGGACTTCTAGAAAATTCAGGGAACAAAGATTTTGATACAGATGAAGTACCTGGTATATCAGGAAATCTTTGCCTGCTTCTTGAGATGATGTTTGGATTATCCACAGGAGTAGGTGGATCTGGGTCAGGATTACTCCTTGTATATCTTCCTCTCGAAGCCACCTTTTTAACTTTAAGATTGTATGGAGTCACCAAGGTAGAATGCAGCCTCGAAAATCTTCTGAGCTCCTGCTACCTTCAGAAGTTCAGCTTCATGATTTCGGGAATGAGTAATCTTCAGGCTCCCGGCAGACGCACCAAATTGTTATCTCAAAATCAGACCTTGATAGGCTGCTGGTCAGGTTGACTCTAAGTAACTATTTCAAACCTACTTTAGGCTGAGGCCTAGCCTCCTCAACCTGAGAGGGCTCTCTCTTGATGGATTAATGATTTTGATAAAAGATAAGATGGCTAACTCTTATAGAACAAGTGTGAAAAATATGAATGTTGGAAACACATTAAACAACTATCCATTGGGCTTATGGAGTCAACAGCACCTCAATATAACAATGAATTTAACCTTACATGGAAGTCAGGGCATTCAGCATTTAGACATTCAGAACATCAACTCATATGGAACCACACAGTTTATAAATGCATACAGGAAATCAGAGCACATTCAGTGAATTCTGAGTGATTATACATCTATACCACTGTAAGAATTAAGAAAATGACAACATCACATATTATGAACATAAGAAATCCTTCATGAATCCTGAGAAGTAAAGTCAAAATTATATTACTGAAAATGAGTCTTACATAAGCCAAATACAAGCTTTGTTATAAAGTTTTCCAACCCTGATTACATTTTTGTTTCAGCTATATATAGAGCTCTTATTCTAACTGATCGAGATTCCTCCTCCAGCATGAGGGGAATTCGAAAACTACTTCTAATGACACCTATTAAGCTTTTAACTAACTAATAAATACAACAAAGTGTTGACTGGAGTTTTTTTAGAGATCTAAATCAACTATGACTCTAACTCCATATTACATGCATGATGGCTTTAATTAAGATGATTCCTCGTTCTTTAACATCTGGTTCCCTTCTAGTTTAGTTGTGATGGTCTTCAAGGCTCCACGGTTGTCTTCAATGACACATGTTTTCCAATGCCCTGAAAGATAGGAAACTACCCCTGTTTACTGGTCTTTAGTTTTCCCCAAAATATTCAAATGCAAATAAGCATGTCTTTTATCCTTTAATTACCCAAAATGGAGCAGACTGCCACGTCCTTGATGCGTTGTAAGATTTTTCCCATGTACATGTGTGTAGGCAAAAGTTTCTTGTAAACTGTTTGATATATCCTGAACTGTGGTAAATGTGCTCACTTTACGGCAAAAATTTAAATTTGGATTTGAATATATATTTTCTCCACCTGTCTTGACCTGGTTGATTGTTGATAGCTTCAGATGATGCCTTGTATGCCTTTTAGACGTTTCCCTTTCAAAATTCCCGCTTATAATTCAAAACTACTTGATTTTCGTTGGAATCATCACTTTCAGCAGTTTCGTAGCGCGCTACGAAACTGCTGAGTTATTCAAAACAGCTTGTTTTTAACCTGAGACCTTTATTAGCCAAGTGCTTGATTTCCAAAAACTTCTTTAGACTTTCCACAGGTCGAATAGGAATTTATATTTCTTCAGAAAGATAAGATCAAGCAAACTTGTCAAAATTTTTGAAGCAAAATCTTACTTGAAATGAAAACTCATTTAGCAGGTCCTTTAAGCTGGCTTAGCTGTGCCTTCAGATCTTCAATTTGTTTCTTCATAGCCTTATTCCCAGCTCTTAGTTGCATATTGATCCTTCTGATGTACTTGGCTTCTTTGATAGCTGGTACTGTCCAGGTGTGAAATTGTGAATTGCCATGAACCACTGAATTCAACTGGGCTTCTACAGTTTCATTCCTTTTCCATAGAGCTTTATAATACTTCGCGTGTATGACTGCATGTCTTCTAGCAGCTTTCTTCAATTTGGCGATCTCATGCTTGGCTGATTCTAATTGGTTCTTTATAGCTGCTATATTATCTTCTTGAGATGTGATGACTGTTTTGCCTGCGTTTTTCTGTGTCTCTTCCCCTGTTTCCTCTGTTCTTGGCAGTACTTCCTGTTCTTGCTGGAATCTCCTTGTCATAGGTCTTCTAGGTTTAAAAACGAATTCTTCAGATGGCTCATCAAATTTAAGCCTTTTTGAGGCCTTGGATTTCTTGGTGCTTTCTTTTTCTGACTGTATTAACTCGATTTGAACTGGTAGAGACTACTCAAATTCAATAGCCTGTAATAAGTCATTTAAACTTGCCTTGGACACTGGACTTTCTTCGACTGCTATTGCTTTACCTTTTTCCTTATTCATCTGGCTTCTTGTTCTTATCCTTGAGACTACTTCAGATGTGCTTGTTTGAGGTACAGTCTTTTTACCATGAGCTTTTTCCTTAGTTGATTGCTGAGGTTGATCTTGGATGACGAGTGGCTTCACTTGTTTTCTTACTTGTGACTTTGGAACTCTTTTAGCTCTTACTTCTGTTTGGAGCTCAGCTATTGTAGAATCTCTAGCAGGTTGAGGAGTGAGGCCAGTCTGGCTTTTGAAGCCAGCCATAAAAATAAATGAATTCCAATCTCTGTCTACCTTTTGGAGCCCATCTAAAACCAGTAGTTTGATCAAACCATGATGAAACAAAGAGGTTTCACAATCCTCTTTCCTCAGCTGTACCTTATCACACATCTTACTCAAACTACGGAACAGATAAAAAGGTAAGTCTATGGAGACCTTCCCGGTGAAATGCAAAAGGAGTTTAAAATGGTAAGAGTAAACCTTGTTATACCTTCCTTCACAAGTTAGATATTTTTGTATGCAGGTGAGTAAGTGAGCATAATATTCTTTGACATAATTCCTGGGCACTGCCTTACTTAAATCTTCATTTACAAATTCATCCTTCAAAAACTCCTTACAAGGATTCATGTCAAATTTGAAGTTTTTAAACCATTCCTCTTGTCCTCGTGGGATCTCTGTCACAGTAGATATCACTTCTAGCGAAACCTGCAATTCTAACATGGCTACTTTTGAATTCAAGCCTGTGAAGTTAAGTGCAAATTCTTTAGTTACCTCTGCGTGTCCTCCTTGTAACTTTTTGCAAAACTTCCAGCACCCGACCTTTTTAAATGCTTTCTTCACCTCTTCATTTCTCAGCGTTATATCCAGGCCTTCAGGCTCAGTCCTTAGAGGTTTGCCGGATCTGTGCTCCTTTTTCTCCATTGATTCTTCCAAATCCTCGCAAACAATAACTACCAGCTCCGGTTGGAATTGTGTTTCAGCTTCTATTTGAATTCAACCTCGCTTGATTATCAGCCTCGCTTGAATTTTAAATTTTTCCGTTTAAAATCTTTCAAGATGTAACCTTGCAGATTTGTCATTCATGCAAGACTTACGGCCATCATCAAGATTTATGCACGGTTGTCTTTCTTGGGAATGATAATTCGTGCGTATCAACAGATCTAGTGGTGGTGATAGTGGCAATGAGTGGTAAAATGTGGTAAGAGAGGTACAGGAGCTGACATGAGAAGACACGGCCTATGACTCACCTAACGGACTTGACATTTCGGGAAAGATTCGCTGCAAAAGGTATGAATCCATGATTTCGCAGCGCGGTCAGTTTTAAATTTGAATGATGCGCTGCGAAACTGCCTAATCATGATTGCGCTGCGAAATTACAAAAAGACACGGTGGCTGATATAAGATAACAGGTGGCTATAAAACAATGGTAGATGGAGGAGAACCAATGGGAACTGAGAACAACTTGACTCAAAAACTCTTCAAAACTTCAGATTCTAAGGGAAGAAAATTAAAACAAAAATAAACTAGCACTGACCTTTATCATCGGGCTAGGATGAAAAGTTACATATATCAATTTTAGTTCTAAGTGATAACAGGGCTCATCAGGAAAAGTAAGAGCCCCATAGCATGTTTTGCGTTCTATGTTAATAAACATGTTGAGATCGCCAGAGGTAAGCCAAGGCTAGTTGTAAACTATAAACCTCTGAATAGCATATTGGATTACGATGCATATCCTTTGCCCAAACCATCCTCTATACTTGCCCAAATATCAAAGTCAAAAATATTCTCCAAATTTAATCTCAAATTTGGTTTTTAGCAAGTAGGAATCAAAGAAGAGTATAAATGGAAAACAACATTCTCTGTGCCTGAAGGACATTATGAATGGAACATCATGCCATTTGTCCTAATCAACACCCCTTCAGCCTTTCAGAGGATAATGGACGAGAATTTTGAAGGAATGGAGGAATTCCTGAAAAAGTACATTGATGATTTACTAATTCATTCTGATAATATTGTTGACCATATCAAACATCTGAAAATCTTTCTCCGCAGGGTCAAAGAAATGGGTATAGTATTATCAGAATCCAAATTGAAGTTGTTCCGACCAATGATAGACTTCTTGGGTTACAACATACAGTATGGTTCTTATACTGTAATCCAAAGAAGTCTGAATTTTGTTGATCATTTCCCTGATGAAATTAAAGATAAAACTCAGTTGCAGAGGTTTTTGGGAAGTTTGAATTATATTTCTAAGTTTCTGAAGCATTGTGCACAAGAAAGGAAGTTGTTAAATAAACGACTTCAGAAAGATCCAATTCCATGGAATAATGACTGCACCCAGGCAGTCAGGGCAATAAAAGAAAAGGTCAGAAGCATCCAGCCACTCTCCCCTATCAGAGAAGAATGGGAGAAGATCATAATGACAGACGCTAGCCATGAAGGATGGGGAGCAGTTTTGTGCCAGAAGAACCCCAGTAGCAAAAATGAGATAGAAGTATGCCAGTATGCATCTGGTCTTTGGGCAAAAAATCAATTGAATTGGTCCAGTCTGAAAAAGGAGCTTAGAGCAGTTTGTTTGGGAATAGCAAAATTCAGAGATTTTGTTATCTACACAAAGTTCACTGTTAGAACAGACTGCCAAGCATTAAAATTTGCCATTCACAAATGTGACTTTGAAGACGCCGCCATGGTAAGATGGATTATGCAGCTCAGTCAGTATAACTTTGATATTGAATTTGTCAAAGGAGACAAGAATAGTTTTGCAGATATGTTAAGTAGGGAATTTTTGTCTGAGCATTCAATAATGAGTCTGCAATGCAATTTCATCAGAAGAAATGAAGACACTGTGGAAATTGAAACTTCCTCTGGATGGATCTCATATGATTTGAATAAAATCCTTTTAGATCATGATGAGGATTGGCAACCAATCAAAGAAGTCAGGTATAGAACAGGCATTGATTTCCTCTGGACAGACCCTCACCAGGATGAAGTAAATGATGAAGCTCTTGAAGCTTTAGACTACCTAAGACAGATTGGAAGCATTGCCTACAGGCTTGAAAGAGATCATGAAGATGATAATAGAATCACCAACTGTCATATAACCTTCAGAAGATTTGACAATCATCTTCACAGAGAAAATTATGATCCTGACAGGCAGCAAGAAGCATTTTATGCAGCGATGAATCTACAAAATTTTTCCACTAACATGTTTTATTCTTTGCAGTTTTCTTTTCTGTTTGAAGATACTCCAGTGGAAGACATGGAAGAAGATGACCCACTCCCAGATTGGTTCATGGATTGGTGGGAAAAGTACGGCTTATCACCGCTCATCATGAAACCATACTCCTTAACCATGTTGAAAATTCCAAACTTCAGTCCCCCCAGTATGATGCTGACTGATGTTTTGTACAAAACAATAAGAGATTTGGTAAACCTAAGCAGTACAGATTTTCTAAATGGTGTCAGAAGATGTGGCCATGTGAGGTGGTTCGTAATGAACCATTACAAGAACAGAAGGATTATTCCAAGTACCAACTATGAAGAATTCCACCGACAGACTGATCCAAATCGGAATCCATTCATGAACTTAAATTATTTGGATTTACCAAACCCACATGATGATGCAACTTGGGAATCTGAAAAAGAAGTATGGGTACAATATTACTCAAATTACTTGGTTGAAAGGTGGAACTACCAGTATTACACCTATCCTCAAGTTGATTACTATACTTTTGATTGATGTCTTTCCAACCGACTATGGTGTTGGACGAGCTTTCGTGGATTCCCTTGTCCTGGAATCTCCACCCTGTAATATTGTACAATCGAGATTTGCATATCTCAACCTTTAGTCTTTTCAGTCTTTCGAGGGTTCTCTTTTTATGAATATCCTCTGTGTAATTACTGTTTGTACCAAGATTCGGTCCCCACATGCCTCTGGCTCTCCGTAAAAGGAGAAGGGACGAGATAACATGGGACAGTCCTCCCATGCCCGAATCTTGCTTTCGGCGATCTGTCTAGATCTGTCCAGTAGTTTTACTTTTGAGTCATCAGTCTGTACACAGTCCATTCACGGGTGTTTGTTCCCTTCCAACCTTATAAATAAGAGATGGCTGCGAAGTAAGATTCATTTGGGTCTGGAGAGAACTGAGAGGTCCTGAGTCAAGTCTGAGTCGAATTTTTCTCCTGCTCTGCATCTGCGGACTTATAGTCTGAACTGCTTGCACCACGAGAGAAGTTCAAGTCTTTAGGAGAATTGAGAAGCCTGCGCATTGGTGCTTGACGCCAGTGTGAACCTAAAGTGGCTGGTTCATAGAATTGTCTTGTGAGTCTAAAAGTTTGTTTTAATCTCGAGACTCAGTCTGCTTGTATGCCAGGTAGCCTGTAGATTTGTTACGCTTCAGCTAACTCATATCTACTAAACGCTGCAGCAGTCCATCTGAGGAAGAGATTTTCCCTCTGTAATATCTGCATCCATAAATAATATAAATCTTGTTCAGAAATTTCCGCAAACTTGCCGTATTATCTATATCTGTAAAGGGCAGTGCTCTAACCATTGAGCATTGGAGTCATATTTAATATCATTATTTTATCTAAAATATTATATTTAATCGATAAAATAACTCATTTCACATTTTTATAGTTATTGATGATAAGTTTTCTTATTATTTAGTAATAATAAAAAATTTGGATGACATCTTATATTATTGAGTGTGTATATAGTTAGTGAACCATAAAAATTTATGTATGATTTGAGTGGGTTAATAGTTAAGGAATACGCGTTTCTTTCTAAAAGATAAGTGATTTCAAATTTATAGTAAATTGGTATAATATTAAGAATATATCTAACAACTCACAAACTAAATATACCAATATTTATAACTAAAAGTTAAAATTTCCTTGGTAATGGACCACCTACCCTTTCAACATTATCCCAACAAACCAAACATATTCCTTAAAATCATATCCAAATAAATAAATAAAAGAATTACATTCCCAACCATTCGAAGCAATAAAACAAAAAATAATAATATTATCCTCCTCCATTCTCACGAAACTCGCAAGTTCCATCCAATCGATCATCGTACCAACATCATCAATTGCTTCGAAGTACTTGGAAATAGTCGGCCTTTCTCAACTTGGCATATTGTCCTCGATTCAAATTATTTAACAATTTACGAATGTACTCTCTTCTTCGTGGCTTTATGCTTCCTAGTGTCTTGCTCTCACCATGTGAAGCCAATACAAGTGTGTCTATGGCTATCATTGTTTTTTAAGGTCTTTACTCATTTTTGTATTCAAGCTTCTGTGATCCATAATGAATTAAACAAAGTCTTTCAATAGAAATCACATGAGAAAATTTTTTGGCCGACACGTTTCGAACCAACAAGTGTGGTTCATCCTCATGTTATAGACATTTTTGTGCCTTACAGCATGAAGCATGAAATGTCAATAATCTGAGGGATCCAAAGTCCCTAAACATGTTGTTCCTACCCCTAGAGGAACAAGGTCAGCAAACCACAGCACTAAAAATCAGTTCTCCACCTGAAAACACTCAAAAACAAGCTAATTCTGGATCATGTCAACTGCTCCACTGAGCATCTGCGCTGAATGTCAACTACTCCACTCTGTACCAGCGCTGAATGTCAAATCTAATGAAGGCTACCTGCGCTGGGCGAGATTGGCCAAGTGGCACAGTCATTCTGCAAGGTGTCAAATGCCCAGGAAGCTTCCAAAATGACACTTGGATCAGGGAATTCGCCTTGTGATGAGTAAGAGGATCTAGATCTCCAAGTGGAAGCAAGAAACTCCAAGTGGACTCAAGAACTGAAGTATAACTGAAGTGGGAGAGGACACTAGTCAGCTTCATGCCAAGCTCAAGCTGACTCATCCTTTCTCAAAACTCATATATATAGAGCTCTCTCATGAGGTCTAGGGAGGCTGGAATCTTGTGAATGTAAGGAAGTGCTGTTGGTTTGAGTATAGAACTATTGGGTGATTGCTTTGAAGGAGGTGAAGAGGAGATTTCTTTCTGCTGGGAGGTGTTGCTGGATTGGGCCTCTTATGGTTGTAACACTCTCAGAACTTTACTTCTTCCATTAATAAAGCATTTGAGGTTCTTCTATATGCATGTGTCTCTGTGGCGTATTGATGCTTGTATATTTGATTTATTCTAATCCTTGAATCAATTATGGATGTATGCTTCTTGTAGTTTCCCCTTCTTGTGCTTTTGCAGGATCTTTGTGTAGCTGGGCCAGTGAAAGAGCAAGGAGCTGGGAGCAAGCAGCAAGGAGAGAAGATTGGATCAAACATTAGCGGAAGACAACGGTTAGTGGATCTCTTTCTCCCCTCTCTTACATCTCATAAAGAAGTAATCTTGAATAGCTTTGCATTCGGTTGTTGCTGAGGTACTATCACCCTTAGAGTGGGATAGGGTCATTCCGTATTGGATACTTTTCCCAACAACAAATTGGCGACTCCACTGGGGATCGTATCTTGTTGGTTTTTTGTGTTTTTTGCTATTCATTTCATAAACAAAGGGAGTACCGAATCGAACTGTATTTGGATCTTTCAAATGCAAAGTAGAGGGCAGCTACTCTAGCTCAGTTGCTGGGCAAGTTTATGATTTGAAGAGCTGATCCACAAGGACTCTAATAAGCTCTTAGTGATAGCTTTTCATTCTCCTTGTCATCCCTTAGTGTGTCCTTGACTGATAGCTTCTGATTTGGCCAAAAACTGTGAATTTTTGAGCAATCTGTGACCCGGAAACCAAGAGAAACGAAAGTTTCGTTCTTCAGTGCAGCTGCTGTGAAGGCTGTCTGCATTTCAGCGCAGTTCCCGAAGGGGCTACCTGCGCTGAAGGTCAAACAGACAGTGTCCCACCTGCGCTGGACCAGTCTTGCCTTGTGCTACTGGGGTTTCCTGCTGTTTCTTGCCCTGTTTTCACTCTTGTTTTTGCTGCCTGTTACCAGTCAATGTGCCTATCTGAAATCAACTTTCCTTGTCACTATTCCGCCTCGGTTGTATAAAGAAACTGTGTTTGTTCTTTTTGTATTTCTTGTATCATTTACAGTTTCCCATAACGAAAGTGAACTAGTCTTGTTGTGACCTCTTAGATCTAGACCTGTGATAAAGTGTCGTTTTGATCTTAAGAGTTAGTTTGTTTGCTGTTCATAGCTGATTGAGCTTTTGCTTTCGTCATATGGTTTGAGTTTATATATTTCTAGTGTCGAAACAAGTAAATCTTAAGGTGTCTTTTGATTTTGGACAAGCTTGTTTGCTTTCACTTGAAATTGAATTCAAAGTTATACAACAGCTTTCTTTTTGTGTCGCACAAACATTAAGGAAGAGAAAAGAAATACTTGCATTGTGCATGTGCATTATGACAGCTTGCATGTTGATTAAGGGAAAAGTGCATTAGTGTGTGCTCTATGATCTGTGTGAAAAGATGTTATCTTTCTTTTCCCTCAGTAGTTAAGATTTTCAAAGTTGAAAGATTGAAAAGCTTGCTTATCATCTTAGGCTGCATTTAGGAGTGTTATCATACATCTCGTGGTGATCCATAAAGGCAAACTGCTAAACAAGATCAACCTTAAAATAAATTGAATTTACATAACAACGCATTGAAACATAACGCAAACACATAGAGGTCTAAGCTAGAGACGTGTTCCGGCGTCGTTAAACGTGATATCTTAGCGTTGAGTGGTTGGGTGATTCCTCCACGGTGAAGCGATAAGTATCAATACAGACTTGTGCTCCCACGTACCGTCGTGTATATATTGGGAGACCCCTATAGGAACAAAGCCTTTATCCAATAGGAAACCGTGTCGGCCGCCCTACTGATCGCAATGCAGTGAACACAGCATTCATGAAGATCGACCACTCGTACCGTAAAACGTATTCTGTGGTTTTGCGAAAAGTTTGGCACACCCTCTGCCTAGAACTCCAGAGCAGTTTCTTTTGGCCTTTTTCAAACTCTATAACTGAAAAAGTCCATCCGAGCATTTGTCACTTCGGGCTCATTAAAACATCGAAGGAGACTAGAGTCATCTTTAGCTTTTTCTCGACTCTTAAAAAGTGAAAAAGCAAGTTGTGTCTAAGCGTCGTTATAAAATTTATTTTAAACGGAACATAATCACCTCCTGTTCCCGCGTTGATCTTAGGTTGAGAACATGGAACGCCCCAACCAAGAAATTCCACATGATGGAAATCCTAGTCCATTCTCCTCTTGGGGAGAAGTTGGTGCGCCCCACATGGCCACATTGTCGCTTCCAGGACTGACAATTGGCCTGCCTATTTGGCTATTCTCAACTAATGTAGTTCAGACCACCATGGTTCCTGAGCAGTCGAGTCAACAGTTAGATGAGTCTAGAGCTGCCCACCAGCCTTCCACTTCCTATACCTCTTCCTCTAATCCTTCATCTTCGCAAGGTAGAGCCGGCAAAAGCCAAGCTCCCATAGAGAAGAAGGAGAAGAAGAAGAAGGAGAAGAAGAAGAAGGAGCCTAAGGCGACTGGGGGCAAGCAAAAGACATCTAACAAAAATCCACACACAGCACAGACCGGGCCTAAATCGCCATGTGTCATATGTAGAGGAGACCACTTCCATAGAGACTGTCCCTGTATTCCCCGGATACTAAGGGACTGGTCACCTCGTTTGCACAATTCGGGAGCATCAACCTCTGATAGCCATGTTGAATGCTTACCGTCAACCAGCGAAAGTGAAGGTTCGAGACAAAGAGGGGGAGCAAGATCCCCCTGCAAACTGTGTAAAGGCGATCACGCCATCCACCGTTGTCCCTTCTTAGACGAAGCGAAGAGAGTTTTGGAAGATCGTCTGGTTTCACCGTTGAGACTTCCTCCTGGATACAAAAAACTCGTGCCGAGTCCTTCGTTGGTTGAAAATACAGCTGGCCCGCTCAAGTGGTCAGCTGAAGCGTCAGTCATTGAAAATGAACCTACTGAATCCAGACCAGACGAAAGTCTAAAGGTCGATACGGCAGTTGACCCGGTTCTTCCTTCAGAGGTTTCATCCTCAAATGACACCGTCACTGAAGATTCATCTTCGAATGACACCCTCACTGAAGAGAATAAGGATGACACCATCCAGATTCTTTTCATCAACACAGATTCTGATGAGCATCAGGGCAATGCGCCCATTCCTTTATCGCAGGAAGGAACATCGTCAGGATCGTATCCGGCCGTGTATTCGGTCCCACCACCAAGCAACCTGGTTGTGTCCTTTGATTGGAACCAACTAGGCAGACCCCGGTTACCAGCCAGTATACCATTCAGAATCATAGTCCAAATTTATAGAATGGTAATGGCTGGAACTATCATTGATGAAGGGGCATCTGTGAGTATCCTTTCCTCTATTGCTTGGAAAGCACTGGGTTCCCCGGCGCTTTTGCCCGAGATGAGAAATCTCTCGGGTTTTGATAAAGGAACCAGTCGACCGTTAGGGATCCTCCCCAATGTACCTGTTACATTGAAAGGGAAGACCGTTCAAATGAACGTGATGGTCATTCAAGGACCCTTGGATTATAACCTACTCCTTTGACGAGACTATATATATTGCATGGGAGCTATAGTCTCCTCACTCTTTAGAGTAATGTGTTTTCCACACGAAGGAAGAATGGTCAAGCTCGTAGACCAACTTTCATTTCCGGGATCTCGCATCGCAAATAGTCAAATACCAACCATGAATGGTCTATTCACTCAAGAAATGTCTCCCCCCCCAGTCCTCCTTCCCGATGAGTGCGAGTGATTCGGAAAGATGGGACTGGAACCCAGGGGGCATGCATCCTAGTCTGCTTCGGGCAGAGGAAACCTTGGGTATAAAGTAGAATTTCCGCGAAGGAATATGACTAGTCCGTACCCCGTCCGTGGAAGGAAGAGGGGTTGTTCTAGAACAGGATTCTTTTGATAAGGTTACTTGTCTGACAAAGGTCATTCACCATTGTCTATTTCGGTAGACAGTGCCGAGGAAGTGTTTTCGTTTGATGGTGTTAACAAAACAATCTTTGGGTAACCAGGAAGAGGCAAGCCTCACCCTTTAAAACAAATGTTTTATCGGATAAGTAGGGGCAGCCTTGAAATTGTACTTTATACCTGGGGGCATGCAAACCTTTTGGAGTGCAAGCTAGGAGCGGTTATTTATTTGTTTTTGGGATTACCCGTTTCCGAACTTGCATAAAGAAAGGATGAGAGGGAGCATAGCTTATGTGAGGTGCAAGCTCTATAAAAATTGGAATCTTGCAGGAGACATTTCTTATCTTATGACTGGTATATCGAGCAGTTTTACCGCGGAATTTATGCTCGTTAAAAAATAGAAAAGCGAGATCCGAGCAGTTTTAGCACATAGTTCATGCTCGTTAAAAAATAAACATAAGATCGAGCAGTTTTACCGTGGAATTTATGCTCGTTAAAAAATAGAAAAGCGTGAGCAAGAGTTTCCTCCAGAGTTCAAGCTCATTAAAAAATGAACCTATTCCGGTAAATAACCATTGTGATCGTAAATTTATTAGCCATAAAAGCCTTGGTCGTGTTTGCACCCGCCACCTCCATTCCATTTGGCCAATCGTTCACCTCCATATGATTGTTTACCTATTTTGAGGAACAGCTGCGAAGAGTGATTTCACCTAGCCATCCTTGTGACACTGCCGTGATTGGAAAATTCCAACCTGTACCTGGAATCTGCTGTTATCCCTGTTTATCACTCGTTCCTCAAAAGACGAGTCTTCTTTGAGCTCTTTTCATCTGACTCGTAAAATATGAAAAGTTTGCCGAGCTTTGGCCTTCCAGCTCGTTAAATTGACCGGAAGAGCTATCCCTCCTCTAGATTTTAATCTTTTTGGACCTGAGGGATTATTGCACAAAAAGGTCGAGCGCTTGTTTTATTCGGCTCGTTAAAGTAATCGAAAACTCATCCCTTCTGTATTGTTTTATACTTTTTCGAACTCAAGGGATTAGATGACAAAAAAGGGATTTTGGAGTTAACTTTTTGTACCTTTTCAGACTCTCTAAAAATGAAAAGGACCGAGTTTTCCTTGTCGTTAGACTCGTTAAAATGATTAAATAGCGGCAAACTTGTCTTTAGACGAGAACGAGTTTCCCTATCGCTAAGCTCGTTAAAACATAGCGATGGGCTTGCCCGAAGGGCAGGTTATAGAACAAGCATATGTTATCCTCCTCAAGCTTGACAAAAATAAAGAGGTACTGGTCAGAAATGACTGGGGAAAAATTGGGAGAACCTCAAAGCTTTAATGGTAGCAAGTCGCTCTTGAACATGACACTTTGTCCTCCGTATCACATCGGGTTGGGTTGTTTTCATTCACCGGTCTCATCACCATGGTCCTCGCCAAACCATCCACATTTGGGGTAATGCTACCAATCCATCACATCAGTGTCGTTATATGTTCAAGGGATGTTGTTCAGAAAGAGTCAACCGTGTCCCATCCACTGCCATACATTATCCTTCATCCACCCATGATCGCCACCCTGGATCATATTTCACAGATTGTTTTCACCTCCACTAAAATCATTAGCTCCGTTCCGTGCCACTGATGTGGGATTCATTAAGGCCCTCCTTTGACGGATCGCTTCTTGTCGACTTCAGCTCATTATCCAAGAAGTTGATCTAGGAACAACCCCCTCAGTACTTTGAAGCTTGCATGCCTCAATAACAAGTTTCTCACTTCCGGCGACAGGTATACATCAATGACCTTCGACCAGAAGATTTTGCGTGGTGTTCGACGCCAAGTCCTTTATTCACACCACGTGAATTGTACTGCAGTACCTTGAGGGTCATTGTCATTATTGGTGATTCCTCTCGCGCTTGTTAACGGTTTACATTATTGACCGGTAATCAAGCGATGTCTTTCCATGTTCGACTTTAGCGCAATTCTCACATGGATCGACTTGTACTTAGAGTGAAGATCGAACGAGTTTGAAGACCCCGGATCTAGTTTCATCCATCCGGGCTGCGATATATATTCAGGATATAAAGACATTTGATATGTACATCATTGCAGCAGATGATCATCCTACTCAAAGGATGATAATTTCAGCAGAGAATTATCAGTCTACCATCAGATGATCGTCTGTTCTATGTACCAAAATGAATTTATAAAGCTGAGCATGGGAATGCCCGCCTCAGCTAGATCATGAAAGCAGAATGAAAAATAATGTATTTTATTTTATTTTATTACAGGGCACCTCTCAGCGATTGAATGAACTTCGGATCCTCCTGATAAAGCATTTCACCCGATAAACGACCTCATACTTTAGGAGGCAACTGTTATAGACATTTTTGTGCCTTACAGCATGAAGCATGAAATGTCAATAATCTGAGGGATCCAAAGTCCCTAAACATGTTGTTCCTACCCCTGGAGGAACAAGGTCAGCAAACCACAGCACTAAAAATCAGTTCTCCACCTGAAAACACTCAAAAACAAGCTAATTCTGGATCATGTCAACTGCTCCACTGAGCATCTGCGCTGAATGTCAACTGTTCCACTCTGTACCTGCGCTGAATGTCAAATCTAATGAAGGCTACCTGCGCTGGGCGAGATTGGCCAAGTGGCACAGTCATTCTGCAAGGTGTCAAATGCCCAGGAAGCTTCCAAAATGACACTTGGATCAGGGAATTCGCCTTATGATGAGTAAGAGGATCTAGATCTCCAAGTGGAAGCAAGAAACTCCAAGTGGACTCAAGAACTGAAGTATAACTGAAGTGGGAGAGGACACTAGTCAGCTTCATGCCAAGCTCAAGCTGACTCATCCTTTCTCAAAACTCCTATATATAGAGCTCTCTCATGAGGTCTAGGGAGGCTGGAATCTTGTGAATGTAAGGAAGTGTTGTTGGTTTGAGTATAGAACTATTGGGTGATTGCTTTGAAGGAGGTGAAGAGGAGATTTCTTTCTGCTGGGAGGTGTTGCTGGATTGGGCCTCTTATGGTTGTAACACTCTCAGAACTTTACTTCTTCCATTAATAAAGCATTTGAGGTTCTTCTATATGCATGTGTCTCTGTGGCGTATTGATGCTTGTATATTTGATTTATTCTAATCCTTGAATCAATTATGGATGTATGCTTCTTGTAGTTTCCCCTTCTTGTGCTTTTGCAGGATCTTTGTGTAGCTGGGCCAGTGAAAGAGCAAGGAGCTGGGAGCAAGCAGCAAGGAGAGAAGATTGGATCAAACATTAGCGGAAGACAACGGTTAGTGGATCTCTTTCTCCCCTATCTTACATCTCATAAAGAAGTAATCTTGAATAGCTTTGCATTCGGTTGTTGCTGAGGTACTATCACCCTTAGAGTGGGATAGGGTCATTCCGTATTGGATACTTTTCCCAACAACACCTCAGGACCAGATTCTACCGAAAGTCTTTACTCATGTTATCAGATTTTATATTATGTATATTATTAGCACAATCATATAATATTTGTGGTTGATATAAGCTGAAGGCTTATATCAATCACATGCTCAATCACATTAACAAAAATATTGTTAATTAAATATTATTAATAATATTGTTAATGATATATTATTAATTAATAAATCACTTAATTCATAAATATTGTTAAGCATTTTATTCATTATTATTAATTAATTAATAATTAATAACTCATTAGTAATAAATTAACTCAATAAAAAATAATTCATTAATAATAAATTTATTATTAATTAATTAATAATTAAGTATTAGGGGTCTTCGTAGTGCATTATATTAGATATCATTTTTGAGATTCAACTGTGTTAAGTAAGTCATTCAATTATGACCATTTCCATGAGAGGTAGTCATAACTGACTAATTTCTCATGATTTTTGAATAGTCCACTTAGCACTCATTGCATCGGGTGATGCTCGTTTGAATAATTAATTAACAATTCATTATTTTTTTCATTAATTATTAATTAATTCCACCCAATGTATTAATAAACCCAACGGATTAATTCAACCCAATAGATTAATATTATAAACATAAGGGATTAATAAACCCAAAAAATTAATACTAAAAACCCAAGGGAGCAATATTAAACCCAAGGGATTAATATTATAAACCTTAGGTATATAAACCCTAAGATAAATACTATAAACCCTAAAATAAACATGGTTGACTATGTTTTACCATGGTTGATTTTCGTATTGAAATAATATTGAGACAATCTTTGTCACAATGCGACATTTGACCATGGTTGATTTTCATATTGAAATAATATTTGTCACAATGTGGCATTGGACCATGGTTGTGCATGGTTCACCATCATTATAAACCCAAGGGATTTATATTAAACCCTAGAATTAATATTATAAGCCTTCTAAATAATATTATACCCTAGGAATATGAACCCTTAGATTGATAAACCCAAGAAATTGGTATTATAAACTCAATGGATTAATTCTAAAACCCCAAGGTATTATAAACCCAAGGGAATAATATTAAACCCAAGGGAATAATATTATAAACCCAAGGTATATAAACCCTAAGATAAATATTATAAACCCAATGGAATAATTAATCCAAGTGATTAATACTAAAAACCCAAGGCATTATAAACCCAAGGGAATAATATTAAACCCAAAGGATAAATATTATAAACCCTAAGAAAAATATTATAAACCCTAAAATAAACATGGTTGACCATGGTTGGCCACGGTTGACCATGGTTGACCATGGTTGATTTTCATATTTTAAACCCTAAAATAAACATGGTTGACTATGGTTGATTTTCATATTGAGACAATCTTTGTGAGAATCCGATGTTCGAACAAGGTTGACCATGATAGATTTTCATATTGAAACAATTCTTCTCACAATGCGACATTGAACCATGGTTGAACATAATTGATTTTAATGTCGAGACAATCTTTGTCACAATCTGACATTGGAGCATGGTTGACCATGGTTGATTTTCATATTGAGACAATATTTGGCATAATGCGACATTGGACCATGGTTTACCATGGGTTATAAACCCAAGGTGTATAAACCCTAAGATAAATATTATAAACCCTAAAATAAACATGGTTGACCATGGTTGATTTTCATATTGAGACAATCCTTGTCACCATGTGACATTGGACCATGGTTGATCATGATCGATTTTAATGTCAAGAGAATCTTTCTCAGACTGTGACGTTGGACCTCAACAATGGTAATAAACCCAAGGGATTAATACTAAAAACCCAATGGATTAATTTGATAAACCCTATGTATATAAACCCTAACATAAATACCATAAACCCTAAAATAAACATGGTTGACCATGATTGATTTTGATATTAAGACAATCTTTGTGACAATGCGACATTAGACCATGGTTGACCATTGTTGATTTTCATATTGAGTCAAACTTTGTCACAATGTGACAATGCACCATGGTTGCACATGGTTGACCATGATTATAAACCCAAGGGATTTAAATTAAACCCTATGATTAATATTATATACCTTATGAATTATATTATACCTTAGGAATATAAACCCTTAGATTGATAAACCCAAGGGATTAATTCTAAAATCCCAAGGTATTATAAACCCAAGGGAATAATATTAAACCCAAGGTATTAATATTATAAACCCAAGGTATTAATATTATAAACCCAACGTATATAAACCTTAAGATAAATATTATAAACCCAAGGGAATAATAAACCTAATGGATTAATACTAAAAAACCAAGAGATTATAAACCCAAGGGAATAATATTAAACCCAAGGGGTAAATATTATAAACCCAAGGTATATAAACCTTAAGCTAAATATTATAAACCATAAAATAAACATGGTTGACCACGGTTGATTTTCTTATTGACCAAATCTTTGTGATAATGCGACGTTAAACTATGTTTGACCATGATTAATTTTCATATTGAGACAACCTTTCTAACAATGCGACATTGGACAATCGTTGACCATGGTTGATCTTCATATTGAGACAATATTTGTCACAATGCGACGTTGGACCATGGTTGACCATGGATGACCATATTGTCACAATGTGACATTGGACCAAGAGACAATCTTTGTCACAATATGACCATGGTTGGTCATGGTTGATTTTCATATTGAGACAATATTTCTCAGAAAGTGACATTGGACCATGGATGACCATGGATTTCCATGGACGACCATTGTTGTCACAATGTGATGTTGGACCAAGAGACAATCTTTGTCAAAATGTGACCTTCATTATTAACCATGGTTGATTTTCATATTGAGACAATCCTTGTTAGAATCCATCGTTGGAACAAGGTTGACCATGGTTGATTTTCATATTGAGACAATCCTTGTCACAATGTGACATTGAACCATGGTTGACCATTTTTTATTTAATTGTCAAGACAGTCTTTGTCACAATGCGACATTGGACCATCGTTGACCATGGTTGATTTTCATATTGAGACAAACTTTGTCACAATGCGACATTAGACCATGGTTAACCACGGTTTATAAACCCAAGGTATATAAACCCTAAGATAAATATTATAAACCCTAAAATAAACTTGGTTAACCATGGTTGATTCCAATATAGACAAATCTTTGTGACAATGTGACATTGGACCATGGTTGAGCATGGTTGATTTCGACATTGAGACAATCCTTGTCACAACGCGACATTGGACCATGGTTGACCATGGCGAACTATGTTTGATCATGGTTATAAACCCAAGGTATATAAACCCTGAGATAACTAGTATAAACTCTAAATTAAACATGGTTGACCATGGTTGATTTTCATATTGACAAAATCTTTGTCACAATGCGATGTTGGACTATAGTTGACCATGATTGATTTTCATATTGAGACAACCTTTCTGACAATGCGATGTTGCATAATGGTTGATTTTCATATTGAGATAATCTTTAACACAATGCGGTGTTGGACCATGGTTTACCATGGAAGACATGTTTTCAGAATGTGACATTGGACAAAGAGACAATCTTTGTCACAATGTGACCATGGTTGAACATGATTGACCATGGTTTACATTGGTTGATTTTCATATTGTGACAATCTTTGTAAGAATGCAATGTTGGAACATGTTGACCATGGCTAACCATGGTTGTCACAATGTGACGTCCGACCAAGAGACAATCTTTCTCACAATGTGATCATGGTTATTGACCATGATTGACCATGATTGGCCATGGTTGACTATGGTTGATTTACATATTGATACAATCTTTGTTAGAATGTGACGTCGAAACATGGTTGACCATGGGTGATTTTCATATTGAGACAATCCTTGTCATAATGTGACATTGTATCATGGTTGATTTTAATTTCCACACAATCTTTGTCAAAATGTGACGCAGGACCATGGTTAATTTTCATATTCAAACAATCTTTGTCATAATGTGACGTTGGACCATGGATGAGCATGATTGATTTTCATATTGAGAAAATCCTATGATAAGCCCTAAGATAAATATTGTAAACAAAGCTATATAAACGCTTTGATAAATATTATAAATGCTAAAATAAACATGGTTGGCCATGGTTGATTAGATATTGAGACAATCTTTGGCACAACAGAACGTTGAACCATGGTTCACCATGATTAATTTTCATATTAAGGAAATATTTATCATAGTGCGTCTTTGGACCATGGTTGACGATGATTGGCCATGACTAACCATTGTTGACCATGGTTGATTTTCATATTGAGACAATATTTTTCTAAATGTGACGCTAGACCATGGTTGATTTTCATATTGAGACAATTTTTTTCTAAATGCAACGCTGGACCATGGTTGACCATGGTTGATTTTCATATTGAGACAATCTTTGTTGCAATTTGACATTTGACCATGGTTGACCTATTTTAACCCTCACACCATCTCTTATCTAAAATAATAACAGTAAGAATTTCCATAAACCAATGGAGATAGTACTAACTAATATGAAATTGAAATTTTTAAAGGTTGAAAATAAATCAAAGAGTTATTTTACTATTTGTATTCATTTCTTATGTGCACAGCGTTAATATAAAATATATTTGACATATTTAACTTTATCTTGTTTTTATAATTAATATAAATTTACATATTGAATTGTCAAGTACTTGTTTTTATTAATCATTTTCTTTATAGATTTTTCAATTTAAAAATAAAAATTTCCAAAGTAACCCCTACAATTTAATTTATAGCTACCATGTTAATTACTTTGTAATTGGAAGTGTTATCACTCAGATTTTCCTTGAAGTTGTTGGAAGAGGAAAGGGGTCTGAGGTAACCACAAACCAACTTTTAAGTACAGATTCTAGCCAATCTGTACTCAGAGAGGGCTCTCTCTTTATGATTTAGCTTGGTTTTGAAAGAAATTAAGCTAGTTGTGAAGTTTAGGAGTTTTGTTTGAATTTGGGTAGTGAGATTCAATAGCAGAGCGGTAAGACTGAGTAGTTCAGGCCATTGGGCTAATGGAGTCAAAGAAGATGGCTTAACTGGACTTGGTTTCTTAACAAAAGATGGTTTCACAGGGCAAGATGGTCAAACAGGAAACAACTGGCAACTTGAGATAAATGGAATGGGTTTAAAATGGATGAAGGGCAGTTAAGAATCCTTCAACACATTTACAGAGGGAACTTGAGTGATTACTACTAAAGAGCAGTTAAGAATTCTTTAATAAATAATCGAAGTGAATGAACTAGAAAACATGAGCAATTAAGATTTCATTGTTTATACTAATTTAGAAGAAAACATATAGAACAATAACGATTGAAAACAGAGTGCAATCAAGCATATTCTGAATTAATATTTTTTGTTTATCATTTAGATGTGAAACATGGATGGTATAATAAACAAAGAAAACTTTAAAAACATAAGGTATAGAGGACTTATTGATCCAGTGTTTGCTTCAAGAAATCTATGAAAAGTCCTTTGCTTCAATTCTTTATCCAGCAAGCCATACAAAATTTGGTCCAATCAGCGCTTTATTCCAAAATAGTCAATATTACAACAATGTCTAAGAATCCACACTCAATACTCCAATTGAGGGGGTATTTATACAAAAAATCTTTACAAAAAATATCTCATAACAAAGTGAGATATATTCTAGGGTGACTAAGAGTAGGTTACATGAGAATAGAGCCAACTAGTCTCGAAGATAGGAGTAAGGTAAGCTAATGTTGTGTTGTTCCTTTTCTTGCTGAGTGTGCTGGAGGCAGGCCCTATGATTTGGCTTGCTGCTGTCTTCTTTAGTAACTATGTGCTGGCTGCCCTATTTTGACTGATACTCTTTACCTGTTTTGATACACTTCGACTTGTTTGACCTTTGTTCATCTCTGTTCATCTTTATTCATTTTACCATAGTAAATAACTCAAAATTTACATTTTACCAGAGATAAATTTACAAAATTTCCAACATGTCTTCCCACCATTTTTGCTCTGGAAATTTGTGTTTCTGAAGTTTCCTCAGAGTTTCATCCGTCTCTGTATATCTAAAAAAGTTAGGCTAGATTGGGAACAAGTGCTTTATCTCATGCTCAACATAGAATAAGTTCTCTAAGCTGTCATAGAGAACTCAGCCTGTGGGGAGTGCTTTTATTCCTGATGCACTTGTTGATGAACTAGCTTGACTGCTAGCATACTTATTCAATTTGCTTACATAATCTATATGCTTCATTAATCTATCACTAATCACTAAAGGACTTGGTAGCCCTCTATTCTGCAAAAATAGTGAATTTCTCCATAAAAGAATTAATTTCCACCTGCATATCTTGACATCTTCTCTCCAAATTCTGCATCAAATTTTTCTTGGTTAGCACCCTTTTCATTTCCAAAATAGTGTATGTCCCGTCTGCAATGCCAAGTTCTTCTAGTTGTTCCTTAGTTCTGTTATTCAAAATATGTATGAGCCGGTTGGCTTGATCAGGCATTTGTCCTAACAGAGCTTTTGTCTTTTGAATTTCTTCCTGTGATGCTTTAACTAGATCAATTTGTTCATAGATTACTTGGATGGATGGCCAAACATCATTTATGGACTATGTGATGTTGGCCCAAAGAATGTTCTTGATCTCTGCAAGAGGCTTGTCAAAAGTGAGATCTTTTTTTAATGTTATCACTTTCTTTTCTAATGCTTTGGTCTCCCTTGTTTTTTCCACAACATTTATTTTGGAGACATCATAATTTCTTTTTACCTTAGCCAATTATTCTTTTACCCGTTTTAATTCTGAAACTTGTAGTCTCATTTCTTCCATTGCCTTTATCAATTCTTCAGTGCTCAAATTAGCACTACTACCCTGTGTTGTCGCTACTGTTGCTGTTCCTGTGACTACCTTTGTTGTAACTGCTGGGATATTTGGTGCCAATGCTGCTCCAAGTGTAGAAGGAACTGTTGTTGAGACTATGGGGATTACTTCAGGAGGCTGAGAGGTCGACTCTCCCTGCTTGTCCTTCAGTGCTTTTTCTAGTTCCTGCTCTGTGTCATTCAATATTTCATTGAGTTTCAAGAGGAGATCCATCATCTCTTCAGATTTCTGCTGTATAATCTCAGCAGTCTGTGGATGCCTTGAAGGAGGCAGCTTTAGCTGCTTCCTCAAGGCAGCAATGTCTTCTTCTTTTTTCTTGATTAGAGCTTCTACACCTTTTACATCTTTGGGATCATGTCCCAATCCAATGATGATTTCTTCTAATGATTTTATTCTGTTATCCTTAGCCGGGGAGGAGGCTTTTTCTAAGTTCAGTTGGGCAGTTGTATTATCCAAAGAATTTTGTAGCCTATGAGCCATCAATGCTTTACTAGTTAAGGTAGAATAGACCATTTCTCCAGTTTGCTTGTGAAGTTCAATCTAATCCAAAGGATTAATATCCTTAGTCAAGACTTCCAGATTTGTCCTAATATAATCTTTCTACCTTGGCCAATTGCTCTTTTACCCATTTTAATTCTGAAACTTTTAGTCTCATTTCTTCCATTGCCTTTATCAATTCTTCAGTGCTCAAATTAGCACTACTACCCTGTGCTGTCGTTGTTGTTGTTGTTCCTGTGACTACCTCTGCTGTAACTGCTGGGATATTTAGTGGCGATGCTACTCCAAGTGTAGAAGGAACTAATGTTGAGACTATGGGGATTACATTAGGAGGTTGAGAGGTTGACTCTCCCTGCTTGTCCTTCAGTGCTTTTTCTAGTGCCTGCTCTGTGTCATTCAATCTTTCATTAAGTTTCAAGAGGAGATCCATCATCTCTTCTTCATATTTCTGTTGTATAACCTCAGAAGTCTATGGATGCCTTGAAGGAGGCAACTTTAGTTGCTTCCTCAAGGCAGCAATGTCTTCTTCTTTCTTCTTGATTAGAGCTTCTACACCTTTTACATCTTTGGGATCATGTCACAATCCAATGATGATTTCTTCTAATGATTTTATTTTGTTATCCTTAGCCAGGGAGGAGGCTTTTTACAAGTTCAGCTGGGAAGTTGTATTATCCAAAGAATTTTGTAGCCTGTGAGCCATCAATGCTTTACTGGTTAAGGTAGAATAAACCATTTCTCCAGTTTTCTTGTGAAGTTCAATCTGATCCAAAGGATTAATATCCTTATCCAAGACTTCTAGATTTGTCCTGATATAATTTGTAGTTGTTTGAGGTTGCTGAACCTTTGGCTTGAAGTAGCTCATTATCATCTTGCCCTCTTGAATGTCATAGGCTGACATTAATCTCTGCTGGTTTGTGGGGGTCATTCTCAAATACTGATTGTAAATTTGAAGTCTTACTGGATCATTTTTTTCTTTTATTTCTGTGAATGTCTTCTTGATATCTAAGGCCTCTTTACTTTGTGGCCTGGTGGATGATACTTCTGCACTGTGTTGTCTTTCTAGCTCCTGCCTCTGTGAGCTGGTGGATGTTCCTCCCAATGGGGAAGTTTGTTGACTGACTACCCTTTCTACTCTTTGACTGTCTGTAGTTTCTTCAATAATTTCCTCTTCTGAAAGAGGGTTCAATCTTTGCCTCTTTGTCCCAGGCTGTCTTGTAGGTCCACTGATGGGGGTAGTGGTTTCCCTGTCCCTCTTTTTATTTCTTTCCTCATTTAGAGGAGTTTGCAAAATTGGACTTTCTGCTACTTTAGTTTGAGCTAGAGGAGTTGGTACTCGACCCTGTTCTTTGGAAATTCCAGGCTGATCTGTCATTGTAGGTTGTTCTGTGGTTACTACTTCCTTTCCTTTGGATGTTCCTGTGGCTGGGATGTTGACTTCCTGTGGAGGCTATTGAGAAGTTCCAGCAATGGATGTACTAATTGTTGATTTTTGAGACAACTTGAATGGTACCTGCCCAAAAGAATCCATGTCAAGGGTTTTCCTAAGATCTCTCATAACATTTTCCATATTGACCTGCTCATTAACTTCTTCTACTAAGGTCCCCTATGTCCATTCATCCAGGTTTGCAAACTATTCGATTTCTGGGTTCCTATGATGTATATAAGGGGATAACCTATTCTTCATTCTTCTGTCACATATAAAACTGCAGGGGTCATATGGCACCCACCTAAAACTCTTTTGTAATTTAAGGTGGTCTTCTAATATTTTTTTAGTTTCTTTCCATGCATCCCTATTTTTGATGACAAAAGGGCCTAGCTGGTTCCTAATTCTTAGCTAAGCTTTCTTCTTGGCACCACAAACATGAACTAAATTTGCATTTATGATCTGCCTGAAATATTCCAGTGCAAATAATCTTATGGGAACATACTTGGGCAACTTAAAAGGGCACAGTTCACATCCATACATCCTGATTTCTGTGTGATTTTTATATAGGTACCAGTCACCTATCTTGTACTATTTAGAGCGCTGGAGAATTTTCTTCATGTCACCATTGATCCTAGGAGGGGAAATTCCTATCAACGGAGTGGTTGCTGGATGTACAAGTAGGTCAATGAACTCATTATAAGTATAAGGGGACTCACTAGTGACTCCAAAAGATAACAGATCGAGGATTTCCTTTGGTGTCCAATTTCTTGATATGGAAAGGAAAGTTATCTGACTGATAATATAACATAAGATGGTATATGAAAGAGATGTATTTGAAAACTCCTTCCCTATTCAAATTCAGAAATTGATCATGGATTTTGTTGGCAATAAAGGTGGCATAATCATATCTGACAGCAGGGGGTTGTCTTGGAGTAAAGATTGATAGTAACACTAGGGTGTTATCATCAACATATTCACTAGAGTTAAATCCCATAATCAGGGATATCATATCAACAATGATTCTTCCAGTTTCAGTGAAGAAAGCTTGGAGATAAGGAGGTGGACCTTTGGGCTGGTGCTTTGGCAACATGAAGGTTTGAGCAATATGAGTCACGTCTGATTTGGATAACTGAGATGCTTTTTCAAGTAAATATGCCATGGAAATAGGAGCCAGGGGCTGAGTGGAGTGGAACTGTATCATTTCATTGATGGATTTAGCAGTTATGTGAAAAATGACAGTTTGGAATGGGGACATAACAACTCTATGGATGGGATCATAATTAGCACAGCATTGATGAATTATGTCTGGGAAAACATGGACTGAGGGGAGGAAATACATGGGAAGGTTAGATTCCCATAGTCCAAAAATGTCAGACTTATTCAAATAACTATCTCTGGCTTGGCAAAAGACCTGAAGATGGTTTTTAACACTAGATAGGTCTTTTATCTGAAAATCTTTATCGGCCAGAGGTAGATAATCTAAGTCTTTGTGAGGAGCGTTCATGGGTGCTACATTCAGGGCTATAGGGGTTTCCATATTTGGTTCTTGTGGATTCAATATGGAATTTGGGATTTCTGTGGGAAAATAGACCAAACAGCAGGTTTGGGGACTTTTTATGGCAACACAGACTATTTTTAGACTTGAATTTGGCCCTCTCTGGTAGAATTTTTAGTAGAAAACTGAAATTACAGGGTTGCAGGGTAAACTGGATAAATACCTGTGTTTAGGAGGTAAACTGTACAATGGCAGGTTGGATGATAGGCTGCGGAGCGCGTCGCTGTAAATTTTTTGGTCAGGTGGCGGCTGGGAAACTAGAACAGTTGACTCGGACGTTGTTTTGCATGGGAGCACGGGTCGCAACATATTACAGTGAAAATGACACTTTGTTCGTTTATTTAACAAAACTGAGGTTGGCGGGTCTTTTTTTGGTTTTATCGGGCGTATGACGTAAGCGGGATGTGACGTTTTGTCGCTTGCAGAGGGTGGTAAGCGGTTTGTATCGCACCGCTTTTGAGGCTAGGTGGTTTTGGGTTGGGGATGAGCGAGCATATGGACAGCGCGACGCGTGGTGGGAGTACGGGCGGAAAATCGCCTGGTGATCGCGAGTTAAAGCGCGGTCACCAGCAAGGGCGCGATATCATCGTCAACCGTCAGATGAAAGGAGATTGATTGGACGGTGGACGGGCATGGGACATGGCAGGGCATTAACTGTAGTGGGCCCGACACAATAAACAATGTTTTAATCGCATCGGGGGCAGTGTGATTGGTCGAGGGGTGGTTATTAATTAACCTAGAGGGTTAATTAATCCCGTTGTCGTGCGGCGGGGAAGGTTCTTAATGAATTACAAATTAATTCATTAATTCCTTTTAAACGATGTTTATGGTTGTATACAACCGGGGGCGGGATATATTATTCTTGGGGATTTTATATAGTTAAATAATACGGGAAGGGTAAATGTTTATTTGGGAGTTATATACTATAAGTTAAAGTTAATATGACAATGAAACAGAAAGTGCCAAGTTAAACATTTCATGTATATATTCTAACTTAGGCTAAAGTGAAAGGGGGTTTATGAAGTATTGTGCATTATTCTTAGGAAACTTTATGAAATGAAATGAACGGTTCATGGAGGAGTCTAAGTACTTAGGCTTTTAAATCATTGGGCCGAGGGTCTGGTCCCTCCAAAAGTCAAAGAAATGCTCTGAGCCCCTTTGATTTTGAAAGACCTTAATACTTTGGGGGAATTAGTGAAATCTTTAGGGAAAAATGTGAAGGGAAGTTAATTATTTAACCTTGTTTTTCTTGTACTGTATCAAGTGAAATGTCTGCCTTGTACTTGTGATAAAAGAGGAAATTAACACATTTCAGAGACATTATCCATCACAAGTAATTCTGCAACAGCATCTACTTACCCTACCTACTTTAACCTGGCATTTTTTCTTTTTTATTTAGGTGCACTTGGACTGGCAAACCCTTATCACACTTTTTCTTTTACATATGGAAGTCTATCTAAGTCTAACCTTATTACATCCAAGGGCTCAGTTTAAACTATTGAGCTCTTTTTATTTACTCTATCTATCTACTTATCTGCCAAGATTAAACAGTTTGGTCAGATTTTATTCTCTATCTCTATAGCATGAAATTTAAAAATGAATGAGCCAAGTTTAAATAGTTTGAGTCTTCATCAATTGTGTCATAAATTTAACAAGCTACACACAATTGCTTATTACAGAAAATGAAATAGTAGTGGCATTTAGACTTGCACACTTTCCTGGTCTATTTTTGTTTGGGGTTCATTTCCTCTCATTTTTTGACCATTTTATTCTTTTCACCCTTTGATTTTTTTTTTAGGGTATACCCTTTTTACATTTTTAAAATTTTTTGATTTTTAGAAATATGGAAACCTTTGCAACAAGAAAATGTATGAACATATTATAAAGCTCATCAAGTCAATCATGAAAAATGACACCTATTGGTATAGGAGCATAACACTGGCTCCACTTGGGGATGGCTTTTCTTGGCGAAAAGTCAAGAACAACAGGTCAGATGGCCTTCTGAAGGACTATGACTGTGCTTTGAAATCTCCTTCTGCTTGTTGCTTTATTGTATGTATGACAGTAATCCTTCTGAAGCTTAGGGCCTTCTCTCTGGGCTTCAACTCCAGCAAGTTACTATCCAATCCAAACTGTGACATTACCAAGGATATAGTATTTACATGTTAAAATCAGAATACATTAAAAAGTGGGATCATAGTAATGCTTCAGCATCCGACCATTAACTGGCCCTTCTTCTGTTTCTGTGTCATCCAAGTTTTTGAGATAGTAAGTATTGTTCCCTTGTAAAGCATGGATAACAAAAGGTCCTTTCCATAGGAAGTCAAACTTCCCATGTTTTCCCTTATCCTCTCTCCTGGAATCCCATCTTAAAACTTTGTCTCCAATGTAGAAGTCTTCTGCCTTGGTTCTTTTATCAAATATTTTCTTAAGTTTCTCTTGTACCACTTGGGATCTCTGATATACTTCCTCTCTGGTTTGTTGCAGATGGATGGTCTGATTTATTCTCCTTTGAATATTATTGGGTTCCACTTGAGCTTCTTGAAGTAATTTCATTACAGGAACTCCTAAAGATGAAGGAAAAACAACCTCCATGCCATAGACTAATTCATAAGGACTAGTCCCAATAGATTTCTTTGTAGTGAGTCTGTCTGCCCATACTGCATTGGTAAGTTTCTTGTGCCAATTTTTCTTGTTCTCTTCCAATAATTTCTTAATAATATTAATTAGGCTTTTGTTGGAAGACTCAGCTAGACCATTACCTTGAGGGTAATAAGCTGTGGAATGGCCTAAAGTAATATGTTATTTATTACAGAAACTTATCATTTTCTTGGATTAAAAGGCAGAAACATTATCAGTTATGATTTTTTCGGGATAGCCAAATCTAGACAATATGTTGGTTTCTAAGAATCTTATAATCACTGTGTCATTGGCTTGTCTGGAAGGAATGGCTTCTATCCATTTGGTGAAATAATCTGTGGCAGTGAGAATCCATTTATGTTGGCCAGAAGAGGGAGGATGGATTTCTCCAATGAAGTCCAGACCCCATTGTTGGAAGGGTTTTTCGGTGGAAATTGGTCTCAGGGGTAAAGGTAATAGTTTTCTCTTGCCTTCAAAAATTTGGCATTTATGGCAAGCAGTGACAAATTTCTTTACATCAGTGAACAAGGTTGGCCAATAAAATCCAGCCCTCAAGATCTTGTTTGCAGTTGCCTTCCAGTAAAGGTGTCCACCACAGTCTCCTGCATGAAATTCTTTGAGAACCTTGTCAGCTTCTTCTTTTAATAAACAATTCAATAGAATACCTTCATGATTTTTCCAAAAGAGAGCATTATCTAAAATACAAAATTTTGAAGCTTTCATCTTTAAAAACCTTTGCTTTGTTCTGGATAACCCTGGAGGAGCCTGCAGGTTTAATAATACATAAGTTATATCAGCATACCAAGGTGAATCTAAGAAGGCTTGGCTGATTTGTGGAGTCGCCATCTCCTGTTCATTATCCAGTTCATTAATGTCTAGGGCTTGACAATTTGTTTCAGTCATGAGTTTGGCCAATCCCTGTCCTTTTATAAGCTTTGTGGGTTTTATTTCAATATCATACTCCAATATAGTAGCGATCCATTTACCTCTTTTGCTCTCAATTCCATCCTGAGTTAGGATGTCTTTGACAACAACATTTGGTACATAAGCTATTACATGGGAATACAATATGTAGACTCTAAAGTCTTTAATAGCTTTTACCAGTGCAAAAGCTTGCTTTTCCATGATTTTGTATTTTAGAGGTGCATCTCTTAGTGCTTTGCTAAAAAAAGCTATAGGTTTTTCACATCCTTGATTGTCCTTTTGTAGTAAAATAGCAGCTATGGTGTGTTCTGATGCAAAGGAAAATATTATAAAGTCTCTATCAAACTTGGGACTTGTAAGGACTGTTTTCTAGTTAAAGCCATTTTAATTTCTTCAAAGGCTTGCTTGGCTTCAACTGTCCATCTAATACTGGAATCTTTTTTCAACATAGTATTAAGCAATCTAATTAATTCAGTTAAATTAGAGATAAATCTTCTCAAAAAATTGATCTTTCCTAGGAAAGCTTTAAGTTCTTTGACATTTCTAGGGTGGGGTATTTGCAGAATGGCTTCTATTCTAGAAGGATGGATTCTGATGTCTTCTTTGGAGATAATGTGGCCTAAAAGTTTGCCTTCCTCTAGACCAAATAAAGACTTTTTAGGATTTAAAGAAATACCATATTTCCTACATTTCAAGAATACTTGTCTTAGATGATCCAAATGTTGTTGATCTGATTGAGAAAAAACAGTCAGGTCATCTAGATAAATAACCAGAAAATCATGAATTTCTTTGGCAAATGCTATGTCCATGGCTCTTTGGAAGGTCGCCCCTGCATTTTTAAGTCCAAATGGCATTTTAACATATTTGAATGTGCCCCATGGTGTTGTAAAAGCAGTCTTTTCCTGGTCATCAGGATGAACCAGAATCTGGTTATAGCCTGAGAACCCATCCAAGAGTGAAATCCTAGAAGCACCTACCACCCTCTGTAAAATGTGATCCATCTTGGGCAAAGGGTAATTGTCCTTCAGAGAAACCTTATTAACATTCCTTAAATCGACACATAATCTGATTTCTCCAGTTTTCTTCCTAGTGGGTACTAAATTAGACACCCACTCTGAAAACCTGATAGGAGCAATTATCCCTGCTTCATACATTCGTTTGATTTCTTTTTCAATTAAGGGAAGCAATACATGGTTAATTCTTCTAAGCTTTTGTTTGAATGGTTTCTGGTTTTCCTTCAGAGGTATTGCATGCTGAATTATGGAGATATCATAAGATTTGAGGTCTTCATAACGCCAGGCAAAGACATCCTGGAACTCTCTCATTAATTCAACATATTTAAGCTTTTGGTCAGGGGGCAAAGATTTAGATAACTTTACCATTTTAGGATTATCCTCAGTCCCCAAATTATAGTCCTCAATATCTACTTTCAAGGGTTCCATTTTAGGTTTCTTTGGAATATCATTGAAATCAAAGAGATCTTCCAAAGGAGTTAATCCCTGAGGCAAATGATTGTCTTTTAAATTGATTACTTCAGATTCCCCTTCAATGATCTCATCAATATCCATTTCTTTAAGATCCTACATTTCTTTGTTGGTAAATGTTGTTGGATGAAGCATTTGAGTTGCACTTTCTACTGAAATGTCTGTTTCTATCTTATTTGTTTGATCAAATTCACTAACTGTATCTACATCTATGTTCATGTTACAAAATTCTTCATCTAAGGTCAAGAAATTGTTAATCTTCTTATCACTATCAAACACTTGCCAGTTCTTCAAATTGTTAGGTATAGCTGGCCTATGTCTAATCTCAGCTGTGAACTGATGATTAGGTTCGAATGGTAATTTGCAGGTGCTGGCAAACATTGCCATACTATGAGCTTGCAAGTTATGTTTTCTTGGGATTTTGGCAAGCTTAGTTTCCAAAAATGTGTTGAGAATCTCTATCACTGTATCTCTGTAATACTTCAGTCTGGGATCATTTGTTGAATACTGTCCTTTAATCTGTTGAACTATTAACTCAGAATCTCCTAAGACAGACACCCTAATTGCTCCTAATTTCTTAACCAATTTAAGACCTAGCAATAGAGCTTCACATTCCGCCATATTGTTGGTGCATCTAAAGTTTAATATGTAGGCATGGCCTTCAGCATGGTCGTTTTCAAGATTATGCACCTAGACTCTTGCTCCTGCTCCTAATTTGTTAACTGAACCATCAAATTATAAGTGCCAGAGGATTTCATGTTCATAATTGGTGTGAGGAGTCTCAGGAATCTGTTTAATAGGGAGATCTAGTTTTTTAGTTTCTTTCGGTTTCTCTTGGGTGTTTGGTGTGTCATTGTTCTCAGAAATTTCTTGTATTTGAACACTAGATTTTTCATTTGTAATTTCTTTTGGTTCTGCTGCTAAAACTTCCAATTCATTTGAGGAATCACTTTCAGCATTGTAAAGAATGAAAGAATCCATATCAGAGTGTACTGAGTAGATAGGGAAATTTTGGGGTTTCTCCTGACTACTTACAACGTATTTCATTAAGGTTTCTCTGTATAGTTTCTTGGGTTGACCGAATACTGAAATAGTAGCATAAGACATGTCCAATTGTAGAGATCCTTGAAGTTTTGCACCCCAAGACCTGGACAATAACATGCCATACTTTGGTGGAATATCAGCTACTACTATGTCCATTAAGATTGTTTTGGCAGGATATTGAACTAATGATACACACAAGTCTTTGATTAATCCTAAACATCTGACCTGACTTGAATCGAAAGAAAAGAGGTCCTTATATGGCCTAGTGATGTCTAGGTCCAATTTCTCCATTACAGATTTAGGCATTAAGTTATGAGATGCACCAGAATCAAACATGGCATTATGAAGTATTTTATCATGTATGTTCAAACTTACATAGAAAGGAGGGATTCCTCCATCTACTGATTTCCCATTCACTTCAGGGCCAAAAATTAATTCAGGCTGATCATCAAAAACATTTATTGAATCTTCATTAACTGAGATTTTGAGTGACTTGTTGATTTGGCTTCTGTAGACATCATGTTTAGCTAGTTCAGACAATGGAATAGCTATTTTTAATTTGCCTACTTCAACCTCCAGATTAAAAGGCTTTTCAGTCTGAGTTCTTGCATTTCGGACAGTTGGATTCTCTTTTTCATTTGTATTCTCTGTGTTTCTCTCCTTTTCAGGAGTGGGGTTATGGGCTGAAGATGTTTCCACGTCAACTTTTGGAGGTTCTTCCACGTTTCCTTTAGAAGGAATAGAAGTGGAAAGTTGTCTATTATTGGGTTGATTATCGGATACATCTTCAATAATTGGATTAGCAGGGTTACGGTCTGTTCTGGAAATAATATGTATATGGGTGGTATTGTTCTTACCTTTGTTAGGCTGTTTTGTGGCTTTCTGTTTATTGGTTTCAGGAATATCTATTCTTCTGCTCCTCAGCTTGTATTGTTTGTGGACTTCATAAATGGCTGTATCATATCCCTCCCTAAAGTCAAATGATTTACCTGACTGATTTTGGAATTGTTTAAGAATGTGAGCTTCTTGGTCCTCTTGGGTCAAGAAAACTTTTTGCTCATTATTGAGTCCCATCAAATTGATTTGGGTATCTTCTGTTGGTTCATCAGAAGTTGAGGCTTCAGCATAATTTTCTTGGAATGGGGGCCTAAGTTTTTGATCAGGGTCGGTTTTTTCAGTGTTCTGATTCTTCCTTAAATTTGGATTTCTCCCAGTGTTGCTTGCTTGACCATCCCAAGGGGATTTCCTTTCAATTGTTTCTACTCTATCTCCTAACCTTTCCATACCTTTAATAATAGCATCCAGTTTTTGTTCAAAGGCTAAGGGTTCCTCTTTCAAAGGTATCCTCCTTTCAGCTCTCGCACTAGCTTGTTTGGATATTAAGTTAGCTTCAACGTTGACAGTTATACTTTGCGTCTCTTCTAAGTTCGTGGAGCTCTTTCCCTAAGTTGGTATGCCATATCAGAATCAAATCCATCAGGGAATTTGATTAGTGCCAAATCTGGAGGAGGTCTAAGGTTTTGAGGGATAGCGTTGTAAACATTATTGAACCTAGTACAATAATCTTGTACAGTTTCTTGTGTTCCCCTCTTCAAGTTTTCATATTCTGACAAAATATGGAGAGGATCTTTTTTCTTTTCCCATCTGTTCAAGAATGTTGTATAAAGGGCTTGTAGGTCATTGATATTGTTTGCAGGGAGGGCTCTAAACCATGTTCTAACATCACCAGTTAGACTTTGAACAAATACCCTCATTCTAACATCATCGGCATCAACCTCATATATCTCAAAGTAGTCTGTCATCTTTTTAGTATGTTGTTGTGCAGTGTAAGTACCAGAGCCATCGAAAGGAGTGATCTTACTTTGATAGTCTTGGGGCATAGCCCCTAGATTGGCAGGTAAATTGAGGGGAGTATACCTATTTTCCATTGTAGTAGGTTGGGTTGAAACAACAGTTGAGGTTGGTCTTGGAGTGGTGGATGGAGGGGTGGAAGGGGTGGTTTGGGGTTGAGATGTCTGAGGTGTTGTTGATGAACTTGGAGAGGCTGAAGTGATTACAGAAAGGCTTGATGTTCCTACAGAGGTAAGTTCAGATTGAATGGAATTCTGCAAATGTCTGTCAAGATGTGAAGTGACAATCTCAAGTTGTAAATTTTCGATAAATAATGGATCATGAACTATATGGGTTAACCCAGATTCAGAAAAAGTTACAAATAAAGATGTCTCAAAAGATTCATCAAAAGGTTCGTCCTCAAGGTAAATCCACTTCACTGGACAGGATCTTGATCTGTATAAAGGCCGAGAACTAGCGACACTCTCTTGGCTATCTTGTCTGCTAAGAATCCTAGGGATCAGATTGGGGTTTTCGAACACGGGTGGTGGATTTGGATCAGGGTTAACTCTAGTGTAACGAGTCCTTTCTGAAGCCAGGTTTCTAGGTATGTTTTGGGTTTTTATCTAGATGGGTTGGATAATACAACTTTACAGTTTCTCTAAGAGGCTTTAGGTATGGGATTTGAACTCTCTTAAAGACCTATTTGATAAGAGGAACTGATCAAGAATTTGAAACCAGATGTTCCATCCATAAGCTAGATTGGAGATACACTGAAGCAACATTCATTTACTTATGCAATTGCAAAGAAAGAGCAGTTCAAAGGCTACCTGGATAACTTCAGGCTCCAACTGTAGCTTATAAAATAAACAATAGCAACAAACAAATTATTCAGGTCCCTAGTGGAGTCGCCACTATGTTATCAGTCAGATTGTCCTTGAAGTTGTTGGAAGAGGAAAGGGGTACGAGGTAACCACAAACCAAATTTTAAGTACAGATTCTAGCCAATCTGTACTCAGAGAGGGCTCTCTCTTTATGATTTAGCTTGGTTTTGAAAGATATTAGGCTAGTTGTGAAGTGTAGGAGTTTTGTTTGAATTTGGGTGGTGAGATTCAATAGCATAGGGGTAAGACTGAGTAGTTCAGGCCATTTGGCTAATGGAGTCAAAGAAGATGGCTTAACTGGACTTGGTTTCTTAACAAAAGATGGTTTCACAAGGCAAGATGGTCAAACAGGGAACAACTGGCAACTTGAGATAAATGGAATGGGTTTAAAATGGATGAAGGGCAGTTAAGAATCCTTCAACATATTTATAGAGGAAACTTGAGTGATTACTACTAACATGCTCATTATCGTTGGTTGAACTTTTAATGGCTAGTTATTTAAATTTATCATGAAGTCTAAACTTGTTGGTTTGAGTGGCGTTTAGATCACACCATGTTTTAGTTCAAATTTTATGGTAGGGGTGAAGGATGGAAGCCACTTTTCAAGGAATTAAATTGTCACAACGAGCATCCAAGTTTAATCGAGCTTTACACAATCTTAGTTGCAGCTAGAGGCACTCTCTAACTTGGTATGGAAGAGATGTTGTAGAGTTATGTTATGCTATATGATGTAAACATCTTCACATGGTCAAATTATATAAAATTAAAAATAAAATAATAAAAATTACAATTATTAATAATTAAACCAGCCTAGAAGTTTGGATCTATCAAGGTTGGAAAGGGATCAAATCTTGTCCTATCATGTTATGTAATTATTTTGACTTAGTAAATTACATAAAAATATAAATATAAATAAACTAAGTACTTGGATCCAATAGACTAAGTGACCCCAACCTAGGTTCAATAAAAAAGTATGTTCCCTTTTCTTTCCTTGAGCTACCTCTCCATATGCAAAAGTAATAATGATAATACAATCTCTTATGACATGCTTAGGTAATCTATGTCCAATTGTTTTTTGGTGAAGACAATATTTGTAGTTTTTTTCCAAAGACATCAACAACATTTGATCTACAACAAATCATTATATAATGTAAAGATTATGTGTCTCTACTTTACTTTATGGCATATTTTAGTTTAAATCAGCCAATATCATTCTTTACTTAAGCCAACCTACAAGTTATAACAAATCATTCTATGATGTAGAGTTTCTTTACTTCTCCTCTACTTTGAGTCAAAGCATTTTTAATTTAAAATTAACTTGTCATTCTTCTAATTTATTTCAAGTTTAAAATTATAACAAGATTGTCAAAATAAGCCCCATTGCATGGTCAACTGGGTATAATTTTTTTAAACAAAATAAAACTTACAATCAAGTACTTTTAATCTTTGAGAATTAATTTTAATCTTAATTTAATTATTATTTTGGTTATTGAAAAGTTTTAATATAAAAAATAGAAAATATATTATCATTATTAATTATAAAGAAGCCATAAGAATTAAAGTTTAATAAATCATTTGTGTATTATAATTATTTTGTTTTTTGACATGATTATTATAAAAATTCAATAAATCATTTGTATATTATAATCATTTTGTTTTTACATAATAGTATAGAAGGGAATTTTTTAATAAAAACTGTATTAGTAAAAAAAAGTTAATTTATTATAAAACATTATTCTCGAAAAACAAAATTATAAATATAAAATTAGTTCCCTGACGAGAAATATAATCCCTTGATAGGAAATATAAAGATACAAAGACCCATAAAAAAATTGTCTCATCCCCAAAAAAAAAATCCCAAATTCCACCGTGGTGGCTATTAACATATTTATTGAAATATTATTTGGAGTCTAAGATGATGGGGGCACCTTCACTGGCTTGATTTACAAATAAAATTATTAATGAAACTGCAATTTAGTTTCAAAAAGATGCCGCTCAGCTGCAGTAAAACCCTTAAAATTTGCGATATTTTTTTATAAACAGTGATTTCAGCACAAATTCGGCTGATTGCAGAAGAATATGCTGCTTACAACTGGTCCGTCCAGATCCCGTATCGATTCCGATACACAACTTTCTAATTTTGCAAGATTGCAAGAAGATTTATCGCAGGGAGCGAGAAAAACTTAACATTCTACCGACGCAAACCTTCCGTTATGGCGCTTCGCTAGAAAATCAGAGACAGCAGGAAAGGCTGGGCGAAAGCCATCCATGAGCCCGGCATTGTTGAGACTTCGAAACTTCTTCTCAACCGTTGACCGCCGTTTTCCAATATATTCCTTCCCGGGAGGAGCGATTTCCATCCATTTCTCATTACCTGCTGCTGCGTTTGTCTTCGAAATTGCCATTACCAGAGATTGCCTGCCACAATCTTCAAGTAAAAACCCTAACCTGGATAAAACAACCTTCAAATAAAAACCCTAACCTATACAATACCATATTGGCGAGGCGGATTAAGATGCGTTGAGTAAATGAAAGATGTTTGCAGAGGAGGGGGAATGGTTTGCTTGATTGCTCGAAGGTATATTCCCATCCCTAGTTAACCAGGAATACAGGCGGAACCGTTTGCTTAAAAGTCTAGCGGAAAACGTTAAAACGTTGGAAAGCGACTCCACTGGGGATCGAACCCAGAATCTCTGGTTTCGTAGACCAGCGCCTTATCCATTGGGCCATGGAGTCATAGTTGAAGTACGCGTTTTACTATAATTTCCCCATCTTGATGAATTACATCTAAGTCAGTAAACGTTTTACTATAATTTCCCCATCTTGATGAGTTACATCTAAGTTTTTAAAACTGCTGGAACAATTATTACTGACAAATTCAGCATGTCTCCCTTCTGAATTGAGCATAGATATATTTGACTCGTTGGATTCTTCCGTGACTGTTTGTGTTTACTCCAGCGTTGTAGCACTTGTGGGTGGTTTAAATGTTAAATGTTTTTAATTGTTTGTTGTTTTTTTATTATTTTTGTTTAAAATTGCCTGAGAATATTAGAAAGATAATTATTAAAAAGTTGAATGACATGTATGATTAAAGTGTTTTAAAGGGAGTTGTTTTTCGTGTGATTTTTTGGGTTAGTCATCAAGCTTGTGATTTCAATAAATTTCTGTTTTCTAAAGAAATTAGACTAGAAAAACCCACCGGAACAATTTCCAAAATATCTCACTAAAGACAACTCTGTTTTAGTTATATATTTAAAAATATAATTTAGAATACCATAGGTGAATGAATACCATGGGTGGATGCCACTTACAATACCATTAATTAATTCCATGGGTGGATAAATACCATGGGTTGACGAATACCATGGGTGGATCCCACTTACAATACCATGGGTAAATTCCATAGGTGGATGAATACGCCCCTGGTACGTGGAAATCCCTGACTTGATTGGATTTTCATATGTTAATAAGATATGTTTCTCTTATGTTTTATGTGCAAATGTACTTGTTATTTTATGGATTCAATGGTTGTTCTATTGTTGCTATTTATCTGGTTATATGTTGGTTATAAGTATAGTTTTATGACAATCTTGAATTATGGCTCTCATCATGTTTTGTTTAGTAGATGAAATGTTAATGAATTAATGACCTATTAGATGATAATGCAGCTAATGTAAGAGGGCATCAAACCTTATTGAAACTTATAAGATAAGTATGAGGTCCCTATGTTGAGATCTGTTTTTATGACTTGTACATTACATGTTCGTGATGTGTTTGATGAAATTTGTTTCATGGTTAGGATGAGTCAGACCGGGTCCTTGTTAAAGTTTTGCATTAGAGGCATTTTATTCTTGTTATTTACTATTTTTGATAATTTCATCAAGTTATGGGTAGAGCCCTGAGTCTTAGCCCTGAAAAAATGTCTCTGAATTTAGCGTCGCTGGCACAAAACTGCCTAAAAAATACTTTGGCCGCATGGAGGACTTGTTGTGGGAGTGACTGGAGGACTTCAATCGCCTGGAGGGCTTGTAATGGGAGTGACTGGGGGTCCAGTTCAGTGAAAAGGAAAGTTACCTCAGGGGTCGGGGACTTGGAGTGGTTGGTTAGCCTCTAGGGTTCCTATAGCTCTCGAGGAAGGTCAGTTCGGTTTTGGTTTGTTGATTCCACTTCCTTAATTGTACTTTGAGAGTTCAATCATATCATAGTAACTCTTCGTCACATGTTTACCCTGGTGGACCAGTTAGCTTGGGTAAATGTGGGAGGAGGGTGGTTACGGAGTGGTATTAGAGCATGGTTCAACCCTTGGAATGGATGGACGAAATGTGTTTGTCGTGCATACATGTCGGTTGCATATGTGACCATTATGATTATGGTCTATGTGTTTATTATGTATGCATGACATTTGTCATTATTGCAGTTATGTTGTCATATAGAAGTGATGACGTTGTTGTTGGGCTCTGTTTTTTTGTGAATGCATTGCAATTGTATATGCATTGATTATGTGTGTTAGTGTCTATATGTTGTTGTGCGTGCATTGTGTTGTGACATCATGCATGGTAACTGGGATGATGATTGAGATGATGTCTATATATTGTTATGATTATGATTATACATGTATTGTGCTAATCTGGTTGATATTGCAGACAAGATATCCTCCCCTGAACTATACTAAGGTATGTTGGTTATGTTTATGTTTTGGTTTAGCAGACATGATATAATTGTAGGAAGAAGAAGATCAAATATGGCTAGCAAAATGGTAGACTACAGTTTACGAGACTCTCCCTATAGATTAGATAAGCAACATGGTGATGGGTACTCTCCTGACATAGAAGACACTTTGAGAAGTTTAAAAGAAGAAATAAAGTTTTGTAAAGCAGATAATGATAGAATCATTCAGTCACAAGAGAAACTTTCAAGGGCACATGAGAAACAAGCAGAGGTTAATCCAATCATCCTTCAGAGCTTGTTGGACTTGTAGAAACAAGGACCAATTAGGATTATTTATGGACAGGAGGACATGAATAATGGAGCGTAACAAGTCGAATAGAGTTGACACAGTTAGAGATGACAGGTTCTTAGATACACATGATAGACGAGGTAGTAGACATGGGCTTTACTCTAGCTATGGTTAAGAAATGTATCATTTTTATAGGTCATTTTGTCACATCTAGTCAATAGGCCTTCAAATAGGATCATTCACATCCTTTGAACACTTTGTCATCCTCCCTACACAAATCCCTAAGTATGCCTTTCTCATATCCCTCAGTGTCTACCTAAAACTACTTCATTTCAGTAATTTTTAGGACCAACGCACCTTGGCCTCTCATTGGCCAACGTTGAATACCAATTTGTCATACTCTAGGCCTGCGATGATCACCAGCAGGTCGCTTAGTCTTGGGGGTGAATTGATTCTAGAAATTCGGGAATACAAAAAGAATCCAAAATATTCCTCTTCCAGAAGCTTCCAGGATCTGTTGTAACTATTTACCTTGGATAAAAGTCTCGATTCCTATCCTATCATACCTTGGAGTTTTCATCCCTTATCCCTTGAGCTCACCGTCAAGAGTGGATCTCAAGCCCAAATTGGTAAAAGGATAAGAATTCATGACTAACTCCTTGATCTATATATTTACATCCATCCATAGGCAAGGGGTTGACTTTTAGAGATTGATTCTACCCTTATGCTGTTGATGTGAGAGATATTATTCCATGCATTAGGGTGACTAGAGGTGCACTTTGTGGTAAGGAAAGGACAAGTCAACTTGGAGAAGATATTATATAAGATTAACACCTATTTTTGGTTGTAACTCACTCAATTTCTATTAATGCAAAGAGTTCTTTGTTTTCCTATATATGATGTTATGATTTTATGTATTTCAATACCATGTTGATATATTAAATAAAGTGATTAGATGATGCTACATAGGTCTCGTAAGTTGTTGGCTTGTGTTTTTTTATTATGCAGGTTCTAATTACAATTATCGGAGATAATTTTGGAGCATATAAGCCAAGGAAGGAGAGAAGCATACGACAGGTTCCAGGTAGGCTTCATCCTGATATCTATTTACTTTAGGGAAAACATCAGCTTATTTTTCTTTATGTTTTTCTAGGTCAATCCACTAGGCCTAGGTTAGATATTTATGTCTACAACCGTATATGATGTATAACAATCATGATCATCATCGTTATCATCCTTACAAGAAGAATGACAGGGGATATTTTCCGGATGAGTTCAAGAAATAAAAGCCACCAACATTTTATGGAGAAATGAAGAAGTCACAAGATGTAGAAGCATGGTTGCTTGGGATGAATAAGTTCTTCAGATTATATGATTACTCGGAGAACATGAAGGCCAGGATAGTGACTTCAGTCTTAAAGGTAAAGCAAACATTTGGTGGGAAGTTGTAAAGAATGTAAGAGGTACTCATGAAGAGGAGCTGACTTCTTACGAGTTCAAGATACTTTTTAGGAAGAAGTATCTATCAAAGAGATACTATGATGATAGGGAAAAGGAGTTCTATGAGTTGAAGATGGGATCTATGACCAATGAGGAGTACACTAGAAAATTCTTGGAGTTATTGAGGTATGTGCCTTATCTTAAGGAGGAGAAAGTGAAGATTCAAAGATTCATCAATGGGTTTCCAGTAGCATTCAAAGACATGATTGAGTTTGATGAGCCTAGATCATTGGAGGAATCCATCAGAAAGCTAAAGCATTGTTATGAGCAATCAAAGTGTAGATCTAAGACTAAGAAGGATTGGAAAGGTAATGAGAAGAATAAGGGAAAATGGGATAAGAAGTGAACAAGACCTCGGGACACAGGTAACAAAGAGAATGTTGCACCACCTAAGAAGTTCAATGCATCTAGCAGAGAGCAGGTATTTCAATTTGAGGAGCAGAACAAGGGTGATGGCAAGAAGCCTATATAATGTTGGACTTGTGGTAAAGATCATCACAAAATATATTTTCCACAACATCAGGGTGGTAGACCGAAGATCTACAATGCTCAGGAGGCATAGACAATGGGGGATGTTGGAAAAATTATTCCTCGAATTTATGCAGCGTTAGATAATAGGTAGGAAGATCACTAGGAATTATTATCAAGATGAACGGTAAGCTTTGTGATCAAGTTGTTTCTATTTTGATTGAAACTGGATCTAATTATAGTTATGCTAATCCTGACCTAGTGGATAAATGTGGTTTGAGTAAAGAAGTACATATAGAATATTTGTTAGTGCAGTTGGCTATAGGTACAAAGAAGAGAGTTCATCACTGGGTAAGAGGTTGTGCATTTGAGTTGAATATTATGCCTACATCAATGCATTTGAATGTGCTTCCATTGGGATCATATCGTGTGTTGTTAGGTATGGACTAGTTGTATCTTTATAGGACTAAGGTGGATTGTTATGAAAAGTCTCTTGAGTGCTTGGATGACAATGGAGAATAGAGGATCTTGTAGGGTAAGAAAAATGAAACATTAGTTAGAATTGTTATATCTATGCAGCAAAAGCGCAATTGCAGTAAAGGGTGTGTGTTATTTGCAGTACATATTTCTAGTGATAAAGGTAAGGATGTTGAGGTTGCAAAAGTTTTGAAGAGGTGCCCAGCTCTACAGGAGTTTCAGGATGTATTTCCCATAGAGGTTCTAGAGTTACCACCTCACAAGGAAGTGGAATTTTTTATTGAGTTGGTACCAAGGACAACACCAACACCAAAGGAACCATACAGGATGAGCACACCAAAGTTAGTGGAATTGAAGTTGCAGTTGAAGGAAATTCTTGACAAACGATACAACAAGCCACGTGTGTCGCCTTGGGGTGCACCAATGTTGTTTGTGAAGAAGAAGGATGGTACTCTCAGGTTGTGTATTGAATACATGAAGTTGAACAAGGTAACAATCAAGAACAAACATCCATTTTAAAGGATTGATGATTTGTTTGACCATTTGAAGGGAGCAACAATATTCTCGAAGATTGATTTGAGATCCGGATACCATCAGGTATGCATTGAAGAATAGGACATCTACAAGACTGCTTTCTGGACCAAGTATGGAAATATGAGTTTGTTATAGTTCCATTTGGTTTGACTAATGCTCCAACTACTTTTATGTGCTTGATGGATAATGTGTTGCGTCCTTATATGGACAAGTTTGTTATTGTGTTCATTGATGATATATTGATATATTCTAAGAATGAGGAAGAACATGTCGAATGTTTAACAACAATGTTGAGATTGCAAAGAGAGCATCAGTGGTATGCCAAGCTTAGAAAATGCAATTCCTTTAAGACAAAGATACATTACTTGGGACTTGTGGTTTCCAAGGAAGGAATATCAGTGGATTCATAAAAGATAAGAGATATTATGGAATGGGCAAGTCCTGGGAATATGGATGAGGAAAGGTAATTTATAAGGTAAGCAGGTTATTACAGAAGGTTCATTAAGAACTTCTCATAGATTGCTTATCCTATTACATCATTGCAAATGAAAGGTAAGAAATTTGAATGGACAGGGGAATGTGCAGCCAATTGTGAGAAATTGAAGAAGTTGTTGACAAATGCTCTGAATCTAAAGATTACAAATTTCTATAAAGAGTTTGTAGTGTGTACATATGCTTGCAAGAGAGGACTTGGTGGACTCTTGATGCAAGAGGGACAAATGGTATGTTATGAATCAAGGAAACTATATGATCATGAGCAAAATTAAGTTACACATTATCTTTAGTTGGCAGCAATCATACATGCATTAAAGATGTGGAGACACTACCTTCTTGGCAGGAGGTTTGTATTAATGAGTGAACATAGTGGATTGAATACTTGTTTGAACAACCAAATATGAATGCTAGACAAGCTAGATGGTTTGCCACAATCAGTGAGTTTGACTTAGATATGAGGTACATCAAGGGAAAGGAGAAGAGGGTTACGAATTATGTTAGCAGGAGGATATAGGTAAATCACATTGTAATTATGCTTTCTTATGGGATAGATTTACAGGATCAGATATTACAGGCAGGTCAATAGGATGACAAGTATAGGGAGCTTATGCACAGGTTACAACGGGATACAGGTGATAAGGATGTGGACTATCGTCTCACAACATATGGTTTGTTCAGATTTAGGGACATGATATATGTCTTGGACAACAGTGAGTTCAAGATGCTTATCTTGAGAGAATTTCATGCTAAGCCATATTTAGGTCACTCAGGATATCAGAAGACATTGACAACAATGAAGAAGTTATATTAATGGTCAAATTTGAAGAAGTAAATGGAAGAGTTTGTGGCTAGATGTTTATATTGCCAATAGGTAAAAGAAGAGTGCAAGAATCCAACTGGTCTACTACAACTGATTGCAATTCCAGAGTGGAAATTGGAGGTCATTTCCATGGATTTCATTATAGGTTTTCCAAGGACATCCAGACAACATGATTCTATTATGGTTGTGGTTGAAAAGTTGACAAAGGTAACACACTTCATTCTAGTAACGTGTGCTTATTCAGCTAATGATGTAGCATGGTTCTTCATCAACGATGTAGTAAGATTGAATGGTGTTCCTGTTGAAAATGCAGCAAGAAAATCTCAATTTGACTTTGCCTTGGTCAAACTAGAGAAAATTGGAATTTCCATTTCAACAGAAATCTTGGAGGTAGTTAACTGAAGTGACATGACACTTGTCACTCAATTAACTCAGTTAATTCAAGTTGGGGAAGCTTTATTTCAGTTCAGTATGATTAATTTCTAATTTGTAACAACTTATTTCAGTTAAATTGAGTTATGGTTAGTTAAACTAGTTCTAACTATTAGAAGAACTAGTGGAGGTCAAGTTGTGGAAGTGGAACTTCAACCACACTCAGTGATCAACCAGTCAACTAATCAATCAACCCAAAATAATTAATGCATGCAGAGAATTCGAGGTACCCAGTTGAGATGGAAATTCTAAGGAAGTGTATTGTAAGTTGTACATTATTCCCATGTGTACAAGTGGTGCATGCAGTTAGAGGAAGGACCTAGAAGAATTGCACAATCCAATTAAGGGAATTTCCTAAATAATAGGGGATAATTTCCTCAAGGAACATCACAAGGAAATAGGATCTTGGAGGGCTTGAAAATTGGCTAAGTGTTGGCTAGAGTCAGTCAATAAGGAAGATGGATAGGCTATACAATTAAATAGGATCTTGGAGGGCTTGAAAATTGGCTAAGTGTTGGCTAGAGTTAGTCAATAAGGAAGATGGATAGGCTATACAATTACAACATGTGCTTAGGCTTGAGAAAGCATATGTAATTCATCTCTATTATTTGATTAATGCAATATAGATAGGAAGGGGTTTTTAGCAGTTTCTTTCCCCTAGATAAATCTTTGCGCGTGTGTGTTGTTTCCTTTTGCGTGTCTATGTTTTGTGTTCTCGATCGTGAATTAACTTCCATAGATCAGTAGAGTAGCTTCGAGTATTGTGATTTAGTAAATTTCATGAGCAATTTCGAATATACACATTAATTTCTACATGGTATCAAAGTAGGATTCACAATAGAGTAGAGATTTCAAAGTTGTTATTGTAGAAGGATCAAATTTGCAAGATCAATTCTTCAGAGCTAGAAGGATAGATTTCTATGGAATAAGAATCGATTATACCCTTAAGGGAAGCTCAAATTATGTTGCTTGGAAGAACCACATGGAGGCAGTGTTGGAAGATAATGGATTGAAGGAATTCATTGATAATGATATCTTGAAACCAACAACATCTAATGCTCAGGATCTAGTAGAATGGAAGAAGTGTGTAGCCAAGGCAAGGAGAATCATATTGGAGGGAGTACATGACCATATTGTCTCAAATATCCATGGGAAACAAACTCCATATGTAATGTGGAAAATACTGACAAATTTTTTCCAAAATAGTAGTGACCACAAGAAGCTAGCACTTAAGGAAAAACTTCGAAATATCAAGATGCAGAAGAATGAGACTATTGTACAGTACCTGAGCATGTTCACACAATGTCGTGAGGAACTTCGTCAAGTTGGTGTTACTGTTATAATAGATGATTCGACAAGCCTATCTCTTATAGGCCTTCCCAAGAGCTCGCACAACTACCAAGATTCGGTGAATGGGAGGGAGAAACTACCAAATTGGGAGCGTCTATGGTCTAACTTGGTGCGAGAGTAAATAAGGTGGAATACCAGAGATGGGACTTCATCCAAGGGCAAGGATGAAGAAAATTGTGCCTTGGATGAAAAGGCAAAGAATGGAAAAGGGAAGAAATCCCAATCTAAAGAAAAATCTAGCCAAGGGGGAAAAACGAAAGACTTGTCTAGAATCAAGTGCTTTCAATGTCATGAATTCGGGCTATGCCACAAAGTTTCCACACAAGAAGAAAATAAAGAATACCTCAGGAGGAGAATCAAGTGAAGCTTTGGATTCACAATTTGAGCTCGACTTTACTATCATTGCATGCATGGCCATCACAGTGGTGGGGAGACTGTGGTACTTGGAGAGTGGTGCCTCGTTCCATATGACAGGGAATAGAGAAATTTTCAGTGATTTGGAGGAGAAAGATATCCATATTCACATCGAGTTGGGAGTTGATGGAAGGTATATTGCGACCGAGATTGGTCCATCCACCTTTCAAAGGGAGTCGAGCTCCCCTCTCAAACTGAAGGATGTGATGTTTATTGCAGGTCTAAAGAAAAATATTGTCTCCATTGCAATTTTGGAATACCATGGTTATGATGTGATCTTCAACAAAGGAAAGGAATTCTTGGGAAACATAGCCACTAGACAAGTGAAGTAGGATGGGGTTCGTGTGAAGAACCTGTACAAGCTAGATGTGGAGGATTGTGCTTCATTTAGCACAAAGGTGGAGAAGGTGCAGAGCTGAGATGTCAGTGAAATTTGGCATAGAAGACTTGACCATTTGCATCATGGAGCTTTGAAGATCATGCAACAGATAACCACAGGGCTCCCCAAAGGAGCTCTTGAGCAACATGATGTGTGTAAAGGATTTACTTTGGGGAAGTACAGAAAATCCACATTCCATGATCGAAACAATAAAGCACATGTAGTCCTTGAAAGGATCCACTTTGATGTTTGTGGACCTTTCTTGACAGTCTCCACTACCAGGAACAAATATTTTGTCATTTTTGTTGATGAATTCTCACGGAAGTGCTTTATCTTCTTCATGCGAAAGAAGGATGAAACATTCTCCAAGTTCGTAGAATTCAAGGCACTGGTTGAGAAAGAAACGAGCAAGAAGGTGAAGGCTCTTAGGAGTGATAATGGAGGTGAGTACGTGTCGAATGAATTTAAAACATTTTGTGCAAAAGAAGGCATTTGATGAGATTTAACAACACCCCACAACCCACAGTAGAAAGGGGCGGTTGAGAGGAATAACCACAACATTATGGGAGCAACAAGGGCAATGTTTCATGATTAGGGCCTACCTCTACATTTATGGGCCAAGGCATGCAACACAACAATCTATTTATAGAACAAGAGTCCTCATCAGATTCTTGACATGATTACATTATAAGAGGCTTTCTCGGGGAGGAAGTCGGATGTGTCACACTTCAAGATTTTTTGAGCCTCTGTTTACTTCCATGTTTTCAAAGAATCAAGGAAGAAGCTAGAGCTGACAACATAATTGGGGGTATTTGTGGGTTGTGTGTACTTTCCATACCTCAAAATGATAGTTGTGTGAAGGGATGTAAAATTTGATGAAGACAAAGACATGTGGTGCTCTCTTGAGATGGAGCTTCATATCCCACCAGAAGAGGATCTTTTAGCTCCAAAGGAGGAATCTCAAGAAGTTGTGGAGTAGACACAAATTGAGGAGTAGAGAGTGGAGACAACCACTCAAGCAGAACCATCTAGAGAAAGTAGGAAAAGGACTAGGGAAGTTGAAAGACTTGTGTAGGATGCGAGGGAGAATGTAGGTGCTCCTTTAAATCAGCGCAGGCAAAGAAGGTCACTAGATCGGTACACTGGCTACATGGCTCTAATGAATGAGCTTATAGAGACTGAGCCATCCTCTTTTGAGGAAGAAATAGAGAAACTTGTATGGGTTGATGCAATGGTGGAGGAGTACAAATCCATTGTAAACAACAGTGTTTGGGAAGTGGTCCCAAGACCAAAAGACAAATCAATTGTGGTTTCGAGATGGATCTTCAAGGTGGAGCATGCAAATGATGGAAGCATATAAAAGTACAAGGAAAGATTTGTAGCCAAGGGGTACTCTTAGGTTGAGGGGATTGACTATGAGGAGACCTTTGGTCCTGTAGCAAGGTACTCATCCATCACAGAAATCCTTGCTCTGGTTGCAAAGATGGGGTGGAAGATCCACCAGATGGATGTGAAAATGATATTCCTTAATGGAGTTATTGAGGAGGAGGTGCATATCGAGAAACCAGAAGGCTTCGAGACTTTTGATCGAGAGTCTCATGTGTGAAAACTAAAGCGAGCATTGCATGACTTCAAGTAAGCACCCCATGCTTGGTACACTAGGATCAATAACTATCTCACTAGTTTGGGCTTCACAAAAAGTGAAGTGGATGCAAACCTCTATCATATTTTGGTAGAAGGTAAATTGTTGATTATTGTCTTATATTTCGATGACTTGATTTTGACTGGTGATGAGAAACTAATCAGATCTTGCAAGGAGGACCTTACAAGAGAGTTTGAAATGAAGGGCATTGGTCTCATGCACTACTTCCTCAGATTGAAAGTATGGAAAGGTGATGGGGAATTATTTGTATCTCGCGGAAAGTATTCCAATGAGATATTTCAAAGGTTCTGCATGGACAAATACAAATCCATGGAGAAACCTCTAGTGACCAATTGGAGGAAAGAGGATCACACTTCAGGTGAGGAAGTGGATGATACTATTTACTGATAGTTGGTCGGTTCACTAATGTATCTTGTGAACACTATGGTTAGGCCAACCAAACTATTTTTGAGGGCAGCTAAGCATGTTCTAAGGTACCTCAGAGGAACTACCTAGTTTGGACTATGTTATAGATGGACAAAGGGAGTGAAACTGTGTGGCTTGACAGATGCAGATTGGAAGGGGATTTCATCAGACCGAAAGAGTACATCAGGTGGAATTTTTAGTGTTGGGTCCACAAAAATTTCTTGGTATAACAGGAAGAAAATATATGTGGAACTCAACACAACATAAATATAGTACACAACTTCCATTCAAGCAACATGTGAGGTGATATGGATGAGAAAGATACTTGTTGGATTGTTTGGTTAGATGATGGATCCAACTGTGATCTACTATGATAACCAAATTTGCATAAAGCTCTCTAAAAATCCTATTTTTCATGATCGATCCATGCATATAGATATCTGGTATCACCATTTACAAGATTGTGTGTAGAGGTGGATAATGTCGTCGCAATACATGTTGACAGAGGAACAAGATGCTGACATTTCAACAAAGGCCTTGTCAAGAGGGAAGTTTGAGTTCCAAAGGTGCAAGATAAGGGTAGTTGATAATCCCTTTCTTGCTGAGAGGGAGTTTTGAAAATGCAATAATAAAATCTCAGTTTGAATTTTCCTTGGTCAAACTAGAGAAAATTCTAATTTCCATTTCAGTAAAAATCTCGGAGGTAGTCAACTGAAGTGACTTGGCACTTGTCACTCAATTAACTAAGTTTATTCAAGTTGGGAAAGATTGAGTTCAGTTCAACGTGATTGATTGCTAATTTGTAGCAATCCATTTTAGTTAAATTGAGTTATGGTCAGTTAAAATAGTTCTAACTGTTAGAAGAACAAGTGCAGGTCAAGTAGTGGAAATGGAACTTCAACCACACTCAATAATCAACCAATTAAATAATCAATCAACCCAAAATAATTGATGCATGGAGATTCCAAAGTAGTGTACTATCAGTTATAGACTATTCCCACGTGTACAGGTGGTGCATGTAGTCAGAGGAAGGACCTAGAGGAATTGCGTAATCCAATTGAGGGAATTTCCTAAATAATAGGGGCTAATTTCGTCAAGGAACAATGCAAGGAAATAGGATCTTGGAGGTCTTGAAAATTGGCTAAGTGTTGGCCAGAGTTAGTTAGTCAAGAAGAGGGATAGACTATACACTTGCAAAGTGTGCTCAGGCTTGAGCAAGCATATGTATTTCATTTCTATTCTTTGATTAATGCAATACAAATATGAAGGGGTTTTGAATAGTTTATTTCTCCTAGATAACTATCTGTGCATGTGGGATGTTTCCTTTTTTATATCTACAATTTGTGTTATTGATCATGAATTAACTTCCATGGATCATTAGAGTATCTTCGACTATTATGATTTAGTAAATTTCATGAGAAGTTCTGAATCTATATATTAATTTCTACAATTCCAAAGAATATTGTGTTAGACAAGGATGCTAAGTTCACTTCCAAGTTCTGGAAAGAGTTATTTACGAGTTTGGGTACAAATTTGACCTTCAACACAAATTATCATCCGCAGAAAGATGGACAGACAGAGAGGGTCAACAAAATACTGGAGGACATGTTCAGGATGTATGTGATGCATCAACAATGGAAGTAGGAAGAGTATCTTCCACTAGTTGAGTTTTCATAGAACAATGGGTATCAAGAGTCACTGAGGATGAGTCTGTTTGAGGCACTCTATGGGTGGAGTTGTAATACTCCCATAAGCTGGAGTGATCCAGTGAATAGGGTATTGATAGGACCATACACGTTAGCATAGGTGGAACATGAAATGCAGGTAATCAAGAAGAATCTAATGGCAACACAGGAAAAGCAGAAAATTTATGCATATTAGCACAGGTTTCTCTGAGGAGTTTCAGGTTAGGGAACATGTGTACTTGTGCATCAAGCCCAAGAAGATATCCTTAAGGATTGGGTCATGTGCAAAGTTGACACCTCAGTATTCTAGGCCTTTCAAGATTGTTGAGAGGAATGGACCAGTGGCCTATTGACTTGCACTGCCTCTGACCGTGAAAGTCCATGATGTTTTCCATGTTTCATTTCTTGAAAGATATGTGAAAGATGTTGATCATATTATTGATTGGTCTGTATTGCAAGTGGAACCAGAAGGAGAATTCTAGTTGGAACCTTAGTTCATTTTGCAGAGAAAAATGCTCATGCTCTAGATATGAGTAATCAAGCAGGTTAAAGTGAAGTGGAATCACTTTGGACCCGATGAAGCTACATGAAAGATGGTTGATTAGATGCAGGTTATGTATCATTCCTTGTTTTCCGGTTGACGAAAAGGAATTTTGGTATATGTATATATGTATATGGATGTAAATATTGCCATGAGCTATGTTATAAAGCTCCAATAAGTAGTATGGGTGTCATATTGTTATGTTGGTTTTCTTTTGAGCAGGTTGATGATTGTAAATACTGCATTGAGCTAAGTTATAAATCTCCATGGGCATTACAATTTTTCTTTTTAGTAGTCTTGCTAGTTGTAGGTGTCATTGAACACCAAGGACGGTGTTCCCCCAAGGGGGAGGGGTCTGTAACATCCCTAGGTTAAAAATCCATGTAATAAAGTTAATAAAGGAAAAACAATAACTAAGGTCATGAGACACATTCCAAGATGAATGTTGGGAAAAAAACATAGTGACGGGTATCACTTGTGATTAATTAATGGCTATGGAAATTGGTAAAGGTAATGGAAAAGGCTTTGGAAAATCATGAGGCATTAATTGGAATTTTATTTATGAAAATAATGGAAAATGAAGAAAATAGAGGCCTCCTTGATAAAAATGCTTATGAGGATCAGTTCACAACCTTTTTTCAGTGTGATAACCTTTTGTTAGTTTTAGCTTGGAGCTCTCTCTTCTATTCTCTCTCTCTCATACTCTTGAACACTTAGAGTTTTCTTGGAGCACTCTTGGAGGAGTGTGGCATACTTGGGATTTGGAGCAAGGAGGCAAAGGAAAATTAGGAAAGCACAAGAGGACAATGGGATCAACATACAACAAATTTTTCTTGTAAGTACCGAGTTGCATGTATGATTTCCTTGCTAGTTTTGGCATGCATGGCACATGCATGTGGTTTCTTGGTTATGATCTATCATTGGCATGGAGGATTTCCTGGATTGATAATGGTTTTTCCTAGCCTTTCCATTTCCTAGATAGCCATGGTGTTGTGGGTTTTATCTTTGTTTTCTGGTTGGTGCTCATGTTCCTTTGGCTATGGGTTGAGTTACTAGTTCTTAGAGCCTTGGATGTACAAACGTTCTGGAAGCCTTGTAACAGGACGCTCTAGAGCCCTCATTGGGTTGAGTTGCTAGTCCTAGAAGCCTTAGTTGGACAAATTCTCTAGAGCTCGACAAAAGCTGTGGGTTGAGTTTCTAGTCCTGGAAGCCAAGTTGGAACAAACAATTTGGAGCCTTGGACAACTTGGATAGAGACCGATCTAGTGATGGTTAGTGATGTTCAACCGTGAGGTGGAATCACTAGTTGAGAGTTGAGGTGGTTTGGCCTCTAGAAGCCTTGATTTGGTTTTCATGGTTTATTCCATGAGATCCCACATTCATGCTTGGAATATGGCATGGAGGTGTTTGGATGAAAGAGAGATTTGGTTCAGCCCAATCTATGGTCGGGTGGTACGTGGAAGTCCCCGACTTGGTTGGATTTGCATATGTTAATAAGAGCTCGTTTCTCTTCTATTTTGTGTGCAAATGTACTTGTTATTATACGACTTTGATGGTTGTTCTATTGTTCTTATTTATTTGGTTATATGTAAGTATGGTTTTATGATAGTCTTGAGTTATGGATCTCATCATGTTTTATTTAGTAGATGAAATTTTAATGTATGAATGACCTATTAGATGATAATGGAGCTAATGTGAGAGGGAATCAAGCATGGGGTCCCTATGTTGAGATGTGTTTTTATGACCTGTACATTACATGTTCATGATGTGTTTGATGAAATTCTTGTCATGATTAGGATGAGTTAGGTCATGTCCTTGTTTAAGTTTTGCATTAGAGGAATTTTATTCTTGTTATTTACCATTCATGAGAATTTTGTCAAGTTCTGGAAAGAGGCCTGAGTCCTAACCTTGAAAAAGTGGCTTAGAATTCAATGTCGCTAGCACAAAACTTCCTTAAAAAGACTATAGTCACATGGAGGCCTTGTTGTTGGAGTGACTGGAGGGTTTCAGTCACATGGAGGGCTTGTCATGGGAGTGACTAGGGGTCTAGTTCAGTCAAAAGGAAAGTTAACTCAGGGGTTTGGCACCTGGAGTGGTTGGTTAGCCTATGGGGTTGCTGTATCTCCTGAGGAAGGTCAATTTGGTTTTTGTTTGTCAATTCCACTTCCTTAACTATAATTGGGCAGTTGAATCATATCATAGTAACTCTTCAACACATTTTTACCCTAGGGGACTGGTTAGCTTGGGTAAATTTGGAAGAAGGGTGGTTACAATTGGGTCCTTGATGCACCTAGTAAATGAAAGACTTGACATTAGTTTCACAGAATGTCCTAAGTCAGTTTTAGTTGGAGCCAAAACATAACCATTGGAATACAACTAAGAATATCCTAATATATTTGCATGGAACCATATATCACTGCCTCTGGTATTTTGGCAATGAAATCTAACATATGGGATATACAAATTCAAATTGGGGTGGTAGTGAAATAGATGGAAGAAGCACAACAAGTGGATGCTTTAGCCTTGGATCTTCCATGGTCTCATGGATGAGAAGAAAGAAGGATACAATTTCTTTGAGTAATGTTGAAGTTGAATATGTTGTTCTTTTTTCTAGTTAAGACTAACCTAAGTACCCACGGGGATTTGAACCGGATTTGAACCGGTGACCTATCGCAAGGAGTGCCTTAACAGCGCACCCATTCACCGTCAATCCAAAGCCCCGTGGGCAAGTTGAATATGTTGTTGCAAATAAATCCTACCGAGAATTATTTTGGCTCAACAAGTTACTAACATATTTGTTTGAAGGACTGCTTAGCCCTACATGGACACATTGTGATAATGAAAGTTGCATAAGATTGATGGAATACCCGGTGTTTCATGATAGGACAAAACATATAAATAATAAGTAGCACTATGTCAGAAGCTTGGTGTGAGATGGGGTTGTGAAGATGCACTATCTACCTACAGATAAATAGGTAGCAGATATTCCAAACTAAGCATTACGAAACAAGAAGCTTGAGTACTTGAGAGGTAAGCTTGGTTTGGTGGAAATCTCCTCCCTAATTGACAGGGAGGGATGTTGGATAGTTCTTGTCTTTATGGGTCATGCACTAGACCAGGAATAATAGTCATAAATCTTAGTGAAGGCCATAAAGAAATAATAGAGTTTGGAGGATTGAATAAGCATCTAATATTGGAATGTCTTATGGATTGTAGAATCCAAGAAAAGAAGTTGTTGACCAATAATCTTTGAGGATGAGGTAGGGAATCCAAGATAAGAGTAGTCGGAGAGGATTGCTATTCTTTGAGGACTTAGGATTGGAAATCCAAGATAAGAATAGTCCTAAAAGGACATACCCAGTGAACATCCAGATGGGGTATGTGCCTTAGAGGTAGTGTGGAAACTAACGTAAAGCCTCCTAACATAATGCTCTTGAATGAAATTGAGCTTGTCTAGTTAAGGCCTTCAAGGATAATGATGGTAATGATATAGATGCTTGAAAAACATGGCTTATCAATCTTACTCTTCTTATGATAATTATTTAAGGATGGGATTCCTTGTACCATGTAATGGGATTATGAATGCCTCCCTAGTTAAGAGGGATTGTTGGAAATTGTAGCTAGGTTCGATCTTCATAATGTCGTATTTGTAATCATGACATTGTATACTTCGTATAAAGAAAGAAAAAGAAAGACATTTTTTATTTTTATTTTATGTAAAACATGGGTTTCATGCTCAAGTCTAGGTCAAAATCATGGCTTTCATGCTTCTAGGTCTTTCTAGGTATTTTTAGGACAAAGAAGAATTTATGTCATGAATTATAATTTCATTTGGACTCATTGTAATAAAGGAAAATATTTCTATTGTCAAGAAAAAGCCATTTATTCATCCAAGACCAAGTCGGCCCTAGTTAAGGAAAATTTTGCTTAAGGGAGGGCTATTTTACCCCTTAAGAAGGCTATAAATACAAGAAGCTTGAACTCATTTGAGGCACACATCTCACACAAGTTTGATCTGCAATATCAAAGGAGAAAAAGAGTTGGAAAGGATGAAGAAATGAAATCGAAGTGTCTTGGTATCATCTCTCTCTCTCCACACATACGAATTTAGGGTTTTGTTGCTGCTAGTTTTAGGAGGCCGAAATTCTGAGGTTCAGTTGCAGGGATGAAAATCTGGGACAAAGCAGTAGGTCGAAGTTTGGAGGCTACCTTGAAGAAGACTTTGTTGGGGGGCTGACTTGGTGCTAGGGAGGATCTTGGGCTTTGGTTTTTGGGTCTTGTAAGTCTCATTGTAAGAAGATTCTTTGTAGCATACCCACCTACCCTCCTAGAGTAAAAAGGGGGTGGGTCATCACTGGAGGATCAAGCCCCCATTGTTCCTTCGATCATGGAAATGGGATTTCGAAGTTCGAACCCTTGTTGCTTGGGCGAACTTCTCCTTTTTGTTTTTCCACTTGCACTCTTTCCTTCCCTTCTTGTCCTTTTTTATTATAATTGTTTATATCACAATTTCCTCGTCTCACTAAATCAATGGCTGCTTATATCCCACTGCCACGTAGCAGTCTGCCATAGGCCCATCAATGGTCGGTTAAGTGGAAGAGTTGAGGCATGTACGCTTCTTCACTCACCAACATTGTTGGCGTCTCGACCCCTGACCTCTGACTAATTCGGGGGACTAAGTTGGGGTCAACCCATTTTTTAGCACAGGGCATACCTCCTTCCTAACAGCCCAATCCCTGACTTCCGACCTAGTCGGGTCAATACACAGTGCCTTACTATCATACCTCCTTCTATCGATATGCCACCTGACCTTCGACTAGTCGGGGTCGACCCATTCTTGAGCATAGGGCTTACTTCCTTCCGATGACTAGACCTCCAACCTCTATTACATCTTGTGGCTTAAATGGTCCTCATATACGGTGTATCGGCCCATGTGATCCCAGTCGTGAATCCACGGTTGACGCGTATAGGGTTTATCTACGATTCTCGTATAAGGTTGGGGTGATAAATATTTATAAGGTAAAGAGTGTCCTTCTTCCTTCTTCCAATGCGACTTGAAATATTCTTGATACATCCCCTCCTGTCACTGGTTGTTCGGATCTAGCTTCTTCAACCAAGACTCTGGTTCAGGTTTCCTTCAGGCTCTTGAAATAATTACAGAGCTTGACTATCATTCTTCCTTGCAATTCTTCCATGGCTTGGTCAAGGAATTTCGATTCCTCCCCCTATAATGCTTTAGACATGGATCTCTACAATATCCCTGAGGACAAGCTCTACCATCATAGAGGCTTTCTCGATTAGGTCTACTTGACAACGACCCTGCTTGCAAGGTGTGGTAGACTTCTAGATCCTCTTCAGGATTCTGCCACTCTACCAAGGTTAATATAAATATTTTCATGGTGTTACCCCTCCCGAGATTAGGTGATAACTACATTGAGGGTTTTCTAGCCTGTGGGCCTTCCCTTCCCTTGGGTAGGGAATTCCTCGCATGGAGGCACAAGAGCTCTTGTATCTTTTATCTACGATGAGATTGGTGCAAACTCTATAGAGGCCCTATGCCTCACCTTCCACATGCTAACAACTCCAGAACCCATGCAGACTCTATGAGTCACTTCTTGGCAATGTTCCACACCTCCCTATACGTCAATAGTAAAGAGAATGTGATATTTGTAATGCGACACTTACAAATATCCGACCTGCTTGAAATACAAGGATGCAGGGCATATAGATAAAGTGGCGAGACACTTAGGGAAAGATGCAAGGCTCGACTGGCCCCTGGAAATCTCTCCTCGACATTCACCCATTTCTTTCCTGGTGACACAACAACATGTAAATGAATATTGATTCTGCCCCATAGGGGAATTATATGTAGACTTCACATAAAGAAAGGGTCTTAGAACCCACTATCTTCAAGGATCAATTCAAGATCTCAAGGCTTTGGCTATGGCCTCTAATTTATCATATAATTATTTTACTATTAATCATGTATTATTATTATCACAGTTAAGCATGTCATTCAGATTCAGGTTTAGTTCAACTCTCTAGCTTAAACATCATTATTATGTGGTTTTATTGCACCTCTTTTGTATCAGGTACTCTGTGGTTGCCCCCAATAAGTGATTAAACACCTTTACTTTCAGATTTAGCACAAGCATATATATATATATATATATATATATATATATATATATATATATATATATATAGATATATATATATTCGGTATGAATATTAGGAGAATATCCACTCAAGGTTACACAAAATACACATACATTAACAACACAAATACAATCCTTGATTTTGCAACAATACAACATGACCCATTCAAGTAATAAGAAAGCTTACACAAGTACTTATCTCTAAGTTTGTAGGGAAACTAATTTTGGGACAAGGACTCTCCACCCAAACATAGATAGCTACAACCACTTTCACTTGTAGTTGTCACCCCCGAGCCAGATTCTAGAGTCTCAGGGGGAGAATGCTTGCTTCTAGGACTATGTGTCAACTGCCAACTGAACCAGGGACTCCAGAGGACCTCTTCCTCAATCCCATCAGCTGATGGATTCTTTATTTATTAGCACAGGGAGTCTAGAGGTGCCCCACCTCACCCCCAAGTGTGCACACAGTGATTCACCCCCTTCTAGGGAGTCCATAATCCACTGTACCAACAGGGAAATATTCAAAGTCTTTAAATTCCTCTGCTTCTTCTTCAATATGGTATCCTCCCAAGATGTTACAAAGCTCCAGAGTAGCTATCTCAACCCACAGCCTCCAGGGGACCCAAGTTGTTAAAGGTTCCCAGAGATTTCATCCCAACCCACAACCTCTAGGGACCAAAGTTGTTACAGGGCTCTAGAGACCTCGATCTCAACCCACAGCCTCCAAGGACCCAAGCTGTTACAGGGCTCTAGGGATCATATCTCAACCCACAGTGTCCAAGAACCCCAAGTTGTTATGGGGCTCCAGAGACTGGCACTCAACCCACAACCTCCAGGGATAGAGAACCGGTCCCCTTCTCTTCTCTTCTCTTCAGTGCTACCTGCTGAAAGTTTTTTCTGGAAGCTGACTCCTCTTCCCTTCTCTACCTGACTCCAAATCCACGTCTCTGTTAAAAGCAAGTCTCTGCTTCTCTCTTGCGAGCAGTTCCCCCAAGAGATCCCTTTTACCTTTTCCATCCCCTCTTTCTTGCTGCGTCCTTCATGTTGTTTTTGCAACTCTCATAAATTTTGTCCTCTTTGCTTGTTGCATTTTCTCAATCAAGCATGGGCCTGAGTACTTTCCTTCAACCCATTTAATTTCAGGAGCCAGTCCCTTTACTTCATGCACCAGCTAACCTTTAATGGATATCCTAAAGTTCAGGTTTCTTCTTTGCATAAGAAACCATAACATCCCAAGCAACAATTCTCCATCCCCAACTCTGGAATCAGTGTCCCTTGGTTCAGTCTCGTTTTATTTTATTGCAAGCCTTGCAAAATATTTACATCATCTTTACTGTAACTGTGGCTCATATGATAACCTTGGGTGGGGATGTCACATTCTATAAGAAGAGAAGCATTCTTTCTATGTTTTCCCCTTGGATGGGTTTTGCCCTGGCTTGGAGCCTATATATTGTGTACTTTGTCATGTTGTGATCTTCATGGATTTGGTAATTGTTTGATGAACAAGAACTAATAAAAATAATAAAATGCCAACACATAGCACAAGTAATTATCAAGTTAATGAAAATAATCTATAATACATAAGTCTCTTGATTTTCCAACACATCTCTCCCTCCCTCAACCCCCTTCTCTCCCTTTTTCTCTCTTCCCTCCCTCTCTCCTCTCTCCCTCATACCCTTCCTCCCTCTCTCTTTCTCTCTCCTCCCTCCCTCTTTGCTCTCTCCTTGGTACCCTCCCTCTTCCTCTCTCTCTCTCTCCCTCTCCCTCCATTCGTCACTCACTCTCTTTCCATCACTCCTTCCCTCCGACATCATATCTCTATCTCTCACTCTTCCTATCTCTTTCCCCTCCACTCTATCTCTCTTTCTATATCTTCCCCCCACTCTCTCTCTCTAAATCCCTCCTTCACAACAACCCCCTCCAACTTTGTCTCTCTTCCTTCCTCTATCAGCTATGAATATCCCCTTCTCTCTCCCTTCTCCACCTCCTTTCCACATCTCTCTCACATTTTGACTCTTAACCACTCTCTCCTCTCACTCACCAACTCATTCTTACTATTTTTAATACATTTTTCTTTTAACATATACCAAAATATTAAAACAAATCTCTCATCTATTTCTGCTATAATTTTTGGGGCCTTAACCATTTGGAAAAAAAATTATATGGTGCACATGAAGACATTAAGAATTGCAATCTGAAAAAAATGATTGTTTGATAGTGTTAAGACCCTTTTAGGTTGCATTGATGGAAGGCATTGTAATTTCAAGGATATACTGACTGTCATCATTTAAAAGCAATATAAATTTAAGATTATAAATTTTGGAAAAATAGTTGTGCATAAGAACAATCTATTCTCCACAACTCCACAAGTTAATAATATTCCATCATTTAGATACTTAAGCATTGATCTAATGGAAACATATGCATTATATTTTGCATGAAAAATAACATACCAATGTTACAAAAACTCAATACTGACATGGACACAATTTCTATAAATAAAAGTTATATATTCAGAAATCCAACTCATTTTCCTAAATTTCTTCTTTTCACACCATCTTCAAATTCATTGCATAGGTACCTCTAATCATCCTCTAAGTTAATATATTGTTGTTTTTCTAGGTTTACATTGCCACTAATGTGTCATGGGAGACCATCATTAGCTTGCACCCACCCATAAATATTATTGTTAAGAACTAGCATAAATCTATCTTAACTTCTGATCTACTAAGCACTGAGAGAAATCAAATCTCTCAAGGTGCAAACCTTTCCTGAAATTTTGAACTCAAAAAGAGGTTTGCATCCTAAGAAATATGATCCCTCTCGGTGCTTGATAGTTTTAGAGTTAAGATGGACCTATACTTGTCATAAGTCAAATCCAAAATCTATTAATAAATGCTGATAACTAAGGACATTATTGCTTCAATTGGGCAAACTTACATGTTTAATAATCAATGTTTGGTTAATAAACAACTTTTTCATGTCACCATGAATAGTGGAAGTGGAAGTTAGAAGACATAAAAATCAATAATTCAACATCTTTTCATATGAACATTGTAAAGCATCTACAACTATACCCCCTTCGTTGCTATCAACAAAAGAAAATATATGTTCGAGTAACTCAAAATTGTAACATGTGGTGTCAAATTCATGAAGAATGGTTTTACTTGTGATGTAAAACCTTGTATCGTCGACCATACATTTATAAAAGTTTATTGTTTACCAATTCTAAACTCAAATCTTGGATTCTCAAAGTTGGTTTGATGGAGGAGAGAGGCTTGGCTAATTGTTTCACACAATAAGGGATATAATCATAGATATTTTTTTCACATGTGCTATTTGAGAGGAGTACTAGAATTGATAGGAAATTGATTCACTATAGTTAAGAGAGGAAAAAAGGGAAAGGAACAATACCAATTTAAGGAAATATTATTGGAATTGCTAGGATTTTGATTCACTTTATTGAAGAGAAGGAAAAAGAGAAAGGAATAGAGATTGATTTAATTAATAATCATCACAAAAGTGCATGAAAGGAATATGCAATTTGCTTAAAATGTGGTTCATTCCTAGGCCATGGAATCTATATATCTTAAGAAAGGACAATGATTAAAGCCATGTGTCACCACTAAAGGGAAATTGTCACTAATGGCAAATTGTTGATATGACGATTCTTTGGTGCATTATAGACCATTGATCTTATTTGAGTCAATAGTTTCTATCCTCTAACTGAGTTGTACCAACTACCCATGAAATTGTCTCAAGGCATAATGGTGACCCTCTATTCACTCATGTTGAAACTCAATTTCAATAGTAAAAAAGTTATTTTTATATAATCACAACACCCTATCATTATGAGATAGAAAATTTTATTCATTTCATTCTTTTTTATTTTTATTTTTATTAATTATATTCTTATGTCATCTACTGTTTTCTATTTGTCCACAAAGTATGCATTGACTATTACAAATATGACCATCTACACTTGACATGTGGTAAAGTGTCATAATTTTTAATTATGCTACCTTGTTATACAAATATATTGAATATTTTTCATAATTAATATCATTATGAGATAGGAAATTTTATTTTTTATATTTATTTTCTGATGCTTGACATGTGGTAGAGCTTCATAATTTTTAACTATACTACTTTGTTATACAAATGTATGCAATATTTGTCATCATTAACATATTAACTTTTAGTTATCATGTAACTAGATATAATATGCTTTATCATTAATATATCTTCAATAGCTGACTTTGAATTATCCAAATAAATATATGAAACACTTTTCATGTTATATAATGAGGTTGAAAAGTTTCCTTTAATATTTAATCACAAGAAACTATAAAGCTTTGTAATCTAATAACAATGTCAATGAAGATTATTTTAGAAAAAAACTTTTCACCTTATATTAGGTTTTTAATTCTTTTGTTTTTTAAATTAACCAAAATTAATTAACTATTAAAAAAAATATCAAAAAGAGTAAACAAGCACCCAAAAAAACCCATTTCAAGGCTGCTGGGTATGCTACTGTCAATCACTAACCAAATTACAATTTACCTTGAAATTTTACAGGCGCAAATTTCGAAGAAAAACGCAGTGCTTTTAAACAGATTTTAGGAAGCGCAAATATGATACAAATCCAGGTAATTACAGAAATATATATTCGTTCCATACAAAGTATCCATTTCGCGAATCGATTCCCATAAATAAGTGGCCGATAACAAAAATGCAAGAAGATTTTGACAGGCATACAGAAAAGCTTCAAGACTCTCGACACGCAGATCTTTCAGTGTCGCCCTCGCCTTTGAAGCCACAGAGCGCAGGAAAAGCCGAGTGAAGGCCATCCATGAGCTCGCCATTGCTGAGGCTGCGCTCTTCTGCGATTGGAAGAAGCCGTTTTTCCGAAACCCTCCGTCTACTCACAGATGCTGCCTGGAAAGGAGCGATTTCTATATAGTGCCTGCTCGCTACTACGGTTTCCGAAATCGTCATTATCAGAGCCTGTCTGCACAAACTCCAATCTTTAAATTAAAGAAATTGCTTTCCCTTTGTTCCACAAAACCCTAAGGGAAACTTCTTGGCAATCTTTAAATTAAAGAAATTGCTTTCCCTTTGTTCCACAAAACCCTAAGTTAAATTTCTTGGCAAACTGGTACACACAGAACATGGAAAGACTAATGAAATGGATTTCTTTTCTGGAATCTCGCAATGCAGATTCTGATGCTTGTTATTACCTTGTTAGGAATTTCTTTTTGGAATTTCGCAATATAGTTAAAGATTGTGATTCATGTTATTTAAAATATATTTTTAAATATCTTGAAAATATTTAAATAATTAATATTTACATCTTTATACTCATTTTTAAAATTTTATAAAAAAAATGTTTGGTAAAAAAAAAAAAACATTTCTTCTCTCATTCCATTTATTAATTGGATTACTCAAAAAGATAATACTGGTAAAGATAATTGCTTGCCTGCAGAGCACGCCCGGAATCTACTTCCTGTGGCAAGTTCTTGATTGAGCTGCCTTCTGATGGTTGTGCTGTGTGCTGTGGTGTCGATTTAAATTTAAAGTGCCGGTGGTTTTGGTTTCACGCGTACTGCCAGCCAGTCACGGCGACGATTGGAAGCAAATAATTCTGAAGTTGAAATGTTGTTTTTTTTGGATTGGAATGGCAACTAATTGCCTCTGAAGTATTTGAAACGAAAAGATAGATTCAAGACAGTGACACGCCGTCTGAGAAGATTATCTCCTTAAACATATTTATTATAGGGTGTCTAAGTTTTTATTTCGGTGAGAATGCTCTGTACCAAATTCTAAACAAATTAGATATATAACGGATATTGGCCCATCTGGACTAAGTGAAGGCACAAAAGTCATAGTCGTCGCCAAATCAGTTATTATGTCGTTATTCATGATCATGCATCTTAACTTATTAGTCCAAATACCGGTAGTTGTGAAATAGCAAGGTGTGTTCATCATTACATGTGGGGAAATGTCTATTTTGCATCACTTTGAACTTAAGGAACATCCACGCTTATATGAAGCCTATATTTTTTTTGGTTATTTATGTTTTGGTTTTTAACCAAGTAATTTTTTGGACTAATTTTATCTGAAAAAGTAAATTTTTGGATTAATTTTATTTGAAATTGGTTGGGATGCATGGGAAGTTTAAGTTGTGTAGTTTATACAATTCTAGTATTTTAGAGATTGTTTAGGACAATAAATCTACATTCAAAATTAAATAGAATTTGGACTTTTTTCTTTTCCTCCTTTTTAAAAATTATTGATGGGTTTTATTTTGGAATTTCATTTACGAATGGGAACTATGGATCATATTATAGACCCACTCTATATAAGCTTACAAACAAGAAATATAATTTAACCAATAAAAAATTACAATTTCATAAAAAAATTAGATGACTAAATTTTAACCAAAAAATAGAGTGCATATTTGGAGTTATGAATTCACTAATTAGGTTCTATGGATCATAGGCCCCCACACACATATATCCTAATTATATGTCTGATTATCCAAGACCTTTCTAATGGTATACCATATGCCTAGTTTTGAGCCTCAGTTGTTGAGAACAAACTTTCGCATGTTCAACATTAAATTTAGGGAAGTAGTTTGATGGTAAACATTCATGGTTTAAAAAGTTACGTTGATGGCACCATAACAAAAAAAAAAGAGTTTCCATATTGTATCTTACATCATGACCTTTCAAATAACATATTACTTACCCCATTTTGATATAAAGTGACTCACTTAAACTTGTCACAAGTCACCAAACCAATGTCTAGTGTGTAGTTTGGGCAACATTGAATTAGTAGTTGACGGAATCAATTAGATTTTAGATTAGGCATCATTAAAGTACTCACCAATACCTCTTCACAATACTTTTTTGCTTCATTTTAATACCACATACCAAAATGGGAACCTTCACAATATCAAATCACTTGTGATCCTAATAAACATACCAATATTTTGATCCCTGATGGCTATAACCAATGACAACCATGCATGCATATTCATATACCTAAACAATTTCCTTCCACTTACATGACCAAAAAAATGTTGATCCATATTTTCATCCATCTTGAAGCCTTCAAAGTGGAAAATGTGGAGGAATCAACACACAAAACCGTTGATGGGTGCCTAAATTGACATATTTTCAACACCCGTCTAATACCTTTTTCCCATCATTTTCTCATTTTTCATCCCTTCCTAGTGCCTTTTTCATCCATGATAACCCCATTTATGGTGAAGGTACAAATAATATCTCTTATGCCACTTTTACAATTATTCTTATGCACTATGATGTGAAATTTCCATCTTTCATACTAACACTATCAGACATGTGTGAAAGTCAATGGTTGCAACTCCATTCCAATCGCTACAACTCCCTACAGATACTGCAACTCCAGCCCCAGTCATTGTTGTTGCAACTCTGGCATTGCCACTTACAAAGATAATGATGCTACAACACGCCCGTGACCCAATGAAGTTGTTGCAACTCTTGAAATGCCACTATATTGTTGAATTTCCTATATTTGCATTGCTACAACTCTAGGATATCTCACTAACTTTTTGGTTAGTACTCTAACTATATAGTCCACGTGATCTTCTCATGATGGAAAACGATGGAGGTAAGTGGGTGACTAATTAAGGAGGACAACTCACTTGCCAACAATGGCCAACTGATATGAGTCAACATCTGTTCAATGAATACCAATTTTTGAAAATAATATTGTAAAAGGATGAGCTATATGATTCTCTCAACTTGATTATCCGATCTTTCACTCAGTTTAGATAGTAACATTTTGTATAAATAATAGACTTCTTTCGAAGTTCAAGGGGAAGAAAAGTGTTGTAAAATATGAGTAATTAATATGTTTCCTACAATAAAAATGTCTCGTTTGCTCTGAGTATTTGATGGTATTTGCATGATTGAATGAATTGAATATTGAACAATACTTCATGTAAGGAGCTAATACCCCCTCCTTAGCCTAGTACTACCTATAGCATTAGCATATATATTATAGTCAATATTTATAGTTCTGCTATTTCGTAGTTAATCACTCTTGCAACAACTCCGTTAGTTTCCTTTTGCTACAGATTTGATAGTTCTTATACTACATTTCCGCTGACTAATTATTATTGCAGCTCCAAGTTATAAAATTCAAGTATTAGCTTTGTGGTTAATCAATTGTCTAATTAATTTCTTACATATTGACGTGTTTCTAGAAATTTTAGATGTTGTTGCAATTCACCTGTAGCTTATTTTTGCTCTATTTTTAGCATAATAATAGTTTAATGATTGAGAGTTGTGTGAATCTAATATCTTGATGTTTGCACTTTATTTTTTATTTATTTTTTTGTCATTCAATTGCGTCATAAGCAAGTGTTATCACATAAGTATTATAGCAATCAAGAATATTAACATACTTGAACATTCACTTTTTGCAGCTAGTGTGTTTACTTCTGCAAGTGTGTTTACATTCATGCAATTGTGATTTACAGTCCCTACAATTTACTTTCCTGCAAAGAGTTCTTTGTTTCCTACAAGGTGTGGTATGTTTAATTAGATCGGTGACTTGTGAAATCGGCTTTATCTTGTATTGTGGAAATATTTAGATTACTACAACCCTATGACACATAATAGATTGCACTAGCACATATAATGCATGGTAGTTCACAAGTTCCAAATGAATCTCGGATTAATAATTGAATTTTCATACTTTTAGTTATCTTCCTTAGTAATTAGAATGATAATGAAAGGTCTGTCATTTTTGACACTATTATTGGGGACTATCAATCTTACAGTCAATGTTGTGTCAATTTTTACGTGAATTTATCTGTTGATTTTTAGATTTCTTCCTTTCTAAAACTTAACTATTTTGAACTTTTACATTTTTAGAAATTTACAAAATGACTTGTTAGATACCTAAGAGTAGAGACCAATTTGGAAAATTTGTCAAAAGTCTACCCCAAACTAATAGTTCAGGTTCAAGTGAAGGAGAATGTATCCAGAAACATTATTAACTCCTACAAAAAGTTCATTTGAAAAATAGAGAACTGAATTTGCTGAAGTGGAATATGAACTTGTGCAACCTTCTTCTACTACTATGTCTACATAATACTTGTCTAGCAAGCAGATCCATACATAATTGAACTTGTTTGAATCTCCCAAGGATCCCTTGGAGAAAGAGGAGAAAATCCTAGAGAAGATGGCACTCAAAATTAAGGAGGAGCATATCTCATTCTTTGGATTTCCCATCAAAGAATATGAGGAGCAAACAAAAATGAAGAACATCCCACACCCAAACACATTTCTTTTTTAATTCAATGTCCTTTACAAAAGTTATAACTATGTTCAGATGCATAGAAGCTAAAGTTATTTCCTGGCACTCTCATGGGAGCATTGTATGTTGGTTCATGGGTTTGGAGGAAGGGAGCATCAAAACATGGGCACAAATGAAGGATAAGTTTCTAAAGAAATACAGGACTATTGCAAAGACAAGTAATGAAAAGAGGAAATATTCTGAATGACTCAATATGAGGATGAAAGTCTCGAAGAATATGTTGAGATATTTTTTTATAATTTGCAATGGTAAAAATAAAATAATTTAGCTCTATAAACATTTAGAGTTATACTATTGCAAGGAATTAGAGATTATTGCATTGAACTCCTAAACTTCATGAGTGGAGGAGATATTTCAAAATAGGACTTTGAAGAGATTATGGAACTCTATTTATGGTATTCCATAGGAACATCCAAATTTAGTAGGAAACCCAGAGATACATTGGCCAAAATAAATAAAATTGTTGTTGGAGGTGTTACTAGAGTAGAAATTGGTAATCTATTAGAAACTTCAAAACCGATCTCTTGGGAAAATTGAGTTCTCAAATAGATACTTTGTAGGCGGATAAGAAGAAAGAAGAGGAAGAACTAACACTCACAATTTTTTTCCCTAAAAAGCAAAAGAAAGCGTCCATTGAAGGAGTGTCTAATGGATCAAATTACTATCTATTCCATCTACAATAAATACCATTCTTCAAACAATTTTCCCTCTCTGCCTACGTTGAAAGTTGTGTATAGAGAAGAAAAGGAACCGGAACAACTTTTCTTAGTAGCATATAAACAATCATGCTCCCAAAACCACAAGGTATGACCCAAGACCCATCTCAATATTTCATTTCTTATTGGATTAATCCTTCTACATAGTACTCTTCTCAATCACAGAGCTTAGATTCTCAACCATAGATGGTCTCCTCAGTAGCTTTGGAAACAAGGATGGAGAGGGCCTAATGTATAGAGGACCTTGACATCCTTCCATGTAGCCACCCACGTATCTTATCCCTTCTCCACCTATGCAAGAACCTACATATGCTCCTCCATGACCTTAGTTACATGCACAAACTATTACAATCCCCAATAAAATTAGACCCACTCATTTAGAACAACCTGCTGGGATGGAAACTTACCCCACTTATGCTATATATTCCCTAGATTTCCATGACATCCACCTTCGATCAGGGAAGACACTAGCCAAACAACACCCTTTGGTAGACATTGAAGACCTTAATGATGAAATTTCAAATGTAAAAACAGAGAAAGAGATATTTACTGAACCATTGATGGCCAATCCTAAGAACCCTGAGCTCTAAGGACCATCTTATCCTAATAGGTTGAATCTAGAGAAACCTTTAACCCAACACAAATTAAATTTCTTGTGAGAACTCAAGAATGTATGTGTTAAAATTCCATTTTTCCAAGCAATCAAGGATGTTCTAATCTATTCTAAGGTAGTAAGAGAACTTTGTTTAGGGAAACCTAGTCGGAAGAGGAAATATCCCTAGACCATTCATGTCATGGGAAATTTATTGTATCTTATGATGGGAGGATTATTCACTATAAAATTCTCTGATACTAGAAGCCCAACAATCAATGTGCAAATCAATAATATTGTTATCCTAAATACATTGATTGACCAATATGTTGGTATCAATGTAGTGACACGAGAAACAATGTAAACCTTAGGAATTTTAGGCCTTAGAGAGACTCCCACTATCCTTCAATTAGCTGATAGGTCTACTATTAAGAAAAAAGGGATATTGGAAAATGTGGTGATATTTATAGATTCATGGGAGAATCTTGAATACGTCAAGGTCCTCCAACCTAAAACTTCTCAGGGGGGATACCCTATTTTCCTTGGATGACCATGGTTGGCCACAATTGCAAATGCATATATCAGTTTCACGTCTAGGAGTATGAAAACCTCCCATGGAACTTCCACTTTATATCCACTTTCTAAACCTAGTTTGCATTATGAAGCACCTCTTTAAGTAAACGAGAAAGATAGTGAGGAAGAGGAAGTATCCCATCAAGTAATTAACATAGATCAATATCTTATTGTTAGAGATAAAACAAAGGATGACGAAATCAATGTTTTAATTTCCATCTCCTCTTTGTCTATAAACACACATACCCTTGAGCATATTATGCAACTTGAGATACAAGCCTCTCTAGCTTCGATTAGTGTTTGATTACCCAAACATCAGTCCTTAGTTGAGGAAGACCATCAGGAAAATAATAAGGAAGATAATCTCTACAAATGCATCAGACGCTACCATTAGAGTTGTGTTAGGAAAATAATAAGGAAATAACCCATACACGATTTACTCCATTAGCAAGAACCTTTCACCAGCTAAATTGAATTACATGGTAACGAAAAAAAGTTTCTTGTTGTCATACAAAATATTAATAAATTTAGATATTACATTATATGGTATCTAGTTGTTTTACATGCCGATCGTGTTGCTATTAAATATTTAATGAATTGATCTATTACTAATGGAAGGATTACTAGACGACTTCTCTTAGTACAAGAATTCAATATTACCATATTGAATAAACCAAGAAATGGTAATGTAGTAGTTGATTTTCTTTCCCAAATAACATCTAATTAAAATGAGCCACATGTTGAGGGTTCCTTTCCATATGAGCACATTTTTTCAATACCTACTAACTCACTGTGGTTTTTAGATATTGCTAACTATTTGGCTGCAGGAAAATTACTGCATCATATACTTCTAAAAGAATGACAAAGTATCACTAGATAGAGGGAGATATTCTTGTGGAATGATGATTCTTTTCTACATGGGATCTTCTCATTATAAAAATAGGCATATGAGAAGATGAAGTCCATGAAATTTTGAAGGATTTCTAGGATAGTTTATGTGGAGGCCATTTTGTCGATAAAAGAACTGGGCACAAAGTGCTCCACTAAGGGTACTATTAGCCCACAATCTTCAAACATTGCAAAGAATATGTAAAAGAGGTGTGATAGTTGCCAACATATGGGTAAGCCAATATAGTCAGACGAAATGCCACTACAACCAAAGATGGTGTCGAAGCCTTTTAACAAATGGGATATTGACTTTGTGGGGCCCATAAATTCCTCCTCCTATCATAATTCTTGCATCCTTGTTTGCACAAATTATGTGAATAAATGGATGGAGTCCAAGGCATTGCCAACAACAACTAGACAAACAATTGTGGAATTTTTTCTTGAAGAAATATTCACAAGGTTTGGGATTCCACAAGAAATAGTGATTGACTATGGAACTTAGTTCACATCTAGTCTTGTTGAAGGATTAATGGACAAATATAGGATCAAGCACAAAGTGACCACACCATATCATCAATAGGAAAATTAAAAATAGAGGGGACTAATAAGGTCCTTGAGGCCATTATCACCAAAACAATGAAATTACACCTCAAGGATTAGGTTGAAAGTTTCTCTAAAGCTCTATGGGCCTATAGGAAGACCTAGAGAATCACCACTAGATGTACATCATATGAGCTAGTCTATGGAAACAAGGTGCTTTTGCTGATAGAGAAAAAAATCCATACTCCACGGAAAACAACACAACTTGGAATGGATCTATTAGAGGCTCAAAAACACAAACTTCTTTAAATAAATGAGTTGGATGAGCTACATCAAGCTGCATTACATTAGGCTACAATTATACAACATGAAAGAGCCAGGTGGCAGAAAATTTTCATCAAAAATAAGTTGTTCAAAGTAGGAAATTTGTATCTCTCATTTGATTCTAGATTCAAGGACTTTAGGGGAAAAATCCAAATTCGATGGTTCAACCCATATGGTAGCAAAACGATATATGATAATGGAGCCATCAAACTTCGCACAATATGTGAAGTTGGGTCCCATCTGATGGCCAACATACATATGCTTCACTTGTATTACAAGCCTCTATTTAAGGAAAACTTTCTAAGGAAAATTACACATGGATGGAATCATAGTGATTTGGAGTTGGTCCAGAAAGGATAAGCTCTTGGATAATTCATCCCTATGTTTTTCATTTAAAAAAAAAGTATCCCATGTGTGAAAACCCACGAGCTTGTCTATAAATTTGTTTCAATATACTAAACATTAAAGAAGATAGAATGACATTTATTATTCTTTGCAATACTTTATATACTTTCAACTAACTAAGAAAGTGAATAGATTTCTTGGTTAACTAGCTCTGGCAATTAAGGTGTTAGATCACTATCCATGTTTGCACCATGGGGAGGGGACATATCCCCATCCTACCATAATTTTGTAGCTAGTGGAGGGGTAGTGAAGAACCCACACAAAAGAAATCATAGGGAGAAAGGACGCCAACAAAGGAAAAGTGTTGCTTCTCATGAAGCATATGAAACCTCTATTTAAACAACCACAAAAATCCACCTAGAGGGCCTAAACATTGATTTGAAGTTGAAAACTAATTCACTCATCCTGCATGCAAAATTCACCCCTAAATATGATGTCATCTCAAAAAAATTGTTGAAAATATTTAGCGTATGCAATATTATGTGCTTATCAACAAGTATATGGGAATCTAGCCCACAGAGAAAGGGGACCAAAAGGTAATGTGGATTTAAAGCTAGGCTCCAAAGGTCTCTTTACTACAATCTTTAATAATATTGAGGATAGAGACTATTTATGGTGCTGGAAATATGCTAAGAAAGGGGGTCTCCCTGGTATGAAGTCCCAACTAGACCTCACACCATTTGGAGTAGGAGCCCCATCCATATAATAGGATCGACCACCATTATTCTTAGTGATTTTCCTTGGTTGCAATTATCAACATAAGAGATTATGCAAGCAATATTTGAAATAAGCAAGTTAAAACCATGAGGCATACAATTGCAATGTGTATAAGGTACTTTCACGGAAGGGGAAAGAGAGAGTGAGCCTCTAGAAGAAAAGTAATAATACTATCCTAAAGATACACAAGAGAATAAAAGGAATCATTGATTAACCTACAAAGTATTTAACAAGATAACAACGGTCATAAAAGAAAGTAACAATGCGCATTCAACAAGATGCATACTAAAGCCAACGAAATAATCCATTGTCATTAATATGTGTTAACATAAACATACACCACAAACAATGAAAAAATAGTCACATAATCATTCACTGCATATGCATGAAAGTGCACTAGCTCCAAGAGATTCATATATTAAGTGAAATTTCCAAGATACATGATTACAACGATGCAACACTAACCTTGATAGTGGAACATTAAGTCACCACTTGTTGGACCTCCAAAGAAAGATATTCTCTCTTATTCCAAGCTAGAGAAGCCAAGGTGAAAAGTCCAAAATCCCATCTCTTGATCTATGAGGGTGTATTTATAACACATTAGGTGACTCTCCACCTCCCATGTGACTCTTGACCTCCCTCATAACTCTTGAGATCCTACTATGACTTTTCAAATTCCTATGTGACCTTTGAACTTATACATGAACTTAGAACATTCTAGTGACTTTTCACATTCCATGTGTGACCCTTGGGCTTCCACACATTTTACATTTTCTCATTTTTTGGAAATTGCATAATTAGATTCCACAAGTGATGTGGCAAAATACATTAACACATATGACTTTTGTGGTGACACTTTGAGAAGCCATGACTTGTTGATGGTAACATAGGACTTCATAGTGCATAAAGGCAAAGCTCTTCTCTTTGCTGCTATGTATTCAATTATCCAGGATGAATATAGCTTGTACTTCATCTTCACCCTCCAAAGGATCTAGTTTAGTGTTGGAACCTTCCAAGTCAACATGAGTTGTCATTTCTCCATCATGGTCCAAGATTCCTTCATGTCCTTCATGATGGTTCCTCCTTTTGATTCTTCTTTACAAATGCCTTCTTGTAACCTCTCCTTGATAACCTCCCTTGAGAACCACCCTACAATTTTGAGATGATAACACCTGCAAATCAATTCCACTCATGACAAGCCAACATCGATCTAAAAACCACATATTCCACCTTTTCTTGCTCATGGAAGATGCTGACTATTATGGGACAATGGGAAAGGGTTTTGAGAGAGAGAGAGAGAGAGACTATGAATTGTGTAGTTGAGCTCATCATTGACCAAGAGATGACCATGTTGTCCACTAAAATTGTGCAATGTACAATAAGGGGAGGCTTCTTCAAGGATCTGTGTTGTGGAAAATTCCAGGAGACAAGGGTGATGAGCTTGCTGACTAAGGAAGTGTAGTGTGCAATTCTCAAGGAAGAGGAGGCAGGGATTGGATATTTTAACTTCACAAGGATTGAGGGATGACCACACTATCCACTAGAATTATATAATGTGCAGTAGGAGGCAAGGAAAGGTAAGGGATTGTGTAGTGCGAGGTTTAAATCAGTATGAGTGGCAAGCCTAGGCACTATAACTACACAATGCACAATGATTAAGGGGCAGACTTCAATATTGTGCATTTGAGGGTTACAATGGCCTAGAGATGGACCTAATATCCACTATAAATACGTAATGCACAGTAAGAGGCTGACTTGGTGAAGGGATTTCATAGTTGGCTAAGGTAAGCAACAAAATGTTAAGTCAACTTTCTTATAAGATGCTCACTACACCACGAAAGGAAGAGAGACTTTGTATTGCATAGTTTTTCATTTCAAGGAGATGAAGAAGCCATTGATTTCATATCGAAGTTTGAAATGTGAAATATAGGGCATAACTAATCAATGCTTAGTGCAGTGAGGTGGTACAAGCATCAAGGGTGTAGTGGCTATGCTCTGAAGGTACTCAATGTGTAATAATGGGAGTTATCCCTAAGAAAGACTCAGTGCACAAGCACAGGAGGTAAATGTTTCATCAATAAGGAATATTAATTAGAAGAGCTAATCATCTAGTGGAGGTTTAGTGCTTTCATAACTTGTGCCTGATAGGAGGACCAAGAAGAGCTCCAAAATGGCTAGGTGTGGGATCATTGGAACAATGGAGAACAAAACATGAAAACAAGTCCTGAAGCAATGATCACACACATGTACATCATCAAACACAAGCTAAGAGAATGAAGAGTACTTAGAATCAATAGACATACCTTGAAATGACAACAAAGAAACACTTATTTATGAGTGCAATAGTTGAAACATAGGTTTGCGATACCTAAAATAAAATTTTGAAAACAAGTGTCAATTGCAACCAAAAAGTGCTCTAAGATATGGGAAAGTGTCTAGCAGATATTTTTATGATAGATAGGATCAACTAATGCAAAAGAGTGCACTAGAATTGCCTCTAGTGGTATGCCCACGTGCTTTAGCCAGATATGTGAAAATAAGTGAAAGAGAAACATGCAAGAGTGAAAACAATCAAAAGTGACACTTGAAAAAGTAAGAATAAGTGAAAATGACACTTCCAAAATCTAAAGAAAGTGAAAGAAACACATGTGAAAGAAAAAGAAAAAAATGACACTTACGAAAGAGAAAGCAAGGAAAAATGACAATCGTGAAATTGAAAGAGACACAAGAAAAAAAAGTGATAGTTGAGAAACTCACCCAGATGATAGTACACTTGAAATCAAGAGTGAGATAATGATTAACTTAAACAATTACAATCTTACTGTCGACTAGAATTGCACACTGACTATCCATAGGGATTGTGCATGCACTATCTCTACACATTGCACAATCATTACCACCAAGAGATGTCAAATCACTATCATCAAAAGTTGCACATGTACTACCATTAGGCATTGCGCAATCACTATCTTTAAGGATTACACATGCACTACCTATTAATCACCTTTTTTCTCATTTATACAACCTATTTTTCCATGTTTTGCTGAATATAACGATACAATATTCCTTTTTGTGGCTAACTGGGGTAAGCATTGGAGAAGTCTTTTGGATCCTCTTCTCTTTTTTAGGTGTTTCTTGTGAGAATGAGGTTATGGAGTGAACAAGCCGTGCTGATCGGTTTTAGAGCAGGGTAGAGCAGATTGTTGTTACACTTTGTATGTTGTTACACACTGCATGCTGTTACAGGTGTTGTTGTTACACCACGTGCTGATTAAAGATGACCATTGTTACACCTTGGGTGTTGTTATAATGATGATGTTACACAGTGATTGTTGTTATATCCCAAACCATCATTTGACCATGGGATATTGTTGCACCATAGCTGGCAAGGTCGTCGGTACTATTCCACACAACAACTGTCGGAAGTTATGAATTGTTTATTTAGAAGCAGCAGATCCAAATAGTTATGATCTTAACCAATGTATCTGAATAACATTTGTATTTAGGAACAGATTATAATGATTTATTTTTTATGATCAGCATGAGAATCATGAGATTCTCATCACTAATCTATTCTTGATTTTGGGTGCGTAATAACTATAAAAGAAACTCAATTTCTCATGTATGGGGACAACATAAAGAAAAGTATTGTTACTATGATCTTGTAACTTTTAATTATTTTTAATATTGAAGGCACTACGGTGATGTTGTTACTGTTTCTCATTTGATTCTTTAACTAATCTCATGATCATTCTTGTGCCCCTGCTAGGGAGGAAGGGCCCTCCTCTTTAACAAGGGTTGCAACGGTAGAAATAGCTATATATTATTATTTCTTTTATTGTTTGTATGGTTTTATGTTGCTACTGTATAAATTGTAGAATATATATGCTTCAGTTCCAGAATTATATTATGTTGTTACACTGGTTTTATTAAATAGAATGGTAGTTGACCAACTGGTGTAGTCATTGGTTTAGTGTGTGGCGTGCCCTTTCTCTAGTAATTGTGAAGTGTGATTTCATTTCTGTAGAGTTTTTTAATTTCTGCATGAATGATTTAATTTTTGCAATTGATTTAGTGGCATTCTTTACTATTTCTTTCTATTTTCATTCTTGGTTGTAGTGTATTGACACAGATAGTGCAAACTCCATTGAAACAACAAGACCTACCCTAGGTTGACAATTAAATGGTTGCAGTCTTGGTCAATTAGGATTGATTAAAACAACACTACATTTTGGCGTCGTTGCCGAGGATGGCAGTTGACGATATAGTCAGCCAAGTTGTTTGTTTGATGATAGAGTGTTCCTAGTCCACAATCATTGGGCGGTAAGACGAGAGGTAAGAACCTGCACATCGCTCTAACATACCTGGGCGGGCTCACCATTGTGATCACTAGGGCACTTAGGGTGTGGAATTTTGGTGTTTTCTTAAAGCGTGTCTTCAGCTCTTCAGTTGTTGGGCGGTAAGACGAGAGGTAAGAACCTGCACATCGCTCTAACATACCTGGGCGGGCTCACCACTGTCGAAGACTGAGACACTTAGGGTGTGAATTAATACACATAGGGTCCATGTGTGCAACTGTAGGAATTATAGAAATACCAAAAATACCCCCCCACTCTAATTAGTCATAGGAAAAACGGGTCGTAAAAAGGAAAGGAAGAGTGTAGATTTGGGAAGGAAAACATTTATCTAGGAACTGATCTCAAAGGCAGAAAAAGAAAAATCAAGTTCTCAAAGGGACACAAGGAAAACAAGGCCACAAAAAGTTGTTACTCCCATAACAAGGATAGAAACCTCTGATTCCTCTATCTTGGGGCCATACCATTCTAAAGCTAGCGAAAATACTCCCAAGATTAAGCATCCAATTCAGGAAAAGCAGGGGGAAGCTAGTAACCAGAACTTTAGGACCAAGGGACAAGGGAAAATTGAAGGAGGACATCAAAAACCTGAAACAGGAGAGCACCTATTGGTTTATCAATATCAGATTTAGGTAGTGCAGTGAAACAACTAGCCCTAAGTTCGCTTGAGCCATCAATTTCACCTGCAAGATAATCACAAGAATAGTTTGAAGAACGTCTGTTACAACAAGGATTAGAAGGGTTAGCAATGGGGGACAACAATGACAACAACACTAAAAAATATGCTACTGTCACCACCTTTGAGTTCCCAATTGGGATATCAGAGGCGAGGCTCCCATGAAAAATATTCCTTTATCATCCTTACCATCCTTTCAAGGAATGACTGTGGAAGACTCAGACACCTTCTTATTCGAATTTGATGTCTTATGCAGGAGTTATGACTATGTTTCAGATGCTTAGAAATTGAAATTATTTCCTGCTACTCTAAAAGGAGCAGCCTTGAGATGGTTCATGGGGTTAGGCTCTACTTCTATTCAAACATGGAGCAATATGAAGGAGACATTCTTATCAAAGTATCAAGACTATTGCAGAACCAGGGACTTAAGAGAAGAAGTATTCAGGATGACACAGAAGGAGGATGAGAGCCTGGAGGACTATGTAGAGTGGTTTCACTATAATTTGCAGAGGTCTAAACACAGTGATTTAGATCACGAGATCTTGAAGACCATATTTATAAGAGGAATGAGGGATGACTGCCTTGATACCCTGAATCTACTAGGAAAAGGGGACATATCTCAGGAACCATTCGCCAAAATTGTAAATCTCTGTCTAAGATGCTCTAGAGGATCATCTAAGGGAAGAAGCACAATCCGAGATGCCTATGCCTGAATACAAAAATCTGCAGGTGGAGGAGTAACCAAAGCAAAGATCGGGAATTTATTCGAAAATTTCAAAACCAACATCCTCAGTACTCTATCTGCCTAGATAATGATAGCACAAATCAAGAAGACACAAGGAGAAGCTGATACACCTCTGGTTGTGTTCTGTCTGAATTGCCGGAAGAAACATCTCTTAAGGGAGTGTGAAATGAATAGCATCAACTTCTACATATTTGTGAGCTAGAACACTCTACAGTTCAATGTTCGGAGCTTCCCAGGCTGAAAGAAGTACTTAGAGAATCGAGTGAAGAAGTTCAGTCCTCTTATTTCATTGCACCTAGGAGACCATGGCAGCCACGACCCCCAGGTATGTCCCAAGTTTTTTCTTCTTTTAATTCGTCGAACAATGCATATAACACTCAACAATATCCATGGAAATACTCTACTCCTTCTCTAGCATAGTTTCCTTTGCCCTGGAACTAGTGGCCTCCCTCTCCCTCTATTCAATATCCTTTATCTCCACCATACCCTTAGAATCAGAACTGGAGGGGGAATGCCCAGAGTACAACTCCACCTGGATTATCAATGCAGCAACAACTACAATTGCCCCATTTCCAAACTCATGTTCCTCTACTACTTGTGCGACCCCAACTACTTGTGCAATATAACCCTAACCCGAATAATAAAGTAGCCCAGAGCATAGAGGCTTCAACTACCTTCCAGACTTACCTTATTACTCCCGTTGGACTTAATGAAATTCAACTACAGTCGAGTAAGGTAATTAGGATAAATCACTCCCCTATCATTATCGAGGAGGAATTTGAACCTTCTAGAGTAGGTACAGTAGATCCTGAGGCAATTGTTACACCTGTAATAGCCAATACAAACCAAATTGTTACGTATGTAACAACCAACCCAAGAAGAATTATTACTACTTTAATAGCCAACTCGGGTAAGGTTGATACACCTGTAACAGCTGACTCGACTATTATAAATCAGAATCCTTCATATCCTCAAATGTTCACTGAGATTGGAATGACCTCACAACCTGAATCTGATTTTCTTAGGGAGTTGCAAAATCTACACATACAAATTCCTCTACTGCAAGCTCTTAAAGAAGTACGTATTTATGCTAAAACAGTACGAGATCTATGCATTAAGAAACCTGTAAGGAAGCCTAAGGACCCTGATACTATACACGTGATGGGAAAATTGTCTGAATTAATGTCTTCTTAGCCTCTTCTAACCAAGTATAATGATTTGGGAAACCCTACGATTACTGTCTACATTAATGACCAACCCATAACTAACACATTGATTGATCTTGGGGCTGCCATTAATGTGATGAAAAAGGACCTCTTTACCACCCTGGGGCTACATGGGCTTAGACATACTCCTACTGTACTTGAATTAGCAGATAGGTCTCGTGTTAAACCCGAGGGGGTATTAGAAGACATAGTAATCACAATAGCTTCCTAGAGGTATCCGGCTGACTTTCTTATCTTACAGACCAAATCCAATTTGGGGGGACATCCTTTGATCTTAGGGAGACCTTGGATGGCCACTACAGATGCATTTATAGGATGCAAGTATGGATCTATGGTGATCTCGGATGGCCAGGCTACAAATAACCTTAATCTTTACCCCCCAAAACCAAATATGGATTTGTATAATCCCTGGTGGGATGAATTTGAGCCTGAATCAGATCTTTCCCTACCGCTCCTCACTCTGGGGAAAGCCCAATATTTCAAGGATGAGACAGAAGATGATATCATTAATGGTTTTATTAGTAACTCACTTTTTGTCGCTTCCATTGAAAATTAAAAGGAGGAAAAGGAGGTAGAAGATATAAATTTTGAACAAGTGAGAACCACTCTGAATACTGACAGTAGTCCAATTGAAATAGAACTAGGAAATTTTCTGAACATTAATCCCAACCTGACTGCTGATTAAAACCAACTGTTGTTACAGAAATACAAAAAGGAATTTGCATGGGACTATACGGATATGAAAGGGATTCATCCCAACCTATGCACTCACCACATTTATTTGAAAGATGGCTACAAACCAATTAGACAACCGCAGCGCCGCATGAACCCTGCACTGAAGGAGGTAGTGAAGGAAGAATTACAAAAACTCTTGAGTGCTAACTTTATTTATCCAATATCTAATAGTCAGTGGGTGTCTCCGCTTGTCATTGTCCCTAAGAAGAATGACAAGTGGAGAGTCTGTGTGGATTACAGAGAACTCAATAAGGCCACTCAAAAGGACCATTTTCCTTTACCATTTATAGATCAGGTCCTTGACACCCTTTCTAGGAAAAAGTTTTTTTCATTTCTAGATGGGTTTAGTGGCTACAATTAGATACAAATTTCCCCAGAGGATCAGGATAAAACAACCTTTACTTGCCCTTGGGGAAATTTCGCATACAAATTACTCCCTTTTGGACTCTGCAATGTGCCAGCAACTTTTTAGAGGGCAATACTGGGAATATTTTCTGATTTTTTGAATGACTGCCTTGAAATCTTCATGGACGATTTTACACCTTATGGTGATGCTTTTGAAACAACATTAGCTAATTTAGAAAAAGTGTTGGAACATTGCATACAGACTAATATTGCTTTGAGCACCGAAAAATGTCACGTGATGATGATTGAAGGGATCATGATAGGACACCACATTTTTGCTAGCAGGATCAAGGTAAACCCTGCTAAAATAGAGGTAATTTTGAAAATTCCAACTCCCAAGATGCAAAAAGAGGTCTGCAGTTTCTTTGGACATGCAAGGTATTACAGAAGGTTTATAGAGAATTTTTCAAAAATTGCATTTCCATTATTTTATTTGCAGATGAAATATGTCGAATTTTTGTGGACAGGAAAGTGTGAGAAGGCTTTTTGAAGCTAAAATGTTGTGTATCAGCAGCTTCGGTTTTACGTGGACCTAATTGGGAACTGTCATTTCACATAACTACAGATGCATCTTATATTGTTGCAGGTGATGTTTTGGGCCAACTGGAGGACAGGAACCCTTATGTTATTTACTACATAAGCAAGAATTTGACTTTGGCTGAGCTCAATTTGTCACCAAGAAGGAATTCTTAGCATTAGTGCATGCCATCAATAAATTTCAACATTATATCACTAGGTATCAAGTATTTATACACACTGACCACTCTACCATTCGTTTTTTAATGAATAAGCCAATTACCAATTATAGAATTACACGTTGGTTATCGCTGTTACAGGAATTTGATATCAAAATTGTCGATAAACCTGGAAAAGATAATGTAGTAGCTGATTTCCTTCTAGGTTAGCTATTGATGACAATTTCATTCCTACTGAGGATTCTTTCCTTGATGAGTATCTCTTTGCTATTTCTACTTACTCATCAGGGTATGCCAATATAGCCAATTATCTTGATGCATGGAAGTTTCCACAATATTTGTCCTCCAAGGAGAAGAGGAATATCATACAGCAGAGTGCTACCTGTTAGCACTTGAAATTTCACCTCAGGCTGAAAAGGCAAATCTCAAAGCTACATCAAACCATTCAGCCTCGTAGCTAGCCCTACGGGGCAGGAGGAGGCTCTCTCCGGTCAATATCGGTAAATTTTCAATAGGAAGAGATGACCAATCAAGGTAACACTGATATTAGGCTAGTAAACTGATTTGAAGGTTGATTTGGGGGTTTTTTGGGTTTTTGGTGGCAATTTGAGGAACTGCAATTTAGGGTGCGGGGATTGGACACAGTTTCTGCAGGGGGGTCTTTGGGGCAAGGTAGGAACCTGTATTGATGTCTTTAGCTGAAGTGGATGATTAGGAAGAAAGATTAGAAGGCTAAAGAGAGCAAACAATGGATTTGAATTCTCTTTAGACAGCAGAAAACATAGAAATTAAACAAATTTAAAAGTAGAGCATGGCAAGCATGAATTCTGACTTTATCACTTCATTTGTTTAATATGCAGCAGTATAGAAAGGAAATGAATCACATAACAAAGCTTACAATAACATGAAGAAACACACCATCAACACCTGAGTCCTTAAGAATCCCAAAGATGACTGCAAAACCCTGGTCTTCCTTAGCCAAAAATTGCAGAGATACAAGTGAAATATACAATGATAGCTCCTCCCTCAAGAGTCTAACCATGAAAATGAGCATGAAAGTACATAATATAGATGATCTAACCTCTTTCCCTGCCTCCATGGGTCGAGCTCACTATCCTAGGAGCTGTTTGAACAACTTCTAAACTAAGCACTACAAAATAGGCAGTCAAAACAACTTGCCTCTAAAAACTTGGAAACCAGTTCATATAGTCAATTTTACCCTTTTACATGAGAGAAACTTCTAGAAGAGTAAAACAAGGGTAAAAGTATCCAAAAAGTGCCACAAGTACAGTCAAAAGGACCACCATCGACCTCAGAAAGTCAAACTGGAGCTAAACTGCAAATTCTGGGCTGAACTGGTCAAATCTGGCACAAATTCCTCAATGGGTCGCGCACATCCTCCTCAACGGGTCGCGCACTTTGGAGCCCTATTTGGAGGCCTTCCTGGTGTCAGAATGAGGTTCAGGATAGCTCGTTGGAAAGGTCTCTGAGTCTACTTTCTAACCCAACCAAAATTTTTGGATTTGGAGGTCATTTGCCTAGTCAAAAGTCAATTCTCCCAAGACTACTTCTACAGCTCAAAAAAGGGGCAGAAAGTCAAAATTTGGCTGTATTTTGACCTTTTGGAGGCCCAAAACTTCATGAAAACTCAAATCCATCCATAGACATGTGTAACTTTGCATGAAAAATCTAGCAATGCTGAGTTTTCGCAAAACGGAGCTACGATGACAAAGGGTCTCACCAGGGGTGAGACCCGTTGAGAAGCCAAAACCTGTAAATTGCCCAAAAATGTCAAAAATGAGCCAAAACTTCCAAAAAAAATTTGTGCTTGGTGCTGTGAAGAGGCTAGTGGGTGTCATGATGAGTGACAGAAGCCTCGGCCAAGATGCGGAGGGGGTTGGTCTTCTTCTTCCTCTTAAGAGCCTCGGTCAACCTTCTTTGGAACATTTTCATCTTTGCTTTACAAACATGCATCCTAGCCCAATAGTGGTTTTTCATGTTCCTTAGCAGCTTTTTCTCTTGGTTGGCCTTAGCCAACAGCCTCTCCAAGTGGGCATTCTCCTGAATAAGCAATGACTCCCGGTCAACAGGCAATGGGTCACCTGGCCTCCTACGGTTTAGGACTCGGTCACTACGAATCCTCCAAATCTCATCAAGTGCCTTCTCCTCCTCCAGCCGTGTGTTCCATTGCTCTAGATATGTGATGGTCCATTGGGCACCCTCAAGTCTCCGCTGCAAAACATCATTCTCGGCCCTGAGCTGCTGAATGATCTCCTTTGCCTCTTGGCTAGGAGAACTAACCTCAAGATCAATCACCGGATCCTCATGAACCATGGGCTCTTTGCCCCTCTGCAATACCTGTGCTGGTGAAGAAAACGAGGCCCCTTCCACCTGCTGTGGAGATAACACTCGCTGCTCTGAAGATGAAGGCGAGACCCCTTCCACCCGCTGTGGAGATAATACTCGCCTAGCTGCTGCAAATAAGACCCTTGGGCCTTTCTGATAGGTGACCATAGGAGTGGAGCTAACATGTCGGGTGATGGGAGCATCAGGCTGCTGAGATGGTCCTCCCTCCTCATGAATAGCCTCCTGATGTGGCTGAGGTGGCACTGTGAAAAACTCACGGGAGATGAACTCCTCCCATGAGATACCCTGCTGAGTCAACTGATGAGAGACTATAAGCTGGATCAAACCATAGTGACAAAGGCTCCTGTACTGCTGGGCCGGGGTCTTCCTCTGCAACATGGGCACCATCCTCTGAATGTTCTGAAACAGGAAGACCGGGAGGTTCATCATCCTCACCCGGGTGAAATGCATCAACAGGCGAATGTGATATGAATACACCTGTGAAAATCTGCCCTCACATGTAAAATAATGCATGATAAGTCTCATGAGGGGGGCATACTCACTCCGAAGAAATCTGAATGGGAAAACACCCGTCAACAGTCTCACAAATGATGGCCGGACATAAGGCTCAAAGTGAACAAAATCAAGTAATCTGCGCTTAGGCCACACCTCACCCACATTTGGTATCCCTGTAGCCTCTGAGATCACCTCGAGTGTCAATATGAAATTCACCCCTGCAAGAGTGACATGTCCATCATGGAGGTGTAAGACAAACAAGCGGGCCAACTCTCTATGATGCTGAATCTGAGAGAGCCTCTCACAAAACTGATAGCATGACATATACTGGAAACAATTCAGTGCCAAAGGACAAGCCTGTAACTCTGCCAAAGAAGTAGGCTCCTCCCTCTTATGATGGCCTCCCTTACCTCCTCTACGAGGCCTCCTCTGTTCCTCAATCTCTGTAGATGATGAATGGTCATCACCTTGCTCATAAGTCTCGGTATCTGACATGGTTTTGGAGCAAGGTGGGCAAACTGAAGGACAAATTGAACTGCTGCCTCTGCCTGCAAAAGTACTGAACTCTATGCTGTTTCAAGGAGAAAAAACATGAGGGGAATGTTAGGGGAGGGAACTTCTTAACGAGGAATGGGAATATATGAAAATAACAGGGAATATTCAAGGGAAACTTTACAAATTGTCATGCATATAGGAACACATTTTAACATTGGGAAATCATTTGCAAAGAACATCTCATATGGGACAAAAACATGTATGATAATGAACATGGTAGGGGCATACATGTATCAATAGGGACATAGGGACATAGGGACACCATACACCAAATTTTCTTATAGGAGTTCATGTGTGTCATAAGGAAAATTTTTGCTCTTTTTGTTCTTAAGGAGTACATGCACATTGTTTTCACATAGAGGGAAGGTTTTCATGTACAAGGGGATGTCCAGGGTATATAGGGGTTATGTACATGCCTCTAGATATACAACAACATTTATTTTCACATGACTCTTTCTTTATTTACAAATGTATCTTTTCTTTTTGTTTTATTTTTTGCATGTGTATGGTAAAGGGAATTAGGGTTTTGTGTGCTTGTGAGAGGGGTAGGGTTTATAGCTTAGGGATGGGGGAAAAAGTCAACATTTTATGTACAAATAGTATGGGACAGATATGCAAGCATGACTATGAATGAAAGAGGAAAAGAGGGAAGGGACCAAATGGGACAAAAACACTTGAAACAGTCACAAAACCCTAGCATTTTACAAACATTAGCAAGCAGCCATATTAATCCATTCATTTGCAAATTTAGAAGATGAAATCATAGCATACATCCTTATTTTCACCACCAATATCAACAACCATGCATTAAGAGCCTACCTCGACCGATTGAGCAAATTTGAAGTGGAATGAAGGAATTTGATTGAAGTTTTGGTGGCAGACAGTTGAACGGGTCGCGCACGCTCCCCAACGGGTCGCGCACAGCCCAACGGGTCGCGCCCGTTATAATTTTACACTGCCGGAGTGCGCTGGACGGGTCGCGCACCGCCCAACAGGTCGCGCACAAGCCTGGACGGGTCGCGCACCTGCAAACTGCCCGAAACCGTTGCAATTTCGCCTCCTTCGCCTATCACTCTCTCACAATCTCTCTTGCAAGCTTGAAATGCACAATGAGAGTGAAAGGAGGGAACATTACCTTTTATAATCTCATTTGAAAAAATTTCATCCATAAACCCACTTTATAAAGTCTATTTTGACACTTTTTAAAACACTGATTTTCTTGGTTTCCTTTATCCTGAAGTTGACTTTTTGAGTGCTTTGACCTGATTCTTTTTGCAGGTAGATCATCTGAAGGACTGTGGCAAGGGGACCAGGGTTGTTGCTGCCTTTTTGAAGACATTTTGGAAATTTATTCTTTTTACAAAAATTATCATGACCTTGGCTTTAAAAACAGGGTTTTTAAATCCAAGGTTAAAAATGAACTGTACATGATGAAAATTTCAAAGGAACATGTTTACCATCCTCCCTCTGGCTTGCTGGTCACTCAAGGACTTTCAGAGACATGACCTTGCTAAGACAATTGACCAAAACCCTAGACCTAGAATTTTGACATTAAGACCAAACAAGAGCAGCTTGACAAACTCAATGACTGATATGACTTGATCCAGCAAAGCCAAGAGGGGTATGAATAGACCAACTCCTCCATCAGGATTATGGCATGCCTAATGGGATGCAAATTTTGACACTGATGAGACACCTACTAATGCAAATGCAAAGAGCTTTGATCACTGATGGAGGGCTTTCAAGACCGACACTAACACTACCTATACCTGGATAGATGGGAATCTCTATCACACTAGACCAGATTTCTAGATCAGATGTTGTGTTAGGGAAGATGAGATCTTTGACATCCTTAAGGCTTGTCACGAGGAACCTTGTGGAGGGCACTTCACAGACAAGCAGACATGATACAAAGTCCTTTCGATAGGGTATTATTGGCCAACAATATTTCAGGATGCCAAGAAGTTCGTGAAAGGATGTGATAGTTTCCAAAGAATGGGCCAACTGCTGCAATCAGATGAGATGTCGTTACAACCTCAAATTGTCTTAGAACCTTTTGAGAAATGGGCCTTGGATTTTGTGGGACCAATTAATCCTTCATCCAGACAGAAATCCTACATTTTGGTCTGCACCGACTATGTCACAAAATGGGTTGAGGCAAAAGCACTAACCAAAGCCATGAAGCAGGCTATTTCAGACTTCCTGTTTGAAGACATCTTCATCTGTTTTGGTATACCCAGGGAGATAGTCACAGATGGAGGGCCCTAGTTTACATCCCATATGATCCAAAATTTGGTTGAAAAATATAAAATCCATCATAGAATCACAACACCTTATCATCCACAAGAGAATGGCCAAGTGGAAAGCATCAACAAAATCATTGAGGGGATTATTACCAAGACCGTGGCTAGTCACCGAAGGAATTGGGCCGATAAAATTCCAAAAGTGTTGTGGGCATATAGAACTACATGGAGGAATACCACGAGATTCTCACCATACAAACTTGTGTATGGTAAAAATCCCTTATTCCCTATTGAGTTCGAAATCAAGACATTGAGAACAACATTGTAGGTGAATTTGGATCTGGCTACAACACAAAAGCAAAGGTTGAACTAGCTCAATGAATTGGAGGAGAAATGGCTAATTGCTATCCAACAACTAGAGATTATCCAGCAACAGAGAACTGAGTGGCATGACAGGTTCATCAAGAAGAAGAAGTTTCAAAAAGGAGATTGGGCTCTCATATATGATTCAAGATTCAAGGACTTCAAGGGTAAGCTTTGCACCAGATGGCTAGGTCCCTATAAGGTAGATGCAATATTTGATAATGGGACTATGAATTTGGTTACCATTGACAATGCAAGGACATCATTGCTTGCAAATGGGCACCGTCTTCGGTTATATCATAAAACTGCTTCAAAGGATTCATTTGTTACCATTATCATGAATTCGGATCTTCAAATTATATGAGTAGGGGAAAATCCCCCTGTGCTACCAAAATTCTAATTTTTCAATAAGTGTAATAGTTGAAAAACAAGCTCTGTTGGTAGCTATTACACTTGGAAATATAAATATAAATATATATATATATATATATATATATATATATATATATATATATATATATATAGAAGGAAATAAAACAATCTGGCTGTGAAAAACTTTTTTGGGTGCAGACAGACAATTTCTGTAGCAGTTGAAAACCACTCTGTGGCGGCTGTTACACACTCTGAAACATCATTTGTTATTTCAAGCATATCCTACAAATAATGTTGTTACATGAATTTTTTCTTTGCTTTTATCTTTTGTGGAAATAAATAGTACATAATAGTCGTCTTGGCTATTACATCTGTAACAACCGGTGACTTCTAGAAATAATCCAAGTAAATTATTTATTGTGAGGCATAGCATGCATCACCATAATTCGAGAGCAGTTTCCTTCACCACCATAATTAAATTTGTGCACCGTGTCACCAAGGTCTTCTCTCCACGTCACACCAGGTGTTATCACTCCTCCAGATCTCCAAGGCTGAGAAGGAGTCCAACTGAGGTAACCACAGACCAATCTTTTGACTTGGTAGCTAGCCCTACCAAGCCGGAGAGGGCTCTCTCCAAAGGATCACAACCAGGAGGGCTGGATAGATTAGGGTTTTAGGCTAGATATAGTAGCTCAGGGTTTGTTTGATTTTATTTGGTTGGGGTAGTCACTGGATGAGTGAATTAGGTCAGAGAGTGAACTAGGTCAGGGAAAAGCAGAATCAGAATTGTAGACATCTAATGGGGCAAGGTAGGCAAGTTACTTTAACACTTGGTAGTATAGTGATGAGATGGTTTAGACTAGTGAGGTGCTAAAAAGAGCATGAATATCATGAATTCTTTTTAAACTAAAGAAATTAAACAAATTATGATGATTTTCCCAAAAAAGAGCATAGGAGATGTATTCTTCTTATCACACCTTGAAAAACAAACATATTTAGAAGTGAAATGGATCATGGAAGATACAAAACATTCAAACAAATGTAACTGAAGAAGAGACAATATCAAAATACCATGCCACAGGAATACCACCAAAATAGCTGCAACTCATCCAATATATTCTAAACTAAAGTCTGAAACACTAATACAATATCTAATGGAGTCCAACCCCTGAAAGGAGTGAAGAAAGGGAAGATATAGACATCAAAACAAACTCCTCCCAACCTCAAGGGTTGAATCCATGAGAGGAAGAGCAGTTCCACCAAAAACTAAACTGATAGCTAGAGTGTAGGGTGGTCAAAGTGACTCATCCCTCACTTTAGGAAACCGATTCATTACATAATAAAAGGAGCTTTCACCTAATGTATTTACCCTAGGTAACAATACAAACATCATTATTACATTTAGATATATCAATTACATTCGTAAAACATTATTTTTCAAGGTGAAACTGTCAAAACTAAGAAAATTTACAAGACTGAGAAACTCAGAAAATTTGTGTCAAAAGTGTAGTGTCATTGTCCTAAGTGCAGCGCCAACTTCAGATCCACTTTGGAGGGGGTTTCCGGTGTCCAAATTGAGCCTGGGATAGCTCATTGGAAATCATGTCCTGTCTAGTTTCCATATATATCCTTAGTTTCCAAAATTGTCAATGTTTGACCCTCCAAAAGTTGATTCTCCCAAGACTGGTCAAAAGCGCAACGTCAACCTCCAAAATAGGGCAGAAACATGATTTTTTGGGTGTTTTTTTACCTTTTGACTACCCAGTTGACCCAAAAAAGCTTAGCAAAGTGGTTTTCCTGACTGTAATTAGCCTTCTAAATCCAATGGTGGTGGCAATTTTTCATTTGGAGGTCCCTAGGAAAATCGCAACGCCTAGGGTGCTTGGCTTTTGGTAGTGTGACTAGTGCATAAATTGCCAAAAATGCACAAAACATCAACATTTCCCAAAATTGCTCAAAATTATCCAAAATTTGGCCTGAGGAATTTTGATGATGTGTTTCAAGCCATGAGCGATGCCTCAGTAAGGATTTCAAGTTTATCTTCCTCCCTTTGCTTGGTTAGGGTTTAAATTTTTTCCTTTGCAGCTTTGAGTTTTGCCCTGGAAATCCTTTCTCTGTAGGCATAGTGTTTTGCCATCTTCTTCTAAATTTCATTATCCCTTTTGGCCTTGTCTAGGAGCTTTTCAAGATGGCTGTTTACCCTCTCGAGCCAATGCTCTCGATTCTCATTGATCATTTTGGCAAACTATTCATTTAGGGTGAGCTAATTAGCTAGTTCAGCCTCTTTCTGTTTTTCTAGCTCCAATGCTCTTTTTAGGCCTCTAATCCTTGGCCTTCTTCTTGGCACCTGTTCCTCCAGTTTTTCACCATATTCTCCATATGCTTCATCAAGTAAAGTCTTAGCCTTTTTAGCCTCCCTCTTTTCCTTGATGAGTTGAATCTCCATGAGCTCTTGTTTGGTTTCCAACTACTTGCTTTTTTGCTCATAGTATGAAATGATGTATTTTTCCCTTTGCAAGTTGACCTGGAGCTCCCCTATGAGTGCATCCTTTTCTTTGATGACAATGCTTGTGCTTTCACTATCATCATTCTCACTTAGGTCAACTAGGTCAAAATCCTGCTTTGTCTTATGGAGGTCCTCCTCCTGCTGTTGGATCTCCGCCTTTGTCATATTCTCCTTGCCCTTCTCTACTTGCTTTGCTGATGAAGAAGGCAATTCCCCTCCCACAATCTGTGGGGAAAACACCTACCTATGGCCTCTCTGATATGTATGTGCCAATGTGCTCACATATGTCCTCTTAGGCCTGATGACCTCAACTCTGTTAGGTGACCCTACATGATCATGAAATGGTGATGATGGTGGTGATAATAAGGGTGGCTGATCAGATGGAGGAATATAAGTAGTGGGCTTAGATGAAGGGGGTATGGCTTCAGCATGATGATCAGTGGGATGAGATGAAGAAGGCATACTTTCAGCATGTGGAGTTGGTGGAGAAGTGAAAATGTCATTGGCAATGAAATTGTCCCATGAAATATGCAACTGATCAAGGTGATGAAGGACAATGATCTTGATCAATGAGTGATGGAAAAGGTTGTTCATCTGCTGGTCATAATCTCTTTTTTTCACAATGGAGGCCATTTTATCTATGCTTCTGAATAGATAGTATGGTATATTGAGGATCTTGACCCTTGTGAAGTGCATAAGCGGTATGATATGGTAGGTATAGAGCCTAGAGAACCTACCTTCACAAGAGAAGTACTTCATGATGATTTTCATCAAGGGGGCATACCTATTAAGAAGGTAGGTGAAAGGGAACACCCTCCTCCTTTCATTCCTATACAGTGGTTTGATAAATGGTTCATAATACTAATCCTCCAAATCCTTTGATTTAAACCACCTCTCACCCATGTTTGGAATCCCTGTGGAAACAACAATGATAGAAGTAGACAATGTGAAGGTCACTCCTGCTAGGGTTACTTGATTGTCTTTAAGGTGTGATGTAGGTGATTCTGAACTCTTTAAATCAATTTGCAGAAGTCAAGGCAACCCACACACTGAAAACATGAGGCTGCCATTGGTGAAGCCATAAGTTCATTTATGCTAATGGGCTCCAGCTTATGATTCTTCCTCCTTTGTGTGACCTCCTCTATTCTCTGTCTTCTTATTCTTGTGTGTCCTCTTCTTCCATATAATATGTGTCTTCCTCCATAGTGTTTTTTAAAGAGACCCTAGTGATAAGGTAGGTGAGAATGGGAAGTGGGAACAGGTCTAGGGAATGGGGATAGGACTACAAAAATTTAGGGAGATGAGGTGGTGGGTTATGGAACTGTGGGAGGTGATGGGGGGTAAAAATGTGAAGGAAGTTGGAAATGAAAATTAATTTACAAGTTTATGGTAGAGGTTGCCTAAGGATTTTAAGAAACCTAGGTCTTAGGGTTTTGTAGGAAAGGTGTTTAGGGACTAAGGAAAGATAGTGTAAGGGTAGGGATGGTTTAAATAGTGATGTAGGAAGATGTTGTAGGGTCTATGGGCAGCAATTTTTAAGATAGGAATGAATTTAGGGTTTTTCCCCTTACCTAGCGACCAATTTTTCTTAGGAATCAAACACTAAGAATAAGTGTTGTTTAGAAGAGAAAATGAGTGGAAAAGAGGGTTACTTACTTGGTAGAGGAGGAAAACTCAGTCTTGTTGAAATATGAGAGGATTTAGAGGTGTTTTGGGCACTTTGGAAGCTTACTGGGCAAAAGCGCAACGCATCAAGCAAAAGCATAATGCCTAACCCAGAAGCACAGCGCCAGTGTTAAAAAACATAGCGCCCAAATCTCTAAGCACATCGCCTGGCTTCTAAGAACAGTGCCTTCTTCCTAAGCGCAGTGCCAAGAAATTTTTCTCCTCTGAACCTGCAAAACTGAATTTTCAAGCCAAGGGAGTGTGAGCTCGACCTTTGAGAGTGCAAATGGATTTGCTTTTGATGTCTTGGTGGCTTTTATACTTCATGAAATTGATGTTTTGAGCCTTGGGACCCACTTTCTTCCTTTTGTCATTCAATTTACTCTTGGAAACTATATCTTTACATTTGACCTTTTCTTGTACAAATTGATGACTTGATATACATTGGCATACTTTGACCTTTGATTGTTGGTCCTTTGGCATTTTGGAACTGAGTTGATATCTTGAGAAAAGTCACTTATTACATATAATGACATAAAATTACATAAATATATAAAAAAAATAGGATTACATCTCTATTTTTGGAATAAAATTACAAACTGGAATGAAATTCTTAATTAAAATCAAAATTAGAACTTTAGCAACCATGGTTACATGCTTGTAAATCCTTATTTAACTAAAAAAGGGATATTATTTTTTTCACTCTCATACTTTGCTGGCCTTATGCAGTGAAATAGTGTTTTATTGGACCTTGGAAAATGAAACCTAGTGACCTAATGGGACCTTGAATGACTGGACTCCAGGTGGACTTGACTGACACAAAACATGATGAAATGAGCCTTTATATTTAATGTATGCTCAACAAGACACATGAAGGTGGGCCAACAAATATTGATTTTTTAGAGGGAATGGGGTTTTAACTTGGACTACCATCAGGGAGTAAATTTTTGCATGAGGACTTAGGTGGAATGATAAAAATTTCAACATGGGACACTAATATGGTATAAAAGAGGAGTTTTGATCACTGATGGCAGTATGCAAATACTGATTCTAACACCAGGTACGTCATAAAATAGTAATATTTTTATTCTCTTTTATTAAGTAATTATGGCAATCTAACACGGTATCCCTTTTGACGGTCGAGGTTGGCTATCACATTTAAGCTGGGGGGGACGAATGACATGATGACATGACCTGTGAGCATTTAAAAACTGAAACCAAAGCATGATGATCTTGTAATCATTGTCATTTAATGATCGATCATGCCATCATTGTACCTCCGACTAGACCTCCCATAACTTAGCATTAATAAGGAAACATTACTGCATAGTACGAATCCTGATTGAAAATCCTAATTTGAAATTCTTTCCTGCATCACCCTACCATTTACCCATTGCTGGAGCATTGCATCCCCATTTAGAGTGCTCAGAGAGAAGTGGAGGAGAACAGTTGCAGGGCTGGAACAGCTAAGTATTGTGTCGACCGCTTCAGAACTTCTCAAGGGGGAAAAGAGAGGAGAACAACATTGAATTTGTGTAGCGATGGGTGGAGCAACAATTCGACATGAACTAGGATCAATAGAGGCTTTGGAAAATTGCCTCGAAGCATGCCAAATTTTTAAATACGTAGGATGGTTTGAGTTTTTCCAAAGGCTGGAAGGATCAGACGGGGCAATTGCTATGGAATTCGCGAAGAATTTAGAGAGGAATCAAACGGAGGTCAGGGGATTAAAGATGGAAGTTACAGAAGAGGTAATTACCTGAGTGATGACATTACTAATAGAGGGAAAAAGGTGGTTTAACAGAAAATTTAATGACCCCTCCTTGAAGGAGGATTTTCTCCAAGGGGAGGATCGGTTGGTAAAGAAAGGAAGGGGGATTGACATGTTGTCACATCCCCAACCATGGGCCGATGTCGCCCTTTACCTCATCAAGTACATTACCTATGAGGGAAGGGAAACAATTATATTCAATTGCCACTTACAATTGTTAAACCACCTTCGACATCGACAGCTAATAAATGTTCCTTACTTTTTGCTGGAAAATATCAAACATATGGTCACGATCGTAAAAATAGTTGCGCATCCAGAGACTTGTGTCACAAACCATGGCCTCATCAAGCTAATTGTGTTGGATGCCCTAAGTCACCAGGGCAGGAACTGGGAGGAATTCATGAGAAAGAAGGTTAGGACTACCCGCAGGAAGAAAACTGGGACGTCTGAGGAAGCTTCGGTGGAAACCAAGGAGCAGCCCCAGCCCTCGAAAGTAAGGGGTGGGAAGAGACCAATTGACAAGCCAATTAGCGACAAGCAGCCAAAACAGAGAATAAGGGTTAGTGGGCACCTAGAGTCCCCATCCATCTCTAAGAAGAATAAGGAGGAAGCAAAGCAAAAGGATGAAGAGCAGGCTCAGCTGGAGGAACCTTCCTCACCAAGTAAGAACGAGACCCAATCCTTGCTGCTTAAAATTGAAAGTTTAGAAAAAGAAAATGAAAATCTAAGGAAGTAGTTAGCAGAGGATAAGGTAGAGGCAAGGGCCCCAAGGTTAGACACTTTGGCTAAGGTTGTAGACAGGGTTGGGAAGGGAAATGTTCCGGGTGCTATGTGCACGGCCTGTGCTAAGGAGCTAGTGGCAGTAAGGTATAGAGTCTGTGCAGTGGACACCATCTCGAGGGAAACACAAACTGAGTCCTGGGAAGCTGACACACAAAAACCCGTTGAAGACACTACTGTTACACAAGAACCAGCAGTTGAGACGGAGCATTCCACAGAAAGTAATTTGGTAGCTGATACACAGGAACCCTTGGTTGACACTACTGTTACACAAGAACCAGCAGTGGAAACATAAGCTAACCAAGGGGAAAAAGAAGAAGTTAATATCCATGAACCTGTGGTTGATACTGCTATTACACAAGAACCAGCAGTGGAAATAGGAGCTTACCAAGGGAAAAATGATAAACAAGAACCTATGGATGACACTGATGTTACAGAAGAACCAGTAGTGGAAGCGGAAGCTGATCAGAGAGAAAAAGAAACGGTTACACAAAAATCCATTGATGATGTTGTTGTTACACAAGAAGCAGTAGCCGAAATGGAACTGTTTCACCCTCGGGAGACTGTTACAACTTCAATTGCTAGTGCATGTGGGAGAACACTGGGTCTTGATGAAGAATGGTGTTCTCAAAGAATGTTGTTGATACCAAAGTTATAGAAATGGAAGCAGCAGACGCTCTCTCTACAAGAGGGAATGATCTCACTCAAGGCACATAAAAAGATGATGGATTCACTCAAGGAGAAATGGTTAAAGGAAGAGTGGGAGAGAGAATGGGAAGCGCAGAGACATAAGGAAGCTATGAAGAAGAAGGACGAACAACTGCAACTATTACAGCGACAGGTTCTGGATCTAACAAATGATAAGACAAAGCTTCGTGAGCTTGCCTTGAACCTGCTAGGATGCAGGTGGCCTTCCCCATCATATCCAGTGTTCCTCTAGGAACATTATTTGTTTCAGTTAAAATTAGTCTTTGAGAACAGACCTTATTTGGGTTCTTCTACCCATACTTTTCTTGAAATTTTTCGTACTTGTGATTTTGATGAACAGAGCTTACTTTGTGAGTTGTTTTTGCATAACATAATGTGTGAATATGTCAACACAAAGATGGTGGCAAGTGTTTTCTCCTATATGGGAGATTTGCAGTTGCAAGCCTTCCTTTCTTTTATGAGAAACCAAATTGAATGGCATCTGGCCATGAAATCAGCTGAGACCAATGAAGAAAGGGCAATATTATGGGTCAGAGAAGAACCAGGAATGGTTTATGAACTAAGATGTGAGTTTAAGTTGTTCCTGAGTACCCCGGGGGTTAGGGAATAGTCAGCCACTTATAGAAAAAGGATTGTGGGGATTTTCCTCAATTTGTATGCACAAATGAAAAGTCGAGCATTAGCAGGGTGCCTTAAGCGCACCAAGGCTTGTAGTGCTGAATTACAAGAAGGAGATCCTTTTGAGTATAGGAATTTCGTGGTTGTTGTTACATGGGTACTCGAATATGCCCGAGTAGTGCAGACATTGGGAGCATTCTGGATCAGACTTAGATTCAAATTTCCTCTGATTTGGTTACCAATGGAAGAATACTAGTCAGATTACCACTTGTGCGACTATGAAGAAGAATCTTAGCTGTGAAAGTTGATGGCTACTCAGGGGTACAGGGCTCCTGGTGAAGACACTACTGGTGCCTATAATTTTACAGACTTGCATTGGGGTATAGCAAGAGAAGCTGAGGTTCTGCATGGGGACATGAAATTGCTTTAGTTGGGGGGAGATGTTGGGTGTGGTTTTTATACCTATTTCCTACACTTTCTTTCCCCAGTTTTGATCCTCTTTCCCTCCAGGCCAACGAAAATTCACATGTTAATCACCCTTTTTCTCATTTATACAACCTATTTCGCCATCATGTTATTTTTCCATGTTTTGTTGAATATAATGATACAATATTCCTTTTTGTGGCTAACTAGGGTAAGCATTGGAGAAGTCTTTTGGATCCTCTTCTCTTTTTCATGTGTTTCTTGTGAGAACGAGGTTATGGAGTGAACAAGCTGCATTGATTGGTTTCAGAGCAGGGTAGAGCATATTGTTGTTACACTCTGTATGTTGTTACAGATTGTTGTTACACACTGTATGTTGTTATAGGTGTTGTTGTTACACCATGTGCTGATTAAAGATGACTGTTGTTACACCTCGGGTGCTGTTACAAGGATGTTGTTACCCAATGATTGTTGTTACATCCCAAACCGTCATTTGACCGTAGGACATTATTGCACCGTAGCTGGCAAAGTCATGGGTACTATTCCACACAACAACTGTCAGAAGTTATGAATTGTTTATTTAGAAGTAACAGATCCAAACGGTTGTGATCTTAACCAATGTATCTGAATAGAATTTGTATTTAGGAACATGTTATAATGATTTCTATTTTATGATCAGCATGAGAATCGTGAGATTCTCATGACTGATCTATTCCTGATTTTGGGTATGTAATAACTATAAAAGAAACTCAATTTCTCATGTATCAGGATGACATAGAGAAAAGCACTGTTACTTTGATCTTGTAAATTTTAATTATTTTTAATATTGAAGGCACTACGGTGATGTTGTCACTGTTTTTCATTTGATTCTTTAACTAATCTCGTGATCATTCTTGTGCCCCTACGAGGGAGAAAGGGCCCTCCTCTTTAGTAGGGATTGCAATGGTAGAAGTAGCTGTATATTATTATTTCTTTAATTGTTTGTATGGTTTTCTGTTGTTGTTGTATAAATTGTAGAATATATCTGGTTCAGTTCCATAATTGTATTATGTTGTTACACTAGTTTGATTAAATAGAATGGTAGTTGACCAACTGGTGTAGTTATTGGTTCAGTGTGTAGCGCACCCTTGCTCTAGTAAGTGTGAAGTGTGATTTCATTTCTGTAGAGTGTTTTAATATGTGCAATTGATTCAGTGACATTATTTACTGTTTCTTTCTATTTTCATTCTTGGCTATAGTGTATTGGCACAGATAGTGGAAACTCCAAAACAACGAGACCTACCTTGGGTTGACAATTAAATGGTTGTAGTTTTGGTCAATTAAGATTGATTAAAACAACACTACGACTGGGTCAACTGCGGGGCCTGACCCATTTAATTTTTTAATATATATAATGCCCGTTGTGGGGTGGTGGCCTGCCACCCTATTTTTTATTACTTTTATAGATAACCGTTTAAACTTTTCTCCCATATTTTTAGGGATCACCGACAAAATTAAGTTGGTGACAATTTCACCAGTTCCGGCCGTCAAAAACCATCACCGCAGAGTGCCAAATTGTTGCCTTGTTCAGTTCCTCCAAATTTAGAGTCTGCGTAGATTTAGCTAGGCTCCAAATTTATTTGGCACTCTGCTAACTTTAGCGAGGGGGTTGGTTTGACCAAAAATTTGACTGGCCATAACTTTCACATACTAACTCAGATTGAGGTGTCATTTGCGCCGTTAGAAATCTTGCAACGAGATCTATGATCTAACCCTAGTTTGACTACAATCCATAAACTTTTATTTTGATCTTTTTCAAAGTCTTTTTAGCTTCCGACCCTCTCTCTAGAGCCATCTGGATCAGGACCACCTCATCTTCCCCATTTATCCCAGTTATAGGTATATTCTCTCCTATCCCCTTTCTTGGCTAAACACATTTACAAGGCTTACCATATGTCAATTGTTTCGATCCGAAAAGAGGATAGTATATATTTTCAATTTTAATATTATTAGAGTTTTAGTTCCATCTTTGATGTTGTTCCATTGCCAATGGGCTTGTTCAATACCCCAGTGGAATATCTTTATGTAAAGACAAGCATTGTTTCATTGCCAATGAGCATGTTAAGTAACCCAATGAAGTTTCTTACTTCACCTCTCTACCTAGGAATCCTTTCTCTTCTTTCACCCTTTGTTTTATTTTCAATATTCTCATTGGCATTTTATTGGCATTTTATCGCCATGGTAGAAGATGGATCCCGACTTATTGATAGAAAGAAAGTTTATTCCTTTAGAGACTGTTATATACCTTTGAAATTAATATGCTCACTCTTAGTTTTCTCCTTTCCCTTCTCTACTCGATAGGATCGACAAGCGAAACACCATTCAATTTCCATACCAAGTCAAGAAATGAAGATCCTAAAATAGATATGGGAATCATGGTTCTACTTATATCTTTCCATCTGAATGAATTGTATTTTCCATTCAAACATCATTGACCTTAAATATATGTAAACCCAAGAAAAGAAGAGGGGCCAATAGTTAACAAAGTGTTGATGCATGTCACAAAACCATTTCAAAGCTTTGCCACATTATCTCTTGAGCCAGACAAGAGCAATTTCCATGGATGGTCTTATTAAACAAAACATGAAATAAAATACATGACACAACAAGAAAGAAAAAATAGGAAAAGAGAACAAATGTAAGACTAAAATGAAAGGAAGCATGCAAGACATAAAATAGGGAAACAAAGCAAATGCAAATACTAGACAAGGAACAAAATGCAGGGTCAATGCAATTCAAAGGGGGGAGCTAAATGCAGATAGGCCTACTCTTATCTAACTGGCTAGAAGGTTAGGGCTAAGTGAAGTGAAATTTCCAATGTAACCATTCAAGTTGCTCCTGACCAGTAAACTGAAAGATATGAACAATTAAAAACCATATAAAACAATGTAAAAAAATAAATATGCTTACCTAAATTACCTATACATAAGAATGAAGGTCAAGGTTGTAAGCATAAAGGTGTTCTTTAGAAGCTCACTCTATCCAACTTGCAGGATTTCCACAATAGCAGGGATGATGAATATGAATACCTTGAAAACACCTCTTAAACATACATCCATACATGTTAAGTTCAAGATAACGTTGGAACTTGTTATTAACGTCATATATGATTCCTCTAACCAATCAACAATTGGATCATGAAAACAAAAAGCTCCAAAAACTGGAAATTCATTGAAAGATAATTCTTCAATCACTAGATCCATATTAAGAGAAATATCAGGAAAAGAAAACATAATAAGTTCATCTCTTCAAACACTTTATTAAGAACATGGATACCTGACATAACCATCAACAAATGCTAAAGTGCCCCAACCCCATGACAGGTATCTGAATAACATGGAGATGAATTTAATGGAAACCAACAACTAGAGGGAAAATAATCGATAATATGACAACTCTTGAAGCTAGTATGTTGATCAAATCTGACTATTGATGCATGAGATGTTCCAATATTTAAAGATAAGGATGTGCTAATTTGATATATTTTACTAGCACTTCGAATTGAAAAATATTCCTCCTCATGTGATGATGCTTGGAAATTATCAGTTCCTCTTTTCCAGTGCAATATATCATTAATTTGTATATGGTTATAAACTAGACTAGCAATATGAAAATCAAAAGAATTAACACTGATTGGTGGTATAGAAAAATCTGAAAACTAGTTAAGATACAAAGATAAATAAAACTAGGCTGGCTAAAGATCAGAAATGTGGGTCACATCAAATTGAACATTGATATCATCTTAAGAGATTAGGTTCTCCAAATGATTAAAGCATTAAATTAGACTCACAAGGATCAATTGTGCCAAAAAAATAATTAATTTCAAAACATACACTAGAAAGATAAGAATTTGATCACTCACAAAAATATTCGACATGGAGAAATATTGCAGTTGGTGATATTTGTCTTGACAATTGGAGTGATAGGTTGTGAAGCATATGCACTCAAGAACTGGGTCTGATACAAGGGATTCACATGAAGGAGAATTAACCAAATAATAATATTTTATCCGATCAAAATCTCTATCTTGAGGATTAGGAAGATTAACTTGAAAACACCAAGAATCCTTTAAGATATGGATCCAATATATTTCGGGGATCTCATCAGGATTGTGAGAACCTGACATAACCATCAGCGGGAGTTGAAGTGCCTCGAATCCCTAACAAGTCCCTAAACTTTCAGGTGGTGGATCGTCGAATTTGGGTGGCTTAAAAAGGTCAACAAGTAGGTACATACCACTGTCATTAGATGTGTCAATGAAAACATTGTTAATGCTGTTGATTTGATGAGACTTAACATTTAACATATGAAATTATTGATTGATAGAAAACTTGGATACATCAATCATAGAAATCCTTTGAACATTTAAAGTTGTAACATCTTCCTCCTAACCTATGAAATATTTACAATTAAACAAATCTTGAATAATGGATTCAATCTCTTCATCATCTGATTGTGAAATTGCACCATCCTATACCAGTTGCAATCAAGACTAGTAGAATAAGGATATAAAGGATTTAGAAAAAAAATTGGTATAAAATAATCATCAAACAAATTCGAGTATAATGAATAGCATGCTAAAGGTGAAAAAATATGAGAAGACTTATGAGGGAATACTTCGGTTGCGGCTGAATTTGATTCAAAATTCAAATTTTGCATACTCATATCAGCTTGCAACAATGGTGGATTGTCATGCATGTTATGATCTGTGAGATTATTTGAACATCCACCACCACCTAGGACACTACTTGGGTCATGGATGGCCAGTGAAATAAGAGCATATCATAATAAAATTGAGTATTAATTGGATCAACATAATATTCATCAACATAATGGTCAAAGAATGGCATACCAATGTGATTTTGAAATTGACATTTCTCTTTTTTAATATGGTATATTAAAGCTTCAACAACCTAACTGTATTATTCTCCTCGTTACATACATGAAGATGAATGGACCAGAGGAATTCCAAGAGCATCCCGAACTAAAAGATCATCCCATCCCACAACTGAAGATGATAAACCACTCAGATTATATTGTAGATCGAAGGCTTGAAAATCTAAATCTTGTGAGGAAAAGAAAAGATCATCCACTATTCTTGGGCTCTCATCACTTCTTATATCAACAAAAGCATGAATGTCAAGGTGATGGTTTTCCAAGGTTTCAACTTGAGTAAGGATTTTTAGATCATTTGACTAGTTATCAAGATCACAAGATGATTGATCATCATTTTGACATGAAGGAATCTGAAAGAGGGAAGAAATGTTGAAAGTGTCTTCACCCTTTTTCTCCTCTACCTGTGAGATATATCCACCTTGTACTTGATCACCATGTGAACCAAAAAATTGAGAATTAAAAGTATCTGGAGAAATTACTAGTGGAGTAGATTGATTAAGAAAATCAAGCTAGAAAGGGTCATGTAGTGTAAGTGATCAAGGATGATAGGTATCCCTTGAAGAAAAACTAATTTCAAATGAATCAAATTCTAGTTTAAGATTATACATGTTAGTGTTATCTTGAAGAATCAAGGGATCAACCTCCACATTAGATTTGATGGAATCATGAGAACCATGAATGCTTCTTTGAATGAAAATTGGCTCATGAGAAGAAGATGAATGTGGGAGAAATGGATCAACAATTTGGTTTTCATATTTCACAACTCCAACCTCAACACATGGGACACGTTTGTTTGGTAATGAGAAATAAGGGAAAGGAATAAAAGGATTAATAGATTCCTCCTCCAAGGATAGATGTGCCTCATGATCGAGAAAAGTTGGAAGAGAAAAATCATCAGGAGAATCTGATATAAATTGTTTCAAGGAGACTAGAACCAAATGTTAAAACTTCTTACTAAAGAAATCCCAATCCATATCTTCTTTAGGAAACTCATAGAAAAGGTGAAGAAACTGATCAAGAAAATCCTCAACTGATTCACCAGGTTTCATTCTAAGTTGATTTATCCTTTTATATACATCTTTATAATCATACCTGTCAAAAGCTTCACGAAGCTCCTTAACAAGTTTCTCAAATGAATGAATAGAAGCAATTGGTAATGTATGACACCAACACTTAACACAAACTTCAAGTGTAAGGGTAAATAATTTAGCCTGAGCATCATTACAATGTATTCCATTAGGAAGGAAAAATTTAATGAATAAAAGCATATGCCCAAGCACGGTTGTTGGACCCTTTCCATCAAACTTGAGATGTGATAAGTTATGAATTATTTTTGTGGGGATTATAAGATTTGATCTATTAGAAAAGAATCTTGGGATTATGATTTGGGAAGAAGCCATTTAAGATGAGAGATTCAAAACAGACTTAATGGGCTCAACTTGTCATCTGGCCCTCCTTCTAGCGCCACTTTTTGATGATGCTCAAAATCCGGAAACAAAGGGGGTCTCTCCGGTATGAAGTCCCAACTAGACCTCACATTGTTTGGAGTAGGATCCCCATCCAGATAATATGCCTATACACCATTATCCTTAGGGAATTTTCCTTTGATGCAATTAGCAACATAAGAGATTATAAAAACAATCTTTGAAGCAAGTAAGCAAGTTGACACTGTGAGGCATACAATTTCAATGTATATAAGGTAATTTCACGTAAGGGAAAAGAGGGAGTGAGCATCTATAAGAAATTTAATAGTATTATCTTAAAAGAGACACACAAGGTCATAGAAGGAATCATTGATTAACCTGCAAAGTAGTTCACAAGATAAAAACGATCATAAAATCAAGTAACAACACACATTCAATAAGATGCATACCAAAGCCAACGAAATAGTTCATTTTCATTAGTATGTGTTAACATAAACATACACCACAAATAATGAAAGAAAAGTCTCACAATCATTCACAATATATGCATGAAAGTGTGTCAGTACTAAGAGATTCATATATTAAGTGAAAGTTCCAAGATACATGATTACAAAGATGCAACACTAGCCCCAATAGTGGAACATTAAGTCACTAATTTGTCCTATAAAGAAAGATATTCTCTCCTATGCCAAGCTAGAGAAGCCAAGGTGAAAAGTCTAAAATCATGTCTCTTGAGCTATGAGGATGTATTTATAACAAATGAGGTGACTCTCCACCTCCCATGTGAGTCTTGACCTCCCTCATGACTCTTGAACTCTGTTGATGTGGGTTTTATGCACCCTAGTCAACAAGGAGGAAGTGACCGAGACCAAGGCTCTTCACATAGCCCAAGTCACTTGGAGTAGTCACCCTTGATGGGTTTATAGGCTCCATTAGTCTTTTGCCACTTCCTCTCATGAAAAGGAAAAGACAATGAAATCCTACAATTATCCTAAATAAATGTAATAATATATAAACAGTGAAATTCAACTTTAATTAATCTAAGTAAACACTACATGTTGCTTGTAATGACCCAAGTCATTCTGCAAATATTTTAATTTTCTTAATCATCGTGCACTCATGTAGATATGGTAAATGTTGCCTTGGTTACCTTACATGGCCATTGTAAATACCTTCTTGGTCAGTTTTGTAAATAGTGAAAATGGTGAATATACATATATGCCTTTTTGGGTTATTTTTGTAAATATTGTCTACATTTTGAAAATGATAAATATATATATATATATATATATATATATATATATATATATATATATATGCCTCCTTGGTCACTTTTATACATGCCTCCTTGGTCATTTTACAATAGTGTGAATACTTGTTAAACATGTCCAAATTTCATAAGCTTTGTAAAGTGTATGTATATATTATATGTGTATAAACCTTAAGTAGTGAGGAAAATCATCGTCTTAAAGGTAGCACATAGATACATGCAACCCATGGTAAACCTCATGAAAAGCATTGTAAAAAGGAAATATCTGATAAATGGCAGGAAAGACAGAAAAAAGGCCAAATGGCACAAAATGGATTGGTCCTCAAGAATGACAGGGCCAACCACCATAAAAAAAAATATAAAAACCAAGGATAGAGGGGAATTTTTGGTTGGTCCAAAAGAACTAGGTCGGACTGGACCCTAACCAACCAGAGAGAGAGAGAGATAACAATAGAAAATATGGAGAATGGAATTGGGAAAGGACGTGGGAGAAAGGAACAAAAAAATCAAGTAGAGACCAATGAAAGGAAGGAGAGAGTGAAGGGGAATATAGAAAAAAGAGGGCATACATATGCAGAACATAACAAGGCAATGAGTTCTTGTTGGGAGATAAATATGTGAGGCACAAATTATGTGATATGTGTGATATCAAGGAGGACTGGCACACCGAGGACAGCCTAACAACTAGGTAAATAAAAGTTCAATTCATAACTCTTGGTATCACGTTCTTAAGTTGACTGTGCTTAATTAAATCTACTTGTATTCCATATTGCAGTGATTTTAATCCCTTATTAAGGTCATTCTATCAATAATTTTGTGGTTGGGAAAATCACGGTCAATAATACGTTGTAGTTATACATTCTCATGGATACAATTCTAGATTTTCAATGAATTTGAATCCATTATTTGTTTTATAATAACATTGTGTCAATAATTTCTTGGTTGGGAAAATCACTGTTAATAATACCTTGTGGATACACATTCTCATGGCTACAATTATTCGTAAGCTTACATAAACCATATGATTGTGGGGTTTGGGTAAGGTCTTGTTGATGAGACCATGTGTTTACCAACTTTTCGAGTTGCAAATTATATGGTAGTCTCCATGTATATATTGGAGATGGTTTTTCTTTTATGCCTGCAAAGAAATGTTGCAAAGCGCATACCTCTTGTCGATATACCTCACCAATACTTAACCTATCTAGCTTTGCATATGGGAGTCTCATAATTGGGATGTTGTAAATTTGAAGAGTCGTTTGACCTTACTATAATGAGATAGCATACCAAGTTAATTGTAAATTGGTATAAATTTTGTGATAAGTTGGATGTGGAGCTTGATTATCGTCTTGATTCAGAGATCTTGTTTCAGCCGCATTTGGATCCCAATCCCTGACAGGAGGGTGTGGGGGGCCTTCTCCACCCCCCCCCCAACCACACTATTTCTGCCCGGGGGGGGCGTGATTGCATGTCTGGATCCCCCCCCTTTGGTGGGGATTCGGGGGCAGTGCCCTTGAAGCTAAAAATAGATGAAAATTTTCCTTATAAAATATTGTAATTTTATAGTCAATCTAGGTTGTTCATTAGGTGGATGATATTATGGTAGAAGTTATGTTTAATTTAGGGTTTTTTCCATAGAAGAAAACCCCTCAGTTTATATGAGGGAATTGTATTGTAAATGTGTGTTATTATTTTGGGCAAGAAAGAGAGAGGAGATTGTGTGAGAGCAAAGAGGAAATTACAACGGATATGTTGTAGGTTGTATCTATTCATTTTGCTGGATAATATGAAAGGAAGGACTAGTTGTTTATCCATGGACGTAGCCCAAATTGGGTGAATGACGTAGATCTGTGTCTCTCTTATTTTATGCATTTTTGTATTTGTGTTTCCACAATATTTTGTGTATTTCATTGCTCCATTAATTAATTTATAACAAGTCTCATAATTGGGATGTTGTAACTTTGAAGAGTCATTTGACCTTACTATAATGAGATAGGCGTACTAGTTTAATTGTAACTTGGGATAAATTTTGTGATATGTATACTCATGGAAACAAGTTTCTAAAGTCCCCAAAAAAAATGAGGGTGGAGGCTCTTACCTCTGGAATCCCTCAATGGCTAGTGGGTGGAGGAAGTGACTGCCCTGGACTAGCCTTCCTTGACCAAGAGTGCTCAGATTTCAATAGAGATATTACAACAATAGATTTAGGGTGGAGGAAGACCTTTGGAGCCCTTGAACTGCATGAGGGTGGAGGATTTTCTTCTTTGTTATTCTTTCCTCTAGATTCCCTCACTATTTAGTGGGTGAAGGTGGCCTACATCTGGAGTCCCTGGACTAGCTTGGATCTCAGTACTTCAATACTAGAAGGGTGGAGGTGGGTAAGACCTATGGAATCCCTGGTATATCTGGTAGTTTGGTCATTTGAATTAGTCTTCACAAGCTAGGGGTTGACAGCTGCATGAGAAAGCAAATAGAAATATGTCTATGGTTGGGTGGCAAATTTATGTCCCTATTCTGATGCTCATCATAGTGAAAGTTGTGATTTCCTTAGAAAAAATTCCATGGTAAGTTTTACTGACTTGAGAATGCTTAATTTATGATGGATGGCTTACTAGTGGTTAATATATTGGATAAGATGTTGGATACATAATTATTTTTCTCCTTCTATAAGTTATCTTATAGCAGATGTGTTGAGTACACACACATATATATGTTTACAAAGGAAGTCATGGCATGAGTTTCATATGAAAATTGTTTGCTTGCTTTATATGCAAACAAAGATACAACATATTGAGTTATATGAACACAAAGATAATTAATGAAAAATGACACAACCGAGCAATTGTATAATTACCTAGTAGGCATTGATTCTTACACTATTCATTTATTAATATTGACTAACAACAATAATTGATTTATTTTGTCACTGTAAATGGGTGTTGGCTATGTTGATTAAACAAAAGCATTTAATCAAATGCCAAATAAGAAATGGGAAAAAAAAACTTTAACCTTTGTACTACATAGCGATATCACTCTTATTATCTTTGATATGCAATATGAAACTGATGTAAGAAACACTGTTTGTAACCTCTCTGGTGTTGAAGAAGTGTTTGCATATAAGTTGTGGTTGGATATGTTTTGCATGGTGAATAGTAAATTTTGAAGTGTTGAACTAAACATTTCATTACAATAGTGTATACATTCATGTAATTGTCCACAAATCCGTTGGGTACTTATTTGAAACTGCATATACAAATAGAGGCTTTTTAACCTATCCTACATGAAAGAAATTAAGCCATAGAGAAAACAAAAATATCATCTTCACATTTATGTTAGAATCTATATGTTGTTTGGAAAATGTTTATAGGTTGAATATATAACTAGAGTACACATGATATATTGATCCGAATCGGATCCATAAACGACTATCATAGAACCGTGACTAAATCAAGTCCAACAAACCCTTGAAGAATCCAAAATAGCAATCGAAAACACCCTGAACCAGTGGCCATGGCAGCCGGCATGGAACGACGAGGACCTCAGTCAAAACGCACTGACCGAGGCCCATGGAGACTGTGCAAGAGGTCAAAATAGCCCCTGGGAGCCTCGGCATCGCTGGGCAAATAGGGCTGAAATGGTAGGACTTAAGCACTCGGTCATGTTGGGAGCTAGAGGACCGTGGGCGGAAAAAGGTGAAGCGCCATTGTACGAAGGTGGGAACCACACCCTGGAAACTGACGGTTTGATTGGTGCGCCGTTGAACGGTAAGCAGTTTTGGAGAAAATGGAGCAAGCACCCTCAGCGATTGACATGTGGCAACGGAGGAGAGAGAAAAACTGCCGCGATCGCACATTATCGGTTGAGCAAGTCAACCGCGCTCGACGTGCGAATGACGTTGGATCTGGAGGAGCCCAGATCGGACGGCTGAGATTGTGTTCGATAGACAAAGCAGAATTGACAGGGAATTAAGGCACAATTTAAGGGGATTTGAGATCCGTTGACCGCCACAGTGGAGAAAGCAACAAATTGACGAGTGGGCTGGCACAGTTCTGATGGGGACGCGTGGCTACTTCTGGAGCGTTCATGCTGACGTCGAACAGGGAATTCCAAGCATGCAAGTGATAGGCGAATCAACGCAGGCGGGAGAGGAAATGAACAGACATGGAGGTTGAATGGCTAAAGCCATGAACAGAGACAATGAACGGGACATCAGAAGAGAGATTCAGATCGAAGAGTCCAAGCAACCAAGAGATACAGTGAATAGTGAACCCTAAGAGGAGGATTGAGCACAAAGAGCAGTAAATCCAAGCAGAGAAGGCAGAGGGCCGAGCTGACCATAGGAAACATTGAGCACCAAAGAGTTTGAAGAATCAAGCCTTCCCATAGAGGAATCTGTCCGGATTGAGGATCACAGTTGGATCTTTCCACTGTAGACCGAAGGTCATAGAGTTGGTAGGAAGAACAAGAATCTGTGTACTCCAAGTGGCTTGGGGAATCCAAGAACCACCCTGCCAAGCAAAATCTGCTTCAGGAGAACTCATATTGAGTCCCTGTATTGTAATTTCTCTGCTCAAAGACATAATAAAACAAGGCCACCACTGAAGCTGGACCAGAGACGTAGCCCTGGAGAATAGGGTGAACTCCTTATTAAAAATAGTTTGTGTCTTTGTGTTGCTTACTGTATTTCTCTGCTGTCTTTCCATTTATTTTCTGTGTATTGGCAATCTGATCGATCCGTTGTTTCAATAACATAGAACACACACCAGCACATGGGTCTGTAATACCTTTTGTTTAATAAATCTTCACTGAGGTCACTCATAGGGTGATTATCAGATCAAGTGGTATCAGAGCTCTAGGCTGTAAGGTTAGACAAGCTTGTGTTGGTTTAGCTGTGAATGATCACTAGATCAAAGCTCAAATTAGGAGAAGGAGAATTGGTGGAAACTAATCCTGAAATTGGGAGAGTCTATTCTCGAAAGACAATGTCAGAAGAAGGTTCTGTAGGACCAGACTCTCAATTCCTAGAAAGCTTCCTAGCTATAAAGTCCATGGTGGAAGAAATGTATAGGGACTTTAGAAAGCATAAGGGTGAAGATTCATTAGGCTCTAAGCAAGATAAAGAAGAAGATGAATCTCATTCCCATGACCACTCTAAAGGAAAGGGGAAAGAAGAAAGCTTCCCTACACCTCCTAGTAGCCCTGTGCATAATAAGAAAGCATATTTGATTAAGTTAGATGTTAAATTTGATTTGCCTATATATGATGGAGAGCTAAATGTTGAAAAGTTGGACAACTGGATAAGACAATTTGATGTGTATTGCAGAGTACAAAATATAGACTCAGACAAGAGCAAGATTCAGCTGGCAGGCCTTCGCTTAGGGGGCATCGCCTTGGTTTGGTGGGAAGGCAAAACCCAAGCTGATATGAGGAAGCATGGTAAGACCATCTCTGTCTAGAGTGAATTTGTTACTGCAATCAAAAAGCAGTTCTATCCATTGGCCTACATGCAACAAGCCATGATGAGCTGGCAAACTCTTCGGCAGTTGAAAGGGAAAAGTGTACAAGGGTATACTCAAGAGTTCCGAAAGAGAGCATTGATGTTAGGTATTTCATTAGACTCACCAGAAACTCTTTTGAAGTACATTGGTGGTCTACACAGCTACATGAGGCACACTATCCTCATGTTTAATCCCACTAGTATAGATGAGGTATCTGTACAAGCTACTCATCTAGAAGCTAGAGGAAAGAATGGAAATCCAGAAGTTGGGGGACCATCCCAACCCACTGTAAGCAAGAGCAAGGAGAAAAGAAAGTAGAAGTGGAAAGCAAGGAAGGCTAACACTGCACAGAAAGGCAAAGCCTCATGCACTCACTATAAAAAGGAGGGGCATGATGATGAGCACTGTTGGATTCTGCATCCAGAGCTAAGACCTAAGAAGTCCGAGGGCAAGAATAAGACGACTGCTGCAGCTATTCAGAAGGACTCGGGGTCAGACTCGGGAGATGAAACAATCATTATAGCCACATGTATAAAAGGTTATCTACTTTAGAGAATGCTGAAATCAAGAAGCAGGTGTAGGAGTTGCTCGAGAAAGGGTTCATCAGGCCTAGCACATCACCATGTGGGTCACCAATCATTTTGGTGAGAAAGAAAGATGGCTCGTGGAGAATGTGCATTGATTACCGAGCACTGAATAAAATAATGATCAAAAATCGTTATCCCCTTCCTCGCATAGATGATCTTTTAGATCAATTGAAGGAAGTTGTTTATTTCACCAAGCTGGATTTGCACAGTGGATACCATCAGGTCAGAGTTGCAGAGCAAGATGCATGGAAGACTGCTTTCAAAACAAAGCAGGGATTGTATGAATGGCTGGTTATGCCTTTTGGCTTGACCAATGCCCTTGCTACTTTCATGAGATTAATGAATGATGTACTCAGACCTTTTCTTGACGATTTTGTTATTGTGTATCTGGATGACATTCTGATTTTTAGTAAAACGTGGGAAGAACATTTAAAGCATGTTAAGTAGACATTAGATGTTTTGAAAAGAGAAAAACTTTATGTTAAACTCTCCAAATGTGAATTTGGCAAAACCTCTCTAAATTATTTGGGTCATATAGTAGGGGGAGGTGAATTGAAAATAGATCCCTCTAAAGTGGCAGTCATTGTAAACTGGCCTAAACCCAAGTTTTCTACAGAAGTGAGAAGCTTCTTAGGAGCAACACAGTATTGGAGGAAGTTCATTTCAAATTTCTCCTCAATTGCAGCTCCCTAACATGCTTTGACAGGATTGAATAAGGTGTTTCAGTGGGGAGGAAAACAGCAGAAAGCCTTCGACACCTTGAAAGAAAAAATTAGTACAGCACCCGTACTAGCACTGCCAGATCTACAAAGACCCTTTGAGATCCAAACTGATGCCAGTGACTATGCCATGGGAGTAGTGTTGACATAGCACGGTAAACCCATATGTTATCATTCTGAGACTTTTAATCCTGTAGTAGTTAACTATCCTACCTATGATAAGGAATTGTATGCATTAGTTTAGAGTGTGAAAAAGTGGAAAGATTACTTAATGGGCAAAGAAACAGTAATACATACTGATCATCAGCCACTTTAATATCTACACTCCCAAACAAAGTTGCAACAATCAAGATATTACAGATGGATGGGTTTTCTACAACAGTTTCATTTAGTCATCAGATATAAAAAGGGCATACAAAACAAGGTTGCTATCTAGACCCATTATAAATGCATCTACCATACTTAAGCATAATTCAGTGCTACATGAAAGCTACATAGAACCGTATGCTCAGGATATGGACTTTAAAGATGTATATGCAACTTTGAGTCAAGGCAAAAGAGTAGAAGAATTGGACTATCATGTGAAGGACCGACTCTTATACCATTGTGGGAAACTCTGCATTCCACAAACTGAGAGAGCAAAGATAATTAGGGAAGCACACACTTCTCTGATATCAGGTCACTTTGGGGTAAGTAAAACAGTTGCACAGCTGCAAAGGTTCTATTATTGGCCAAGAATGAGTGAGACAGTTTCTAGATATGTAAAGGGGTGTGCTATGTGTGCTAAAAGCAAGCCCAGTAACAGAAAACTAGGCTTATACACTCCATTACCAGTTCCTTCTCACCCTTGGGAAAGCATTTCCATGGATTTTGTTGGAGGGCTGCCTAAATCTAGGAAAGGTCATGATTATCTATATGTTGTTGTGGATAGGTTCAGCAAAATGTGTATTTTGATACCCTGTAGTAAACAGATTACAGCTGAACAAACTGCAAAATTATTCTTTGAACATGTATGGGTTCATTTTGGATTACCCACTTCTATTATATCTGATCGAGACACCCGATTTGTGGGGAAGTTTTGGTCCAGTCTGTGGGAACTAATGGACACCAAATTAAAGAAAAGCACAGCTTTTCATCCACAAACAGATGGCCAGACAGAAGTAGTTAACAGGACAGTGATCCAGTTACTGAGAGGATATTGCAGCAAACACCCTAAGCTTTGGGATGAACACTTGTGTTATGTGCAGCATGCTTACAATAGAGCCAAACACTCTTCTACACAGAGATCTCCTTTTGAGACCTGCTTTGGTTTCATACCAAGGTCTCCCTTGGATTTTGTCTTTGGTAAAGATACCATGGTTGATGGACACAGTGATGTGGACAAAGCAACTAGGTTCATTGAACAGATCCAGGAGATCCACCAGGCAGTACAGGAACAGCTGGAAAAGAGCCAGGCCAAGTACAAGGCTAGGCATGATAAGCATCAGATGGAGCATAGTTTTCAAGTTGGAGACCAAGTCTAGCTGTATATCAGCAAGGACAGGATGCAAGGTGAAGGCAAGAAGCTAAAACCTATCAGGTATGGACCCTTCAGGATACTTGAGAAGATTGGTGAAAATGCTTTTCACCTTGATCTGCCAGCTTACATGCACATCTACTTAGTCATGAACGCAGATTGCTTGAGGTTGCTTGAGCCTTCAATGATTGAGGACCCTGAAGAACAGAGTCAATTGCCTTCTATTGATGACCTACTACCTGAATATCTTAATGAATTGCAGGAAGATACAGTGCTGGACAGGAAGGTAAGGACGACGCGCAGTGGATAGGTAGAATACCTCAGAATTGGGCTTAAAGGTTCAAAGCCGAGCAGTGCGAAGTGGATTGAGATTGGACAAGTGAGACAGTAGTTTCCTCACTTAGTCGATGCTTGAAGAAAAACCGACTTTTGGTGGTCCAAAAGCTTTTCAGTTGGGAGGTCGTGATCCAAATAGGATCCATAAATCACTGTCATAGAACCATGACTCAATCAAGTCGAACAAACCCTTGAAGAATCCAAAACAACAATTGAAAACACCCTGAACCAGTGGCCATGGCAGCCGGTGTGGAACGACGAGGACCTCGGTCAAAGCACGCTAACCGAGGCCCATGGAGACTGTGCAGGAGGTCAAAATAGCCCCTGGGAGCCCCAGATCGGGAAAAGGCGCTGATTTTCGATGCACGTTAGCACTAACACGCATCACTGGGCAAACAGGGCTAAAATGGTAGGGCTTAAGCACTTGGTCACGTTGGGAGCCAGAGGACCGTGGGTGGAAAAAGGTAAAGCGCCATCGTACGAAGGTGGGACCCACACCCTGGAAACCGGCAGTTTGATCGGGGCGCCCTTGAATGGTAAGCGGTTTTGGAGAAAACGGAGCGAGCACCCTCAGCAATCGACGCGTGGCAGCAGAGGAGAGAGAAAAACCGCCGTGATCGCGCGTTATCGGTCAAGCAAGTCAACTGCGTTTGACGTGAAAATGACGTTGGATCTGGAGGAGCCCAGATCGAATGACTGAGATTGCGTATGATAGACAGAGCGGAATTGACAGGGAATTAAGCCGTAATTTAAGGGGATTTGAGCTCCGTTGACCGCCACGGTGGAGAAAGCAACGAATCGACGAGCAGGATGGCGCAGTTCTGATGGGGATGCATGGCTACTTCTCAAGCATTCATGCTGACGCCGAATAGAGAATTCCAAGCACGCAGGCGACAGGCGAATCGACGTAGGCGGGAGAGGAAACGAACAGGCATGGAGGTCGAATGGCTAAAGCCATGAACAGAGACAGTGAATGGGACATCAGAAGAGAGATTCAGATTGAAGAGTCCAAGCGACCAAGAGAGACAGTGAACAGTGAACCCTGAGAGGAGGACTGAGCACAGAGAGCAGTAAAGCCAAGCAGAGGAGACAGAGGGCCGAGCTGACCATAGGCAGCATCAAGCACCAAAGAGCTTGAAGAATCAAGCCTTCCCATAGAGGAATCTGTCCGGATTGAGCATCACAGTTGGCTCTTTCCACTGTAGACCGAGGGTCACAGAGCTGGTAGGAAGAACAAGAGTCTGTGTACTCCAAGTGGCTTGGGGAATCCAAGAACCACCCTGCCAAGCAAAATCTGCTTCAGGAGAACTCATATTGAGTCCCTGTATTGTAATTTCTCTGCTCAAAGACATAATAAAACAAGGCCACCACTGAAGCTGGACCGGAGACGTAGCCCTGGAGAATAGGGTGAACTCCTTATTAAAAATAGTTTGTGTCTTTGTGTTGCTTACTGTATTTCTTTGCTGTCTTTCCATTTATTTTCTGTGTATTGGCAATCTGATCGATCTGTTGTTTCAATAACACAGAACACACACCAGCACATGGGTCTGTAATACCTTTTGTTTAATAAATCTTCACTGAGGTCACTCATAGGGTGATTATCAGATCATATATCATATGTTATTTGACAAAAATTTGTAGGTTGAATACACGATTGGAGCATACATGAAATATCATATGATGTTAGGTAATTTCTTGTTGGATATGAAATTGAAGTGCACATGAACTATGGGCAATAATGACCTTAGGAAGAGGGTTGCTACAACTCTAAAATAATTGTGAGTGTTGCAAAGCTTCGTAGACATCAATTATGGAAAGTTATATGCATATATGTGTAAGCTTAAAGCCTCATGGATTGTGTGGCAATATTATAGTGATCATATAGGATTTAATGAGGATACTTGGGTGAAATGCCTGAGCTCATCACATGATTTGGTCTCATGTATTGACTGGTCAGAGCTACCATCACATTTTATAAATGCTAAAACCTTTTCAATTGTGGCTTAAATAACTATGAAAACCATGTAAATTCTCCATTCGGTGTTAGAATGTTCATTTCCGTGGTGGATTCATTCCAATCCATGATATCTCTCTTCTGTCAGTGAATTCGAAGGAATTATAAATTAGAGTTGCTTTGTTTGATAGGTACTTGTTTTGGTTTGTTTGAAATCCATTCCAAAACCTATTTTCATGTGAAGGTTCTCTAATTTTACAAATTTACTTACAATAACTCTGTTACCATTGATGTTTGATTCAACTATCATGGAATCTTGATCCAGTGTCTCTCTTCCTTTTATCATTCTCAAGGTCAGTATCTTGTATGTTGGTTCCTCCTTGGAACAGAAAGCTTGTTACATTTTCTTCAGATCCATCATGGTTAATAACTTTGTAGTTCTTGGAAAGGCCTAAAAGGAAGGAAAAGAAAATATTTGAATCATTGAGTTCAAGACTTAGAATGTCGATCTAAACAAAGAAAACTCTAGCACATTGTTCCCTCCCTTCTACAAGAAAACATTATTGTACGTTAATTTTGAGAAATAACAGGAAGAGAAAATTAAGACTTTTGGTAGTGTTCTTATGGTTGTGTGTTGTTTTGGAAATGACTGTGAGGCTAGTACGAAATCATAATCTAATTATAATAGATAATTTGTAAGCCACTTCTTGCATGATTACGTGAGTGACCTTCATCTTCAGAAATTTATCATCCATGTGATCATATGTTGTTACATATTGTCTCGTAGCACTCTAGAGTCCATAAACAATATCAATATCTTTATCAAAAGGTAGTGGCCAGTTATGGTGCTCCCAATTATTTTTCTATCAATGATTTTGTGTTCTCTTGATTGTGGTTTAGGGAATAAAATCTAGACCATAACCAGGTCCATAGATGGAACATTTTGGATTTAAATTTAAGGTGTTAGCATTATGGTGTGGATGGTATAGCTAGCTGATTTTGGCATTGGTTCATGATGGCAACTAGCTCATGTTGGCATTGATGTCAACCACTTGTAGACTAACTGATGTATGGATGTCTTCATTGTAGTATGGTTGCAGCTAGTTGTGATTGACATTGAGTTGATTGTGTTGGCATTGATGTTAAGCCTATGACATCATGCACTTATTGTTGGCATTATGATACATGTGTTGTACTTGATGGAAACCCACTTGTAGCAAAACAACTCACTTCTATATGGTAACTAGATGAATCTATGTAACTAGACGAATCTACAGGAGAGATATAAGATGTGACAAAATGCATGGTAGTTGTGTTTACAGATGTGACAAAATGCAAGGTAGTTCAAAGGAATCATTTCAGAATTAATATGGAAAATTACATTATAACAAGTCTATTTAGAGGGAACAAAGTAATGGTACAAAAGAATAGGATGAAGGAACAAAGGACTACAGATCAGAATCAAGAAATTGAAGAAAGAGAATGGTTTAAGAAGTATATGCTGGTTCACCTTGTCCAAGTAGTGTATACACGCGGGCTTATGGAACAAAAGAAGCACATACATATGCATGCACTTTCACAGAAGGAAAAGTGGGTATGGGATGGAAAATCAAAGTTTCGGTCCAAGGTATTGGTCCGAGGTTTTGGTCCAAGGTATTCAGTATGAGGTATTTGGTCCAAGGTATTGGTTCGAGGTTTTGGTCCGAGGTTTTGGTCCAAGGTATCGGTCTAAGGTATTTGGTCCAAGGTATTGGTCTGAGGTTTTGGGTCCGAGGTATTGATTCAAGGTTTTGGTCCGAGGTTTTGGTCTGAGGTTTTGGTCCAACGTATTGGTCTGAGGTATTTGGTCCAATGTATTGGTCCAAGGTATTTGGTCCAAGGTATTTGGTGTGAGGTATTGGTCCTAAGTGGTTTTGGTCCAAGGTATTGAGAAAGGCCTAAAACTATATAAGGAGGAGAATATCAAAGGGATAAGTGCATAAGTAATGAATATCTTATGAAGTGTTAGATCAAAAGCAAATATGCATGTTATGGGTTTCTAATGCTTTGCTTGATCTAGACTAAATATGCACCTGAGTGTTTGATTATTGATGAGATTTAATGATGAATCAGGATCATAATGACTTATCATTATGTAATCTGATAATGGATGGGCTAGATCTGATTGCTAACACATGTTTTATCCTTTATATGTGATGATCTGGGTATGTCTGAAGTCAGGAATTGCAGTGAAGTTATAAGTAAGTATTTGCAGATCTATACACTGGTTCGCTTTGATGAAGGTACGTATACACCCGGGTTCAACTCTTCCAAGTAGCGTATGAAAAAGAAAAGCTTGATGTTCAAGGATGACTGGTCTATCAGATCAGTGCTACTGTTTTACTGTTGTCTGTCAATGAAGTCTTCTTAGATCTGAAAGTAAAACTGAATGCATAAAGAGTTTGTGTCTCATTGATTAATTGATTGTGAAAGAAAGGTGATCCTTGTTGTTATCTATTTAGAACACTGTAATATGACAGTAGATATTCAAAATGTCTCTGATTGTTACAGTTTGTGGTTCATAGGTTTTATGATTCAGTATCTTTGGAGGTATACGCAGGTTGGGCAAAAGGAAGTAGCGTGTACACGCATGTTTGCTTAATTAAAGAAGCGTATACATTCTGACACATGCCTTTTGAGGTTACAGTTAGTTCTGGTTGATGATGTTGTGTTTTGGGTTTAGATCTATGTACTAGTTATAGTGATCTATTTGTTCCAGTTGACTGGTTGAATTTGATTAAGTTTGAATGAATGGTTCATTTAGTTGTGTTAGAGGTTCAGTGATTGTTTGATTCAGTTTTATGGTGACAGTGATCTGATTGTTTAGATTAACTGATTGTTGGTTGATGCAATTTAAGTTTCAAAGTTCCTTATGGGTCCAATATGAAAAATTAATGAAACGTGGCCTTCATACTGTAGTATTGTGTACCAGGAGTATCCAATCTGAAAATTCATGAAACGTGGTCCCTGGAGGATACTGAGGGTTGGAGCCTTCAGTGAGGAAGTCGAAGCTTCCTGCTAGTAGTGGCTGGTGATTTGATCAGGGGGTTGGAGGTCCCTTCTAGTAGTAGCTAGAGAACGAGTGAAGGTTGTAGTCTTATGTAGGTCGAAGCCTACGTACTAGTAAACATATCGGCTAGTACAAGAACTAGGGGGTTGTAGCTCCCTTCCAGAAGAAGCTAGAGAACGAGAGAAGGTTGTAGCCTTCTGCAGGTGGGTGCCTACGTACTGGTATGAGTCTGCACCAGTACAAGATTGTAAACATATTTTCTTATTATTAAAAGAAGACAGAGACGACAACAGCAAGTGGTTTTCACCCACATTGGGTTTCCACCTTAAATCTTGGTGTTCATGTGTGTTGCTTATGTGTGATGGTTTATTCTGTTATTACTGCACATGGTTACTGTTTAATGTTTAATAAAGTATTGATGCACTGATTAAAGATCAACATATGATGAATTAACTAAATCATAAGTTCACTGGATATACGATGGTTGCCTTAAGAACAATTGTGTGCACACGCAAGTTCCCTTCACTGAAGTAGCGTATATAAATCTGATTATGGAAATGAAAAAGTTATTGATTTGTAAATACTGATTCACCTCCCCCCAGTATTATTCCCAACAATTGGTATCAAAGCAGGTCCTTTGGCAGAAGCTTGATCGCTTGAAGGGGATCCGTAGTAACAATGGGAAATAAGCTAAAGAAGAAACCACCTCAAAATAAGAAGACATCCCAAAGGAACTGTGATAGTGGGAGAGATGATTGGCCTTTATGTGGAAGCAACTCTTCAAATTCATAATCAACTCAGAATGAAGATGAACAAGCAAAAGAACTATCAAGTATGAATTTGTTGTCCTATGGTGATACATTTCTCTGTTCATTTGAAGATAATGAAAGTGACAACGAAACAACTGAATTTTCTCTTATGGGTGAAAGAGAAAGAAATCAAATAGAGGCAGAATTTAAAAAGCTCACAGACATAATTAGAGATCAACAAGATCTATTGGACAAAAGGGAGTGTACCTACAAAGAAGAGATTACAAGGTTAAAAGCTCAGTTAGAGGAAGGAAACAAAGTAAGGAAATAGAATGAGGAAAAGGAAGATCAAAGTCAAAGGCTGCAGGATGAAGTGACATCATTGAGAAATGAAGTGAATGGAAAGGACACAACAACCAAGGAACTTATAGAAAGAACCAACTACTGTGAAGGTCTTGAAGTTGTGGTCATTTCTCTAAAAGAAGATCTCAAAAATTCAAATAAGCAGAATGAAGAACTACTCCAAGAATTTGAAGAACAAGAAAATGAAGTTCTTGAATTAAGGCAACAAGTGGAAGAAGGAAGAAAAGTTGAAGAAATCATGAAGAAGCAGTATCTTGAAAAGGAAGAGCAATATCAGGTTGAGGTAAATATCCTAAAAGGTAAATTAGAAGAAAAGGATAAACTTTTACAATTTCAAGATAGTACTAAGATTTTGGATGATATTCTTAGTAGTCAAAGGTCTCCTGCCATCAAATCTGGTCTTGGTTTTCATGAAACTATTAAAGGTGAATCTAGCTCACAAACTGAAGCAAGGAACTCTAATGCAAAATCCGAAATGCTCAACAAGAAGCTAAGAGGTCAACCCCATCAACAACCAAGGAAAGAAAGTCTTCAAAGAAAATAATTTACTCCTAACTATGGAAGTGATAATCGGTTCTTTCCTCTGATGAATAATGTTGAATGTTTTATATGCCATAATTTTGGACATGTTGTAGCCAGATGCAGAAGTAGAATAATTCAAGCTAATAACCATCACATAGAAAGGTCATCAGCTTCCAGGTACTTTAAGGGATATTGTTTTTCTTACAATATGTTTGGTCACAAAGCCATTAACTGCTATAGAGGGAATATGAAACATATAAGATGTTATGCTTGTAACAAGTTTGGGCATATAGCAAAAGATGCAGGAGCCAATTTCGGCCTGTTGTCGCACAAAGTGTCTAGGTATCGCGAAAACGCTCAGAGTAAGGGTTGTCACTCTTGATCCTTACTCACTCCATTGAAACTCTCTCCTAGGCAAGTCAAGGGGGGTAGTCACTAAAGTAAATGGATGAGGATAGCCTGTGAAAATAGGCTCTAGGAGATTTTAAAGATGGACAACTTGATGAAAGTAAACGAATCTCGATTAACTTAGATGAAAAGATTAAACGCTAATGTAGCCAAGATAGGACCAAAAGATAGAAATGATTACAGACCAGTGCCTTCCATATTCAATCAACCGTAGATAAAGTAAAACAAGTTATCCAAAACACTTTACAAATATGTGACGAATAATGACAATCATGAATAATCAATATAAATGCCCAAAACTGTAACATGCAAAAAATTCCAGATTTAAAATGATTTTCGCCAACTGCCCAAATCTAGATTTAATAAATTTTCTCCTATAGCCAATATAATTTAAAACATTATCGCACTTTGACCATAACAGAATTATGAAAATTTAATATTCAACATTTAACATCAAAAACACCAAGGAATTTTAAGTTAGCGCTTCAGTGATTCCTTAGGCAAAATGTAAAGAAGTAAAACAAATCAATGGGTTAATAAATTGACATTAATAAATTTTAATGTTTAAGCACAAATCCCTTAATTTATTTTAACTCCTTAGTCACAAAATTTAAAAAAAATTGAATTTTTTATTTTATTTTTTTAGAACTTTTTATTTTTAGGGGCTTTTTTTTTAATGTTTTTATATTTTTTGAAAGTAAATAAAAATGAAAATGAAAATGAAAATGAAAAATATGAAAAAATAAGATCAAAACAAATCAATGAAATACAAATCAAAATAAAAATAAAAGATCAAATTCTTTTCTTTTTTGAGATTTTCTGAATAAAACAAATAAAAACAAAACGCAATCAAATAATAAAACAAATTTCGAATTATTTACAAACTTAGACCTAATCGAATGTACAAATAAAAGGAACTAACCTAAACTAAATAGGAACAACACCACACATATTACAAAAATGAAATCAAATAATCTAACCCTAACACTTACTATTATACAAATGAAATAAAATCTAGCCTAACCTAATCATGAAATCGAAATAGATAACAACAACAACAAAAAAAGTCGAAGTGTATTGTTGTTTGTAGGTGCTTGGACAGGGGTAACGATTCGAGAGAAGGCCGAGGGAAAGCTTGGAGACTACAGAAGGGAGCCACAGAGATGAGGCTACGTGGAGGGAAGGAGAACGACAAAGTGGCTGTAGGTTTGGATGGACAGCGGAAGAGGAGACAAGGGTTCGATGGTGAGGAAGAAAGGCAGCGGAGGGTTTTGCGAATTAATGGATGAAGCAGCGTGAGGAAGAAGGGACTGCAAGTAGGGTTATGGAGTTTTGAAGGAGCCACAATGTGGAATGAAGGATATAGCAGAAAATAGTGAGCAAGTATGGCTGCAGAGGGCAGGAAGCGAGGTTTGACAATAGAGGGAGAATGAGCAACGGATTAGCAGATGATGGTTGGTTTATGGAAAGAAGATGACGTATTTACTTTTTGTTTTTATTTTGTTTGTTTTTTTATTTTTGGAGGTTTTTGGCAGCATGGGATGGCAGAACACTAGTGGACAACAAAGGGAGATGAGGTTTTGGGGAGCAGAGAGATGGAAGAAGACTGCAGGGCAGCAGATGGAACAGAAATGCAGGTACAACAAGGAGGGTTAGGAGAGGAGTTGTGGATTTGCGGGAGAAAGGCAGGAATAAACCCAAGATTTTTCAAAAAAAAATAAAAAATAAAAAACCTAAACTTAGAAAATAATTTCAAAAATTTACAGCAAACTCAGAAACCCCAAGTAGCAGACAGGAAAAATAATTTTGAAAATTTCTAGAAAATGACAGGCAGCAAAGGAACTGCATTCAGAAAACAAATTTCACACCAATGTTTTAATGTTTCAAATTTTCTGGAAATTTTGATTAAAATGATATATTCCTACTTAAGATTTTCAGTGAAACCCTCACAAAATTTCCAGATCTAAAAATAAAAATAAAAAATTTAAAAATAAAATTTAAAATTTAAAAATAAAATAAAATAAAATAAAAAAACTTGGACTGCAAACCTCTGGATAGAATCCCTATAAAAATTGACTTTGACAAACCCCAGAGATCCAGATCCCCTGCATGGCCTAGATCTAAACTCTACATGGTTTTCTCCTTTAGATCTGTAGCTGCAATACAACAAGAAATACCCAAATGATATGTACAATGACCCAAAAAACTAAAACTCAGAAAATCCAAGTCAGAAAACTGAAGATAATTACATATCTATGTACATAAATGGCAGATGTATCAGATCTAGGGAGTGTGAGTTCGACTCCATTCCCAAATCTGATGTTCTGAGGCTCTCAACAGCCAGATCTATCGATTTAGCACAAAAAAATTAAATTTTTTGAATTTTAGAGGAGGTACTGAGCTCAAAACCCTTCATGCATCACCCATAAAAAATATCTTATGATAAACCAAGGATCAAATTAAGTTGAGCTCTTCAAAAAACATGGATCGGGAGTTGTCCGGTTCAACCGAGAACTTCCCTGAACACCCGATGATCTAAGAAATCAGTACTTTCCTGCAAAACTCAATTCAACCATCAACATAGAGCGAGAAAACAGTAATAAAATTCAAATAAATAGAGATACTTGCTATTATATTCATAACTTAAATTATCATTCAAACCCCAGCGACTGAGCAAGATACCTGTACTCAAATCATTCTTCAAAAGCTATTATTAATGGAAAAAAGAAATTACACATGAAAATAATACATCTTACAACATTTCCATGAAGAGTAACACCGGCAAAATTTAACCCCAAAGTCTTTCTTTATTGCTCATAAAAATATTACAAGATAGTTTTTTGCTTAGTACACGATCCAGAGATCGGATGATCCTGACTGACAAAATGACCTCCTATTTAAAGATAAATCCTCCAACGGCTACTTCAAGTGATCCTTGTCAAAACAATCTCGACCGTTGATGAGGATTAAAATTTATTTTAATCTCATCCGTCGAAATTTTAAATTATTGAGGAAATTCAAAATTTTCAATTAAATGAATTTTAATTGATTCAAAAATTAAATTTTTGAATTAATTTTCCTCAAAATTTTGACTTTGACTTAACCCTCAGGGACCAAAGGCTTAAAATTTAGCAAAATAATTAATTTACCTTAGTCCCTAGACCTCTTAAACTTTAAATTTTTAAGGACCAACGAATTTTCCCTTTGGAGAACTAGGACCTAGAATTAATCAAATTTCTAGCTTAGGATTTTAATTAATTTTGGCTAGAAAATTTAATTAATTAACCTATGAGGGGATAAATTATTTTTCTAACCCTCAAGACACTTTACATCATGATTTCACATTTTTTACATCTCAAGGGGGAAAACCCATTTGCAAAAGACCCTCACAGACTACCCAATTTTGCGACACAAATATAATCTAGCAGATCAAGAAATTTGTAATAAAATAACCTAACCAAATAGTTAGGATTATTCCCAAATCATTTTTACATAGACTCGATCTAGAACACTAGGACTCCCCTAAGATCACAGTGACAAAATCCACTCCGGCTTTGGGGTAAGGCTGAAGGAAAACTCTACCAAGCATCTGAGAATGGATCGATGAGACAAAAAACCTCCTGGAATGTAGATCGTCACCAAAAAATTAGGTTTACCTAGGCAATTACATACACGACATGGATCTGCTGAGATTATTTACAATTTACACATGCAGAAAGGGTTTACAATATAACATGATGATCAGGCTGATGATGATAGTTGAATGGCACGGACACGTCAATCATGCACTATCCTTTTTGTGAAAAAAGGGGGTGTACTACTATGGGTCGTTGACAATCAAATCCTAAGTCTTGCTAAATCTTAATCAAGTACTTCATTGCCTTGTTGTATCACTCGAACTGGTTGGTTCCCAACTAATTCTTCTTCATTTCATTTTTCCATAGGGTCTACCCCCCTTAGCCTGCTGTAGGGAGATAGCTTAAACGAAGAGATTGGGGATTAGGGTGACAGCCCCCAATCTGAGGGTTGTCGCAATGCCTAGACATTCTGTGCGACCACACGACCAACATACCAAAAGGAGAAAACATCATCACACTTTAAGGTATGGAAGAAGAAGGAAGTACAACTAGAAATATGTCGCATAGCTCAGTATACAAACATAACAGACTCAAGAGGAACTGAAAGTATGAAATTTCATTATTCTAATTCTCATACGCAATTATCATGAAGACAAGTTATGTATATATGTGATTTCCACGCTGCATAGTCGTGTATATGTTGGTTTGATGAAGACGCAGTGGGACAGACTCAAATGATCTGATATGGTTCAAACAATTTTATGTCTTGATGATTGATGACTACAATCTGTGGATGTTATTTAGAAGTGCTTTTGACCCTCATAAGTTGTTGATGACTTGATGTATAACTAGTGGATGATGATGCCTTGATGACCCTTACTGATATATGCAATGATCAGATCTGACAGTGAACAGGTGGCATAGGTTCAGGGGGAGAATATGCTATGCTCTGTTTAGAAGTATTTGGTACATAATGATTCTTATCAATGGTGAGGATGCTTATGTTGTTGAAGTGTTTAAATGATACATCATGCTATGTTGCAGTCATAAGTTGCCTATGATGAAATCTCAGATGATACTTATATTGCTTGAGCCACATAGTTATTATTTAGATCAAATTTATGGATGATTGTGGATGACTCTTTTTGATGATGCATATATGGTATGTTGCTTACATGATGATCTTCATAAGGACAAGGAGAAGAACAAAGCTTGAGTACACAACTTCATTATTTGATAAGTGTCATTTCTTTTATGTTGTTGTCATCATACCTTCAAAGATGCATAAACTTCATATGGTGCAGTTATGGATGAGGATTCCTATAGTTCTTGGCTCTCACATGGTTGAGGATTGTTGTTGCTGATGGTATCAAGAAAGCTTGACAAATGACTATGAGCTCATGGTTTTCTAGATACATATCACTGGATACACATTATGTTGGATACATAGATGATTGCTTAAGTTGCATATTGATAAATATTTTTGGTTGGCCAAGAGAATGGTGTTGTAATAGCTTCCATGAAGACATATCTATTTGGAGACATGGATTACTTAGTCACATAATGATGGTGACTTCTTACTTTATGATGATAGGTTTGATACTCACACATGTTGATTATCATGGTTGATTCTTATCAGATATGGGATGTTTCCTAGTGATGATACATGGTTGATATATTGAGGGTTCTTGTGGAAAGATCATGTAGTTCTTGATGATGAAGCTATGATCATAGATGATGACTATGGTGTTTTCACATACATATGATATGATTTTGTGTTACTTCTTGGAGATATGACATATGCTTAGTTGATTCATGAAAGGTTATGATAAGGCTCTTTCTACTAAGGAAACAGAGCAAGTTGATCTTGATGAGATCAAGAGGATGAGTTGATATCTATATGCAACATACTTTGTCATAGGTTGATGATATTTACATTGTCATATCTTGGGAACTGATGATGGACATATATAGGTTGCTGGTCTAGATGTTGCTGACAGATGCTTATGGTGCAGATCATATATGGTGTATGATAGTTGTTGATGACTATCATAGTCTTGTTTAGATCTTTGGTCTTTGTTATAAATTTCATGTATATCACTTGATGAAAAAGTCATATAAAGGCCCATGATGTAATAATATATCTCGGTCTGTCATAGTCTTTTAATGAGTCCTTTTGGTCATATGATGTAATTTATACCCCCACTATGCATGGTCAGGATGATGTAATAATTGCTATATTTCAGTCATGAATAAACTTTTGGTATATCCCCACTTGGTTGTGTAGATGAGTCAAATTTGGTATATCCCCACTTGCTTGGGAGATTGATGTATGTATGAGTCATTGATGATAGGAAGTTCATACTCACATAGTTGAGTTATAGAGTCATGTTATTATTTTAGAAAATATATTTGCAGAATCTGCATGTGCTCAGGGGGAGCATGGATGGTATAGTGCATCTCAGCATGTACAAAGGGGGAGTTTAATTAGAGAATTCAGCATGTGCCTAGGGGGAGCATGATCAATGTTCATATTCAACTGTTCAGATATGAAAGTCTTCATTTTGGTCAGCCCTTTACCCTTGATATCAAAGGGGGATAGTATCTTAGTCTGCCCTTTGCCCTGGATATCAAAGGGGGAGAGTGCCTTGGTGTTGCTTGTTATCTCTAACAGTTTCTATAGCTTGCAGTAATCAACACCAACATGGTTGCCATCAAGTCCAAAGGGGGAGATTGTTGGCATTATGATACATGTGTTGTACTTGATGGCAACCCACTTGTAGCATAACAACTCACTTCTATATGGTAACTAGATGAATCTACAGGAGAGATATCAGATGTGACAGAATGCATGGCAGTTGTGTTTATAGATGTGACAAAATGCAAGGCAGTTCAAAGGAATCATTTCAGAAGTAATATGGAAAATTACATTATAACAAGTCTATTCAGAGGGAACAAAGTAATGGTACAAAAGAATAGGATGAAGGAACAAAGGACTATAGATCAGAATCAAGAAATTGAAGAAAGAGAATGGTTTAAGAAGTATACACTGGTTCACCTTGTCCAAGTAGCGTATACACACGGGCTCATGGAACAGAAGAAGCGTATACGTATGCATGCACTTTCACAGAAGGAAAAGCGTGTATGGGATGGAAAATCAAGGTTTTGGTCCGAGGTATTGGTCTGAGGTTTTGGTCCAAGGTATTCAGTCTGAGGTATTTGGTCCAAGGTATTGGTCCGAGGTTTTGGTCCGAGGTTTTGGTCCAAGGTATTGGTCTGAGGTATTTGGTCCAAGGTATTGGTCTGAGGTATTTGGTCTGAGGTATTGGTCTGAGGTATTGGTCCGAGGTTTTGGTCCAAGGTATTGGTCTGAGGTATTTGGTCCAAGGTATTGGTCCGAGGTATTTGGTCTGAGGTATTGGTCCAAGGTATTTGGTCCGAGGTATTGGTCCTAAGTGGTTTTGGTCCAAGGTATTGAGAAAGGCCTAAAACTATATAAGGAGGAGAAGATCAAAGGGATAAGTGCATAAGTAATGAATATCTTATGAAGTGTTAGATCAAAAGAAAATATGCATGTTATGGGTTTCTGATGCTTTGCTTGATCTAGACTAAATATGCACCTGAGCGTTTGATGATGGATGATATCTAATGATCGATCAAGATCATAATGGCTTATCATTATGTAATCTCATAATGGATGAGCTAGATCTGATTGCTAACACATGTTTTATCCTTTATATGTGATGATATGGGTATGTCTGAAGTCGGGAATTGCAGCAAAGTTATAAGTAAGTATTTGCAGATCTATACGTTGGTTCGCTTTGGTGAAGGTGCATATACACACTGGTTCAGCTCTTCCAAGTAGCATATGCAAAAGAAAAGCTTAATGTTCAAGGATGACTGATCTATCAGATCAGTGCTGTTGTTTTACTGTTGTCTGTCAATGAAGTCTTCTTAGATCTAAAAGTAAAACTGAATGCATAAAGAGTTTGTGTCTCATTGATTAATTGATTGAGAAATAAGGGTGATCCTTGTTGCTATCTGTTTAGAACTCTGTAATATGACAGTAGATCTTCAGAATGTCACTGATTGGTACAATTTGTGGTTCAGAGGTTTTATGATTTAGTATCTTTAGAGGTATACATAGGTTGGGCAAAAGGAAGTAGCATATACACGCAGGTTTGCTTCATTAAAGAAGCATATACATTCTGACACATGCCTTTTGAGGTTACAGTTAGTTCTGGTTGATGATTTTGTGTTTTGGGTTCAGATTTGTGTACTAGTTACAATGATCTGTCTATTCCAGTTGATTGGTTGAATTTGATTAAGTTTGAATGAATGGTTGATTTAGTTGTCTCAATGGTTTAGTGATTGTTTGATTCAGTGTTCTGGTGACAGTGATCTGCTTGTTCAGATTAACTTATCGTTGGTTGATGCAGTTTAAGTTTCAAAGTTCCTAATGGGTCCAGTATGAAAATTTAATGAAACGTGGCCTTCATATTGTAGTATTGTGTGTTGGCATTATGAGACAAGTGTTGTCCTTGATGGAAAATCACACAGATGATAAATTATAGTGCAGCAAAGTTATTTTGAAGTTCACACACTTTCATGCAGAGAAAAGTTTCTTTCATATGGTGAAAAGTTCACGCACTTTCATGCAGAGAAAAGTTTCTTTCATGTAGAGAAAAGTTCACACACTTTCATGCAAAGAAAAGTTTCTTTCACGTAGAGAAAAGTTCACGCACTTTCATGCAGAGAAAAGTTTCTTTCATGTAGAGAAAAGTTCACGCACTTTCATGTAGAGAAAAGTTTCTTTCATATAGAGAAAAGTTCATGCACTTTCATGCAGAGAAAAGTTCCCTTCATGCAAGAGAAAAGTTCACGCACTTTCATGGTTGGTTCATGGTATTAGTCTGACAGTTTTTGATCCTATGGTTTTGGTCCATGGTATTGCATCCAAAAGTGTTGATCTCACGCACTTTCATGGTTGGTTCATGGTATTAGTCCGACAGTTTTTGATCCTATGGTTTTGGTCCGTGGTATTGCATCCAAAAGTGTTGATCCCAAGTATTGGGTCTGTGGTATTGTGTTATTATGGTTTTGGACCGTGGTATTGTGAAAGGCCTAAGACTATAAAAGAGGAAGGAGATAATTTGGCAAAGTATCATCTGAATTATTGAATATATGATAAAGTGCTAGATCTGGAATACTGTGATTGGGTTATGGTGCAGATCTAGATCTGAGCTAAAGAGGGATCTCACCGGTTGATGGAGAACAAGATCTAAGGATAGATCGGGATCAAATGGATTGAAATGAACTATCTCTATATAGTTGATTATGCTTATTCTAGATCTGTATACTAACGCTTGTAATGATCTGAACTGGGTATAACTTAAGTTTGAAATCGCTGCAAGTCATGATTGAATATTTATAGATTTGTACGCGGGTTGGCTTTGGTGAAAGCGCGTATGTACGCAGGTTTGGTTCATTGTAGTAGCATATACCGTTTGAGCTATGATGTTTAAAGTTACAGGTGGTTCAGGTTGTTGATGTGTTCTGATGACTGTTTAATGGTGTCAGTATTCTACATACTCAGTTTAATTGATTGTGTTGATGGATGAGATCTAATAATGGATCAGGATCATAATGACTCATATTTATGTGATCTAATGGACTAGATCGGGTTGTTAACACACATATTATCCTTGTATATGTATTGATTTGGTGATTGGGTGATTCAGAAGATTGATTGATTATGTACTTCAATGATATTAATGGGTCCAGTATGAAAATTGGATGAAACGTGGCCTTTCAGATTATGTGTTGTGCTTCAGGTGTATCCAGTCTGAAAATGTATGAAATGTGGTACCTAGAGGAGAGAAGATTGTAGGTCGGCGCCTACGTACTAGTATCTTAGCTAGTACAAGAGCTAAGGGGGTGGTAGCTCCCTTCCAATAGCAGTTGAAAACTTTGGAGCATTGTATCATGTAGCAGCCTGCGTACTAGTAAATGGATCAGCTAGTACAAGAACTATGGGGGTTGTAGCTCCCTTCCAGGACAGTTTGGAGAACGAGAGAAGGTGGTTGTAGCCTTCTGCAGGTAGAAGCCTATGTACTGGTATAAGTCTGCAGCAGTACAGAACTATTGTAAAAGGTATTTCTTATTAAAGAAGATTGAGACGACTTGCAGCAGGTGGTTTTCACCCACATTGGGTTTCCACCTTACATCATGGTGTTCATGTGTGCTTCTTGTGTGTGATGACCTGTTCTATTTTACTGCTCCGGTTTACTGCTCATATGGTTAATACTGTTCTGATGCACTCATTAGAGATCAACTAACTGAATCATATGTTTACTGGATATATACTTGTTGCATCACATATGAATCTTAATATGGAAAGTGAAAAGTTATATTGATCTGATAATACTGATTCACCCCCCCCCCCCTCTCAGTATTATTTCCAACAATTGGTATCAGAGTAGGTCCTTTTGTAGAAGCTTGATCGCTTGAAGGAGATCCATGGAACAATGGGAAAGAATCTTAAGAAGAAAGCGCCTAAGCAGAAGAAGACATCTCAGAAGAACTATGACAGTGGGAGAATGGATTGGGGATTATGTGGAAGAAGCACTTCAGATTCAGAATCATTTCAGAATGAAGATGAACTATCAGAAAGATATCAAATAGAGGCAGAGTTTAAAAGGTTTACAGACAAAATTAGAGATCAACAAGATCTATTGAACAAAAGGGAATGTGTCTTCAAAGAAGAAGTTGCCAAACTAAAAGCTCAACTAGAGGAAGGAAACAAGATCTGAAAGTAAACAAGATGGCACAGGTTTAGGGGGAGCATATGCTTTTAATGCATTGTTGGCATTATGGTTAAGAGTCCTTGGTGATGATGCTTATATGGATAAATGATTCATCTTGCTATGATATGGTTATGAGTTGTTCAGATGATTCTTGGGGTTACATAGTTGATATTTACATTAGATTTTTGGTTGATTCTCTAATGGTGCTTACATGGTGATCTTCATAAGGATAAGGAGAAGTACATAGCTTGAATTCACATCTTCTTTAATTGATGATGAGTCACTAATATGTTGTTGTCGTCATATGCATAAAGATCATATATTACAGTTATGATGCAGGATTCCTATTGTTCTTGGCACATATATGGATGAGGATTGTTGGCTGGATACATGGATGATTATTCAAAGTTGCATTGTTGGAGACATGATGATGATGAGTTCTTACCTATATGATGATAGCTTGTACATATGTTGATTGATGCAGATATTCCCAATTGATGATACTTGGTTCATGCAGATCTGGATGGCTATGGTGTTTCTCACATGTGATAGAATGTGAATGATTTTGTATATACAGAATTCTGTTCAAAAGGAGGAGTTGATACAGACATACCTTGATGACTCATGCACTAATACAAGTTGTTGGTCTAGTTGCTGTTGACAGATGCTATGGAGCAGATCATACAGTGTCGTTGTTGATGTTTATCATGATCTTATTTAGGTGTTTGGTCTCTGTTATAAATGTCATGTATATCATTCGATGTAAATGTCATATCCAGACTCATGATGTAATAGTGTGTCTCTATCTATTTTAGTCATTTGATGAGATCTCTTTAGGTCATGTAATGACCTATGTTAGATTCCCCACTATGCCTGGGATGAATGATGTTATTCTCTTATGTTATCATATGTAAACTTTTGGTATATCACCATTGTGATGGGAGATAGATGTATGTATGAGTCTTTGGTGATAGGAAGGTCATTTATGATGTATAGAGTCATGTTCTTCTTGTAGAACATCTTTTTGCAGACCTTGCTTACAGTCAGGGGGAGCATGAACAAGCATATTTCAGCAGAGTAGAGATTTCAGCATGTTCTCAGAAAGAGCATGGATAGATTGGTTCACCATGGCATATACAAAGGGGGAGCTCATTAAGAGATTTCAGCAGGCACTCAGGGGGAGTATGGACAGCAAAGGAAGAGAATATCTTGGTCCGCCCTTTGCCCTTGATGTCAAAGGGGGAGAGTGATTTGGTATTGTTGCCATCAAGTCCAAAGGGGGAGATTGTTGGCATTATGAGACAAGTGTTGTCCTTGATGGAAAATCACACAGATGATAAATTATAGTGCAACAAAGTTATTTTCAAGTTCACGCACTTTCATGCAAAGAAAAGTTTCTTTCATATGGTGAAAAGTTCACGCACTTTCATGCAGAGAAAAGTTTCTTTCATGTAGAGAAAAGTTCACACACTTTCATGCAGAGAAAAGTTTCTTTCATGTAGAGAAAAGTTCATGCACTTTCATGCAAAGAAAAGTTTCTTTCATGTAGAGAAAAGTTCACGCACTTTCATGCAGAGAAAAGTTTCTTTCATGTAGAGAAAAGTTCACGCACTTTCATGCAGAGAAAAGTTTCTTTCATATAGAGAAAAGTTCACGCACTTTCATGCAGAGAAAAGTTCCCTTCATGCAAGAGAAAAGTTCACGCACTTTCATGGTTGGTTCATGGTATTAGTCCGACAGTTTTTGATCCTATGGTTTTGGTCCGTGGTATTGCATCCAAAAGTGTTGATCTCACGCACTTTCATGGTTGGTTCATGGTATTAGTCCGACAGTTTTTGATCCTATGGTTTTGGTTCGTGGTATTGCATCCAAAAGTGTTGATCCCAAGTATTGGGTCCGTGGTATTATGTTATTATGGTTTTGGACCGTGGTATTGTGAAAGGCCTAAGACTATAAAAGAGGAAGGAGATCATTTGGCAAAGTATCATCTGAATTATTGAATATCTGATAAAGTGCTAGATCTGGAATACTGTGATTGGGTTATGGTGCAGATCTGGATCTGAGCTAAAGAGGGATCTCACCGGTTGATGGAGAACAAGATTTAAGGATAGATCAGGATCAAATGGCTTGAAATGAACTATCTATATATAGTTGATTATGCTTATTCTAGATCTGTATACTAACGCTTGTAATGATCTAAACTAGGTATAACTTAAGTTTGAAATCGCTGCAAGTCATGATTGAATATTTATAGATCTGTACACGGGTTGGCTTTGGTGAAAGCGCGTATGTATGCAGGTTTGGTTCATTGTAGTAGCATATACCATTTGAGCTATGATGTTTAAAGTTACAGGTGGTTCAGGTTGTTGATGTGTTCTGATGACTGTTTAATGGTGTCAGTATTCTACATATTCAGTTTGATTGATTGTGTTGATGGATGAGATCTAATAATGGATCAGGATCATAATGACTCATATTTATGTGATCTAATGGACTAGATCGGGTTGCTAACACACATATTATCCTTGTATATGTATTGATCTGGTGATTGGGTGATTCAGAAGATTGATTGATTATGTACTTCAATGATATTAATGGGTCCAGTATGAAAATTGGATGAAACGTGGCCTTTCAGATTATGTGTTGTGCTTCAGGTGTATCCAGTCTGAAAATGTATGAAACGTGGTACCTGGAGGAGAGAAGATTGTAGGCCGGCGCCTACGTACTAGTATCTTAGCTAGTACAAGAGCTAAGGGGGTGGTAGCTCCCTTCCAGTAGCAGTTGAAAACTTTGGAGCATTGTATCAGGTAGCAGCTTGCGTACTAGTAAATGGATCGGCTAGTACAAGAACTATGGGGGTTGTAGCTCCCTTCCAAGAGAGTCTGGAGAACGAGAGAAGGTTGTAGCCTTCTGCAGGTAGAAGCCTATGTACTGGTATAAGTCTGCACCAGTACAGAACTATTGTAAAAGGTATTTCTTATTAAAGAAGATTGAGACGACTTGCAGCAGGTGGTTTTCACCCACATTGGGTTTCCACCTTACATCATGGTGTTCATGTGTGCTTCTTGTGTGTGATGATATGTTCTATTTTACTTGCTCCGGTTTATTACTCATATGGTTAATAATGTTCTGATGCACTCATTAGAGATCAACTAACTGAATCATATGTTTACTGGATATATACTTGTTGCATCACATATGAATCTTAATATGGAAAGTGAAAAGTTATATTGATCTGATAATACTGATTCACCCCCCCCCCCCCTCTCAGTATTATTTCCAACATTGTGTACCAGGAATATCCAATCTGAAAATTCACGAAACGTGGTCCCTAGAGGATACTGAGGGTTGGAGCCTTCAGTGAGGAAGTCGAAGCTTCCTGCTAGTAGTGGCTGGTCATTTGATCAGGGGGTTGGAGCTCCCTTCTAGTAGCAGCTGGATAATGATTGAAGGTTGTAGCCTTCTGTAGGTAGGAGCCTACGTACTAGTAAACATATCGGCTAGTACAAGAACTAGGGGTTGTAGCTCTCTTCTAGAAGAAGCTGGAGAACGAGAGAAGGTTGTAGCCTTCTGCAGGTGGGTGTCTGTGTACTGGTATGAGTGTGCACCTGTACAAGATTGTAAACAGATTTTCTTATTATTAAAAGAAGACAAAGACGACAGCAGCAGGTGGTTTTCACCCACATTGGGTTTCCACCTTAAATATTGGTGTTCATGTGTGTTGCTTATGTGTGATGGTTTATTCTGTTATTACTGCACATGGTTACTGTTTAATGTTTAATAAAGTATTTATGCCCTGATTAAAGATCAACATATGATGAATTAACTTAATCATAAGTTCACTGGATATACGTTGGTTGCCTTAAGAACATTTGCATGCACACGCAAGTTCCCTTCACTGAAGTAGCGTATATAAATCTGATTATGGAAATAAAAAAATAAATTGATTTGTAAATACTGATTCACCCCCCCCCCCCCACCTCTCAGTATTATTCCCAGCACTTATGTCAACCTCATGATATTGTAGATTGATGGAGCAGTTGGTATGTGTTGTATGTGTTGGCATTGATGATGGCACACTTGATGGAACACCCATGATGGTCAGATGATCATTGATGATGCTACTACAGGTAAATGATGCAAATCTACATGTGTGGTGATGGTTAATGGCACAATAGTTGGGTTATCAACTAGGCATTCATGTCTATTCTTATGAGGATGAATTTTTGTAGTAATGTGATGGATTGATGATGGTGCTACAAATTATTGTAGGTTTTTCATAGGTGTTGTAGCTTGTGGAGATGATTTTTGGAGAGTGGAGGACTTGTTGGTACTCTTCCTAACCTTGTTTGTTGGCCTTCTAGGTAAATTTAACAGTGACACTTGGGAGACATGTTTGATCCACTTGAAGGTGTGTCAGAATCTATGTTAGAGGTTTGGAGGCATATACAGGTGCTTAGAGAAGAAGATAGTCAATTTCAGGAAGATTGGAGCCAAGAAGTGTGGAAAACTTGAATTTTTTGGGTATACGCTAGTTTCCTTCATAGGAAAAATGTACATACGCTGGTTTACTTCACAGGAGTAGCATATACATTATGGGAGTGATTTTTCCCTGCATTCCTCACACTGGTCAAGTAAAAATTGACTTGGTAATTCCCAAAAGCTTCGAAATTAATTGGATAAGGTCAAAAAGGTTTGAAAAGGTCCTCCAATGATGTGAACACCTTAAGTGCACAAGTAGTGATGTTAGTGGATTGATTTGGTCCAATTTGTGCACCCTTGATCCTAGCCCCAAGCTCAATTTCTCCCTACAGGTTTTATATTCTTGTCTTTGGAGCTTAGTGGTTGTTGATTGTGTGTGTAAGAATGTAAGAAAAGGCTGAATAGAGTGTTTATGTTTTAGACCTACTGGAATACCATAGATACTTCAGTGAGTGATTGTTAATGGCAGAAAATGAAGAATATTTGAAGCATGCTACAGAATAGATCAAAATCAAAGATGTTTGACTAGAAATTGATTGGAGAGATTTTGTTGTTGTTGATTAGTGTTTTTATTGGCGACTCTCACATATGTTTTTGTAGGAGCTTCTAATGCATTTGGCACAAAGCCATTGTGTCTTATGATATTACTTGTATTATGCAGCATTCTATTGTCATGCGGGTCTGATTGTATTCAAATTTGATGTGGCCACAATTTTTCTAGTTTGGAGAGCATTTGTTTGTGGAGTTATTATTTTGATTTGATGATGAGATCGTGTTTCCGAGAGCATGAATGTAGAGCTGAATTCTTGTTGAGCAGAGAGTCTTGGATCCAATTTGAAAATAGATGAAAGGAGGTCCGCATAGTGGAGAGGAATAGTGACTTCATGAGAGAGGAGCAGTGATATCAAAGCTTTAGCAAAAGGAACAATTTCTCAATCCAATGGTAGTTCGATAGTCCAACCGGAGTTGGGCGAGGATCATTGATTGTGGTGGCCTTCAGTAGATGGTAGTCCGTAGATCTGTGTGAGAACAAAATCTTCTAAGTTGATAAGTAGAATAGAGTCTCCTAGTCGGTCAATGTTGGCATATTGTAGATGAGGTCGAGTCTCCATGCTGATGGGATTCATCAAGCTATGCAAAAGACAAATTTCATGACATAATTGAAATTCAGAGCAGAGCAACAACAACAAGGGTGGTTTTTCTCCCAGAAAGGTTTCCACCAGAAACCTTGTGTCTTATGTGTGATGATGTGATTGTGTGTATTGTTTATTGTTTATATTTCTACTTATGGTTTTCAAGTATGCTTATGTGATGCACATGTTTAATGAGTTGCTTCTAATGTGTATGTGATTTAGTAAGTGAATTTAATAAAAGGTAAAAATTGTATATAGATAACACTACTGATTCATCCCCCCCTCTCAGTAGTGCTCAAAGGTTTCCAACAATTGGTATCAAAGTAGGGCTCTTGGTTGTAGCTTGATTGCTAGAGAGTAGATCTGGGGTTTGTAAGTAGAAATTGATTTTTTTTTCCAAAATGGTTGTCCTGATTGTTGCAAATCAAATCACAAGGTATGGCACAAAAATGTAAACTCTCAATTATTATCTTGTGGATCTAACATTTGGAGAGTAGTATGTGAAGGTCATGGCAAGGATCCAATTGCAGATGAAGTTTTGCAGCAAGATGCATAATCTACAAGAACCTGCATGATGATGATATGAAGAGACTAGTGGGTTTGAAACATGCCAAAGAAATGTGGTACAAGTTAGAATCCATATTTGGATATGGCACCAACAATAATAAGGAAAATGAGAAGAGTAACAAGAAGAACAAAAATAAGGGCCTTCAAAAACAAGAAGCTCAACCACAACAGTCTCATTCTTCTAGTGCACATGATTCAATGGATGATGAGAAGGAATCAGAAAATATTCAAGCCAAATGTATAAATATTAATGATTTTCTATTGAGTTATAATTTTGATGATTCAAATTTTGATCATGTTGAAGCACATAATGAAGATGAGAATGTTATTAAGGGTCTTAGAGATGATATTTATAGACTAACAACTGCATGCAAGGATAAAGAAAAACTATTGCAGGTCTATGATGATAAGGAGGCCAAGCTCAAGGAAGAGATTGCCAGCTTAAAGATTAAGTTGGAAGAATTAGAAAAATTTGAGGAAGGTATGAGGAAGAAATATCAAGTGAAGGTAGAAGAGGTTGAGAAATTAGAAGCTGAAGTGGTTTCCTTGAGAAAGTAGCGGAATATGGAGAAGAGTATCGTAGCCTTGGATAATTTTCTTGAAATCCAAGGATCACCATTGGATAAATCTGGTCTTGGATTTCAAAAGGGCGAGTCTAGTTTTAATTCTAGTAAAAACAACACAGAAGAGCGCAAGAAACCTATAGAAAACAATACCAACAACAAAACTGAGAACCAAGGAAACAAGAATCAGATCCAGTATCCAATTAAGCAACAAAAGAAGTAGCAACATAAATACAACCTGAACCACCAACAAAGAACAAAAATCTCAAGGAACTCCTACATTCAGAAAATCATTTGCTTCCAAGAGATAATCATGGAAGATCTATTAAATTTCAAAGGAAGCAAATCCCTTTTTTCCTTTGATGCATGAGATACAATGTTATAGCTATCACAATTTTGGGCATGTTGCAACTAACTACTGGAGCAGAACATATAGATCAAATCAGCAGAGATTGCAGTAATTTCAACAGCCAAGGAGATTGGCCAATAGGTATAATCGTGGTTTTTATGGTTATTTCTATTCATGTAACCTATTTGGCCATAAGGCATGTGATTGTATATCTAATGAATGGAGGAGAAGCACATTTCATGCAAGGTTTAGATCTGGCATGAATAAAAGAATATTTGATCCTCTTGGCCATGTGGAGTGTTATACATGCCATAATTTTTTCCATATGGAAATAGATTGTTTGTTTCCCCATTATTAAAGCCAAAATCAACAAAAGCAATGAGGACCTAGCACAAAACCAATAAAATAAGAAAAGAAGCAAGTCAAGGAAGAGAAGAAGCAACCCAAAACCGTGTGGAGAAGAAGGAGCAACAACTCTTGAACTAGTGAAGAGCATACCCTCCTACAGCTCGTGGTTATTCATGCATATTTATAGTGGACTGCAGAATTCATGAGAGGTGCATAACCTCAGGGGGAGTGTATGACAATTTGTTGTAGTAGCATATGATGACTTCATTTGAGCCTCATGCACATTCATGTCCATAGGATCAACCTGTCTATTGGAGGTATATTGGGCTCAGGAGAAGCAATGCATGGTATGTATTTACATCTGATATTCAACATTTTCTTCATTTTTTTTCACTCAATCATTTGTGGTAGCTTTATATGTCTTTCATGAGTAGAAAAAGGAACACATTTTTAGCCATGTATATGTTTTTTATTTACTATAACAAATGGTCGAAAATATCTGCAGCTGTGTATATATTATGATCATTACTTCAAGATGTATGGAGATTACTTATGACATGGACCAACCATGTATTAGTTGTTGTATGATGATTTTATAGCCACGTAGTTTCCATTTATTCATCATTATGTGTTGGTTGAGAGTCCAGTCAATAGTTGTTGAGTCATCATGATGATAGGCTTGTTTTGGAGGAGACTTATGGAGTCATATTGCAACCACATGTATGGGCTAATGATGATGTAACAATCACAATGCCTTATGTATTTGAGTCATTAGTCCATAGGAGATGATCATAGCATCTATGTATTTCATTGAAAATCTATGGAAAATGCTCATGGAGCCATGTACTTATGTTGTACTATCTTTTGGGTCATTTAGTCATGAGTCATGAGGTCATGCTATGGTCATATATGTGTTATGTATGAGGACTTATGTCACTTCTACAACCATGTATTTATCATGTATATGTCACTTGAGTCATGGTCATGTGGATTCTTGGTCCATATGATGCTTTTATTTGTCAAAGGAAGCATTGTTTGTAGTGGAAGTGGTCACTACAGCTTGGAGATGGCACGTGTTCAGGGGGAGAATCTATTTTCTCTTATTCACTTCAGCCATACATTGTTGGAATTATGATCCACTTGGAGGTGTTCATGCTATGCCTCATACTATGCTATGACAATTGGGCCTCATGTGATGAGATATTTTGGTAGTTGTTGTTTTGTATTTATGGGGGAGATTGTTGATTGATGCTAATGTGCATGTTGATGCTATACTTGATGCTGCTCATAGTTGCTATTGTGATGATGTTGCATATGATGCTTGTTGTTTCCTTATGTTGGAATATTGTTTCTTGCTGCTAGTAGTTGTTGGTTGGTATGTTGCTCTGAATGATGATTGGTTAATTTACTGCTTCATGTTTCTGATATGGGGAGAGATAGAGGATGATAATTGGAGGCATGGATGATCTTTAATATGTATTTTTTTCACCCATGTTAGTTGCTCTTGTATTTTTACTTTGGTTCTTGCTGCCTTATCATATGGACTTGGCCCCTTTTCTATTAATGTCAAAGTGGGAGAGATAGAGGATGATGGTCTAGAGTTTGTGTACGGTTTCCATCAATGCCAAAAGGGGGTGTTGTTGGCATTATTATGTGAATTGTCAAGTTAGTTGATGTTGGCATTGGTTCATGATGGAAACTAGCTCATGTTGGCATTAATGTCAACCACTTGTAGACTAGTTGATGTATGGATGTCTTCATTGTAGTATGGTTGTAGCTAGTTGTGATTGACATTGAGTTGATTGTGTTGGCATTGATGTCAACCATATGAGGTCATGCACTTAGATCAACCTCATGATGTTGTAGATTGATGGAGCAGTTGGTATGTGTTTTATGTGTTGGCATTGATGATGGCACACCTGTGATGGTTAGATGATGGTTGATGATGCTGCTATAGGTGGATGATACAGATCTACATGTGTGGTGATGGTTGATGGCACACTAGTTGAGTTGTCAACTAGGTCTTCATTAAGTCTTCATGTATATGCTTATGAGGATTACTTGTTGAAGTAATGTGATGGATTGATGATGTTGTTATAGATTATTTCAGGTTTGTTAGAGGTGTTATAGCTTGTGGAGATGATTCTTGGAGAGTGCAGGACGATTTGGCACTCTTGCCAACCTTGTTTATTGGCCTTCCAAGTCAATTTGGCAATGACGCTTGGGAGACATGTTTGATCCACTTGCAGATATGTCAGACATTTTGAGGCTTGTACTTAGAGAAGAAGAGAGTCAATTTCAGTAACATTAGAGCCAAGAAGTGTGGAAAACTTGAATTTTTATGGGTATACACTAGTTTCCTTCATAGGAACAACATACATACTCTAGTTTACTTCACAGGAGTAGCGTATACATTCTAGGAGTGATTTTTCCCCACATTCCTCACGTTGATCGGGTAAAAATTCACTTGGTAATTCCCAGAAGATTTGAAATTAATTGGATAAGGTTGGAAAAGGTTTGAAAAGGTCCTAAAATGATGTGAACACCATAGGTGCACAAGTAGTGATGTTAATGGATTTATTTGGTCCAATTTGTCCACCCTTAATCCTAGCCCCAAGCTGAATTTCACCCTACAGATTTTATATTCTTATCTTTGGAGCTTAGTGGCGGTTGATTGTGTGTATAAGAGTGTAAGAAAAATTTGAATAGAACGTTTATGTTTCAGACCTAGTGGAAGACCATAGATTCTTCAGTCAGTGAATGTTAATAGAAAAAAATGAAGAAGATCTAAAGCATGTTGCAGAATAGTTCAGAATCAAAGTTAGTGTCATAGAGATTGATTAGAGAGCTTTTGTTGTTGTTTGTTAGTGTTTTTGTTGGTGACTCTCACATAATTTTTTGCAGGAGTTGTTGAAGCATTTGGAACATAGCCATAGTGTCTTATGATGTTATTTGTATTATGAAACATTCTATTTTTGTGAGCATCTAATTGTATTCATATTTGATGTGGTCACCATTTTTCTAGTTTGGAGAGCATTTGTTTGTGGAGTGTATTATTTTGATTTGATGATGATACCTTGGTGTTGGGAGCATGTATGCAAAGTTGAATTCTTGTTGAGAAGAGAGTCTTGGATTCAATTTGAAAATAGATGAAATGAGGTCCACATAGTGGAGAGGAGCAATGATATCAAAGCTCCAGTGAAATGAACATTTTCTCAATCTAATGGTAGTTGGATAGTCCAACCAGAGTTGGGTGAGGATCATTTATCGCAGTGGACTTTAGCAGATGGTAATCCGTAGATTTGTGTGAGAACATAGTCTTCTAATCTTATGAGTAGAATTGAGTCTCCTAGTCGATCGGTGTTGACATATTGTAGATGAGGTCAAGTCTCCATGATGATGGGAGTCAGCAAGCTATGTAAAATAAAAATTGCTTGACATAATAGAAATTCATAGCAGAGTAGCAACAAGGGTGGTTTTTCTCCTGGAAGGGTTTCCACTAGAAATCTTTTGTTTATGTGTGATGATGTGATTGTGTGCACTGTTTATTGTTTATATTGTTTCTTATGGTTTTCAGCTATGCTTATGTGATGTACATATTTAATGAGTTGTTGCTAATATGTATGTGATTCAGTATGTGAAGTTAATAAAAGGTAAAAATCATATATAGATCACACTACTGATCCCCCCCCCCACCCATAGTAGTGCTCAAAGGTTTCCAACATAAGGTCCATGAGTCTCAAGAAACATGGAAGTCACCCTTAGTTTAGAAAAACATAAAATGAAGATCTTGACAATTTACTCTAAGTTTCCGACAATAAGAACTTGTCAAGGATCCACAACATAATTCATCCATTCAAATTTGAAGACATAAACCATAATGATGTAATCGCTCCTTGGATGAATGTTTACAAGATTAATCATAAAAATAAAAATAAATGGTAACCATCTCTAGTTCAGGGTTGTGTTACAAAGTGGTATCAGAGCTCCTAGGTTCAACACTTGGACCTAATGGGCTCTATCACCTGAAGAATAAGGGCTTAATCCTTGGTGTGTCCACAACTTATAAAGTAATGTTGAGATACTAGATAAGGAACAGCTGGAATTTGGTCCTCTTAAAGAGGCTAACTAATCAATAGAGGACCATAACTATACAGAGCCTTGAAAGTTGTCATACCAATGGACATGTGGTATGTTGTGTTCAACCAATATTCTACTAGGTGCAACCATTTTATTCTTGAGGATTGATGGTCAACAGCATAGTTTCAGAGGTATCCTTCCAAACATTTGTTAAAAGTTTCAGTCTGTCCATTGGTTAAGGATGAAACTAGTGCTTGAATTTTAGGTTATGATAACCAATGTCCACCCAACCCTCCCCCCCCACCCCCCACCCCCCACCTTAGGCAATTCCATCACAATGTCCATGCTTAGCTTGACTCTGTATGTTTTGAGTTTTATTCCTTTGATTGGTTTCATGTGAGACCACAAAATAAAAATATTTTACATATGTTCTTAAACTTTTCCAAAAGAATCTATTTGTGATGCATAAATAAGTTTTGAAAACCAAACATGTAGAAATTCCTTGTAGATTCAAACTACTTATGTAATTTGCTAAACAAAAGGCTTGAATCTACTCTACTCATCAACGAAAACAATTAACCAATTGAGAAATCACAACATAAACATGAGACAAGATTCAATCACATATGCTAAGAGATTTATCTAAGGGGAAAGCAACTGCTCAAAACCCCTTCATATTTGTATTGCACTAATCAAAGAAGCTAGATGAATACAATATGCTCTACTAAACCTTGAGCTCAACCTGCACAAGTATTTTCTATCATTTGCTTGACTGACTGCCTGTTAGGGCCTAAATCTACCTCAGGCTGAGAAAGGCAGGATCTAGGATAACATCAAACCACGCTTAACCTGGTAGCTAGCCCTACCAGGTTGGGAGAGGGCTCTCTCCTTGTCAATCTCAGCAAAATATGATCAATGAGGGCTTGAGATGACTGATATGAAAACTGATATTAGGCTAGGTATGTGTGCAAAAGAGTTTGATTGAATTTAAAGATGTTTTTTTGGCTCAAATGGAAAGGCAAATTTTGGGTCTTGGGAATGAGGTTCAGTTTTGGAGAGGTATCAATGGGGCAAGATAGGCAAGTGATTTGATACTTCAAATTGAAAGAAATGGAGAGATTTAGACAGGTGAGGAGTTGAAGAGGGCAAGAAAACCTCAAGGATCCTCTTCAAACAGCTGAAAACATCAATAACTAAGCAAACCCTAGGTAGAGCACTGCAATTTCAATGGATTCTACCTTTATCCTTGTTTGTTTTAGTTAAGAAGAAGCAAGAGAGATAATGGAATACATAAAACACATATAAACTTACAAATTATAGAAGGAACCACAATATCAAAGCAAGATGCCACATGAATCCCATAGAGTGCTACAAACCCTGGTCTATTCCTTAGCCAAAATTGTTGAGAAATGTATACAATGAAGCTCCAAGCTTTCTCAAAAGTCCAACCATGCTAATGACTGAAAAATCACAAGATATAGGCAAACAACAACTCATCCTAGCCTCTAGGGGTCGAGCTCATGAGTTTAGGAGCTGTTCCAACTAATTCTAAACTGAGAACTACAAATTAGGCAATGGAACAACTTGCCTCTAGAAACTAGGGAACTGATTCATTCAGTTGCAAACTACTTTTTGATAGATGAATCTACCTCCATGAGTGAAAATTTGACATAATTACATCAATATCTATCAATTTACATTAAATTAAATCATGAGTTTGACATTAAGAAGGAGAAAAGTCAAACTGTCAAGAAACTAGGCCAAAAACAGAGTATACTTGGTCAAACTGAGCGAAATTTCCCCAATGCACCACACTGATTTTTCTATGCGTAGCGCCTGTTCGCAGCCACTTTTGGAGGCCTTCCCAGTGTCCAAATTTTCTCCAAGTGTGCTTGTTGGAAAGGTCTGCCTATCTACTTTCTAGAACAAGTGGAATTTTTTAATTTGGCCTCCATTTTCCCCTCCAAACCTGAGTTCTCCCAACACTACTTCCTGTGTGTCAAAATAGGAGCAGTAAGGTCATTTTTGGGGTGTTTTTGACCTTTTTGGGGGCTCAAAACTTGTCAAAATTTCTTGGCCATTGGTAGGCATGCATATTTTTCCAAGAAAAATCCAAAGATGATGATTTTTTATCATTTGGAGGCCTCCATCAAGAGCTAGCACTAGGTGGCACGATGCATTGGGCAGAAAATTATGTGTTTTAGCCCAAAAATTTCAAAAATGCAAAAAGTGTCCCAAATTTTTTAAAATTTGGGCTGAGTGTTCTCCATCAAGTTTTGTGTTGGGCCAAGGGATCCTCAGCCAAGATCTGAATTTTATCTTACGCTTTTTGCCTCCTCGATCTCTTCTTCAACTTGGCCTTCAAGTTCCTGATTCTAGCTTGGCACACCATATTCCTTGAAAAATAGTGATATGCCATGTTTCTCAACATATTTTTCTCATTGATGGCCTTCTCCAACATCCTCTCCAAGTGGATATTAGTCCTCTCCAACCAAGACTCACGATCAGCATTGATTTCTTGCTCAAGTGTTGTGAACTTGACTTTCCTCCTTTTGGCAGCTTGCCGGTTTTCTCGTATGTTTCTTAGCTCCATTATGGTTTTCTGATCCTCTAGTTGCTTGTTTCTTTGCTCCAGGTACTTTATTATCCACTCGGATCTTTCCAAGTTGAGGGACAAAGCATTGATGTCTGCCTGTTGCTCTTGGATGACCTCCTTGAGCTTTGAGCTTTGTGGGCCCAAATCAATGTCATTGTCCTGAATGAGAATGAAATCGGTCTCCTGCTCACCTGAAGGCCCCTCATCATGTAATGGCCTCTTGCCTTTGTCCTGAACCTGTTGTGCTGATGAAGGAAGCGAGACCCCTTCCACCCCGGGTGGAGATAATACTTGCTTTGCTGCTGCAAACAACCGTCTAGTGCCCTTTTGATAGGTGACAAACACCAGCACACTAGCGGTCTGTGTCTCATGACCCTCCTGCTGATGAGAAGGTCCACTTGTCTCATGAAAAGTCTCTGGAGGTACCTGAGGAGCTGTGAAGAACTCATGAGAAATGAAATCCTCCCATGAGATGCCCTGCAAACCAAGCTGATGCATGACCATAATTTTGATGAGTGCAAAATGATATATACTGTTAAACTGCTGCTGAGGAGTCTTTTGTTGTACTAGGGTGGTCATCTTCTCAATATTTCGGCACATGAAGTAGGGGAGATTCATCATTCTCACCCTGGTAAAGTGCATCAACAATCTGATATGATAAGCATATAGGTGAGAAAACCGGCCCTCGCAGCTGAAATACTTCATTATAAGTTTCATCAAGGGAGCATATGAGTCTTTCAAGTATCGAAAGGGAAAAACTTTGCTGATTTGTCTCAAATAATCGGGCTTGATGTATGGTTCATAATGTTCCCTGTCAATCTGCTACCTTTTATTCCACTGTTCTCCGACATTAGGAATGCTGGTTGCTAGAGAAATAGACTCCAGTGAAAAGGTGAATGCCACACCAACTAGAGTGGCTTGGCCATTATGTAGATGAAGCACAAACAACCGGGCTAACTCGTGATGGTACTAGACTCTAGCAACTATCTCACAGAACTGATAATAGGATTGGTGTTGGAAGCATGTGATAGCAAGAGGGCAGGCTTGCAGCTCGGCAAGTGAAGTAGGCTCCTCTCGTATATGTTTGCCACCCTTGTGAGGTCTCCTTGGTGCATGCATTTCTGTAGGAGAGTCACTGTGTGTTTCTTCATCTCAGTCATATGAAGGATCAGATTCCATGCTTGCTAATGTGTGAGTTTTCTTGATGAGTATGAAGAGATTTATGGTGATTTTAGTTTTCTGCCACCAAGGGTAAGAATGTATAAGGGACTGTGGAGGGAGAGGGTATGAGGGGTTTTGGGAATATTATGACAAGTTTTTTGGGAAATAGGGGATTAGGGAATAATATGTAAGCTTAGGGACAGCAATTAGGGTTTGGGGATTTTGTAGTTAGGATTTGGGAAAATGAGAATTGGGGATAGGGGTGAATGACTTTTTGTTTTAGGAATATGGAAGTTAGGGAATGAATGGATGAAATTGGGAGACAAATGGAGGAATCAAAAGTGAGGGAATGGTGGAGTGGACTTGGCAGCAAAATGACAAATGCAAACCCTAGGCAATCATTTTTTGAGAAATTGCAAGGAAGTAGGGTTTGAGTTTTTTCACACTAAACCACCATAAATTTTTAAGAAAAACTCTTTCACTAGCAAGGAAAAGGGCTTGACTTACTTGCACACTAGAAGACTTGAGCAATTTTGGCAATTTGAGGGAGTTTATGATGAAATCGGGCTTGGCAGCTCTATGTGTCGCGCCTCCTGTATGCGCCATGCCTCCTGTATGCGCCGCGCCACTTGTATGCGCTGCGCCTCCAAAACCTGAACTCTTTGCTGCGTTTTCGCTTCCTTTCTCCAACACGACCTTCACTTTGCTCAATCTTTCTTCTTTAAGTGCCAATGAGCTTTTTGAATTGTAAAGATGACTTATATACAAGAGCTTTTGATTTTTCCTTCATAAAACCCACTTTTATAATGTTTGCAATGTGACTTACTTTTTCAACTCTGTTTTTGGGCAGTTTATTTTATTTGTGCCTTTGATGAACTGAATGACTTGATTTTTTGTTTGCCTTGCAGGGGATGGAGCTACTGAAGCTTGGAAAGGTGACCAGGGTTGCCACTGAAGTGATTTACATATAAGAGAACTGAAATTACATGAATTTATACAACAAAAACCTAAAATACTTTGTTTTTCCTCAAAACAGGGTTTTGAGGAAAAATACATTTTTGAGCATGAGATTATGAATTTTATTGGTATTGGAACTTTATTCAACCTCCTCATGCGCCTGCTGGCTATTATTGGACATTTTGAAGACCTTTTTGATGAAACCCTAGACCTAATGAAACTGAAACCCTAGAAATGACTCTTGCAAATTTAAAGACAAAAAGTGACTACAGATGATCTTGATGAATGGAAATGGGCCAGCAGGTAAAGGACATGAGGGAAAATGTATAACAAGCCACTACTGTCAGATGATTCATGCTTCTAAAGGAATGTAGTTGACTAAGCGAGACACCTAACATGCAATGCAACAAAAGAATTTGATCTCTGACGGAGGGATGAAGATACCGACACTAACACTGCCTTTGGCCAATACTTAGCCAAATTTCTAGGCCTCCAAGCTCCTATTTCCTTGCATTATTTCTCAAGGAATTATCCCCCTATTAAACATGAAATTCCTCATCCAGAACTGCACAATCTCTATAGGGACTTCTTTGACTACATGCACCACCTGTACAACTCAGAAAATTATACAACTAATAGTACATTGCCCTTGAACCCCAATCTCAACTGGGTAACTCAAATTTCATGCATGCGTAAGTTAATTATGGTTGATTTATTAGTTAAGTGGTTGAACAATGAAGTTGCACCCCACTGCTAGACCTCCTACTAGTTCCTCCAACAGTTGGAACTAGTTTAACTAAATTTAACTCAGTTTAACTTAATTAAATTATTACAACTCAAATTAAACTCAACCTAGGCTCCTAAAATTTACGAATCATTGTACACAACTCAAGTTCTCCCTCCAACTCGAATTAACTAAGTGAAACTAACTTAGTTAACTCGTACAAGTTATCTTTTGATGTGGAATCACAATTTTCTTCTAATTTAATTCAAGGGAAAATTAAATCAGTATTTTCTTGTTGCTATTTTCAACACTCCCTCTAAACAATAAAGGGATTCACATATACCCCGATCTAGCACCTTTCGAATGTATTGCATGCAACACTTCTCATTGTTGTTGTTTCTACTGCAACATCTACAACTAAATGCATCCAAAAAACAAACTAAATCAACTATGTCTTCAACTGTCTATTGGGAAAATTGTCCTGCTGCTGACTTTGCTACTAATCCTCCTACTCTACTATGAACATTCCTATGCACTCCTCAGTATCTGGCTAACACTAATCCTCCTGCTACTGAATATTGTGGGCCCCCGTAGCAAGGTAATGATCCATGAGACAAAAAACACCTCAATGGGCCTTGCCCAAATTTCTGCACTCTTGGGACTATTGCTTCACATCGCCCCACCTCACACCTGGAGGTATAGCTACATGTGCTCCCTCTTCCCACTTAGATTGAACTATCCTCCTACTAGAGGTCTCCAACTGGGCCTCTTCATCATCCTCCTCCTGGTCAATCCAACTACCAACTAGCGTAGGCTTCCTCTTGAGAGCTAGATCATGCTCCCTCTCAACCACAACATCTCTAATCCTTGCCTTGCTCCTCAAGGTTGTGCATGAATCTTCCTCTAATGTGTAGAGTCTCTCGATCTTAACACCAAATTTCTTGATTTGACATGAAGCAATATGCTTGAGGTAGGCCTTCCCATCTCTGAAGACTACCTCATACCCTTTGTCTTCAATCCTTAATTTCTTCATCAGTTCAAGTTTCTTGGCTTCATTTCTATTACCAAATAGCTCATTGAGAGTATTCCACATAGAAAATGGATTCTCTTTGCCATGCAGTTTCAAGACTATGTGGTCTCTCACACCCTCCAGGATGATTCTCATAGCTCTAGCTACACAATTCTTCCAATCTGCTAGACTCTGAGCATCAACTGTTGTCGGTTTCTGGATATCATTGTCAATGAATTCCTTCAACCCATTATCTTCTAGAACTACCTCCATGCAGTCCTTCCAAGAAACATAATTCGAGCTTCCCTCCAAGGCATACTCAAGTCTTATTCCATAGAAAGCCATCTTGCTAGCTCTAAAGAAATGATCCTACAAGTTCAATCCTCCTACAATAACAAGTTCGAAATCTCTTCTATATTGTGATTCCTGCTATGATACCATGTAGAAATTCCTTGTATATTCAAATTGCTTATGTAATTTTCTAAAACAAAAGACTTGAATCTACTCTACTCATTAGCAGAAACAATTAATTGATCGAGAAATCACAACATAAACATGAGACAAGATTCAATCACATATGCTCAGAGATTTATCTAATGGGAAAGAAACTGCTCAAAACCCCTTCCTATATGTATTGCATTAATCAAATAATATTGATGAATACAATATGCTTTGTTCAACCTTGAGCTTAACCTACATAAGTAATTTCTATGCTTTGCCTGACCCACTTCTTTTGACAAATACTTAGCCAAATTTCGAGGCCTCCAATCTCCTATTTCCTTGTGTTGTTTCTCAAGGAATTAGCCCCCTATGAAATAGGAAATTCCTAATCCAAAACTGCACAATCCCTATAGGCCCTTCTTTGACTACATGCACTAATCCAGGTCTGGGTGTGACAAAGGACCCTTCCAAGACCTTTTACTTTCGTGATGTGTTAGATTACATTTTTAAAAGAACATAAATGAATACATCTGCATGCTGTAAAGAAGAGGAACATAACATTCATCAACACATGAAAACATAAGCCGTTGATAACGGAGTTTGTCCAGGAGGGACTACGTCTCTCGGCCCCGGTGTCAAGATGGTGTAGGCCGCTACATTAAGTGTTGTCCATAGTTATGATGTACATAGGTGGTGACGTCACTATCATACAAGGAAAATTCCCTCACGCAGGAGTGGCTCCAAGAGATGTTCCACTGCAGGAACTCTCATTCAAAAGGACTCCTATCAGTATGACATAAACTCATGCATGATGATAATGAGCATCCCACCAACATGGCATAAAAGGGATCTCAATGCAAACATACATGGCGAAAACATGAGTATCCTGTCAACATGATGACAAAGGGATCTCAGACAAAACATGATGAATCATGACAACAAGTACATCCCACAAACCGCATCACATCAAGCAGGAATCATGAAAACAATTAAGAAACAAGATCCCTCATCATACCTCAAATAGAGATCTGTGCAGCACAATGCATAGCGAAAGAAGTACATGAAAACACTGCATATACCTCACATCCAGGGGTCATCTGAAGACAAGGATGTCAAGTTGCTGAAGTTGTTCGTACCATTAATCTCGCAGTGTCGAATCTCATGGAATGACTACTCGCACATTGAATGTTGACACCTACACTCCACTTCGAAAAGTGGTCGAAAAATGAAATGAGAAAATGGAAAATCTGAATGCACCATCAGATTTGTGGCATCAAATAGTGCAAAATCGACTATCAAATTTCTGAATTCTAAGAGAGCGGAAATCTGGGGCTTAAGGAATCTTTTAAATTCCCCCTAGATTCCTCAAAGATTCCCTCCTTCGGGTCCTCTACAAATCGGTTACTCAAATCAGGAAACTGACTGTGCCATTGGGTTCGTGTCGCTGAGAGGTGTAAGATCGACATAAAATTTGTCCAATTTGGACACTGCAAAAATTTCACTCTCCTGAGAATTTCGCCCAATCATGGTTCCACCTACAATAAATTCATTAAAAAATTCATCCTTGGTTTCCGTGTGTGCTCCTAGCTCCTCCCTCTGCTGGGCGCACTGACAAATGGGTTTAAATATATTTCTGGATGGAGTTGACAATAAAAGTTGTTTGGCAGATTGGAATAAAATCCTAGTAAGGAGGAGGTCGGGTGGTCAAACCCCCGCCCCTCCACTTTAATACACAGTTTGTTTTTAAAAACCGCAACATATTTTTTTTTTGTTTGGAGGGGGTCGGGTCCGCATTGGGCGGCACGCCCCATAACCTTCGTATGAACTAATTTAAGGTGCAGTATGATTTAAATGGGGCATTGTATTAAAATGGCGTGGGCGTTTAGTACATGGTTCATGCGTTAATGGTGGCGGTACATGACATGGGGCCGCGGCATGGTGGTGGGCTAGCCCACGTGGCTGACGTGGGCTCGGAACCCGCTGGCCTCTGCAACCTTGGCTCTTAACATGGTGCGGTTGGGGGGGTGTGGGCCGGGTCCACCGGAGGTGGCCGACCCACCGCAAATTTAATGTTTAACATATGTGGATGGGGGTTCGATTGGACCGATGGGGTCATGGTTGCCAGTCCCTTATATATATATATATATATATATATATATATATATATATATATATATATATATATATATATATATATCTTGTTGCGGGTAGGGTGGGCCGACGGGGGTCACAGCCTGTCGGCCCAATTTTAATTAACTTGAGTGTTGGTTCGTTGGGGGTGGCGAGGATCATGGCCCGCCACTCAATTTTATTTTTTTTATTTTTTATTTTTTTTTAATATTAAACATTTTTTTGAATTTGTCTAATATAAGGGATATTAGAGAAATTAACGATCCAACAAATTCTCCTGCTTTCGGGACCTAGGTTTCATGCCCCAGGGTCAATCAAATTGTAAGACACTTAAACCTGGCCCACAATCCAACTTTGACCAAAACTTTGATTGGCTCGTTCTCCTTCATACGAGCTCGAATTGACGAACCATTCACACCGTCGCGATTAGGACGACAAGATCTACACTTTGGTCTTGGTTTGAAATCATTCTGATCACTTTGATATTTGAGCTTTCATAAGCCCTCTTTGTCCTGTGTGTGTTCCTAGAGCCACCTGGATCATGCACCATTTGTACAACTCGAAAAATTATACAACTGATAGTACACTACCCTTGAACTCCAATCTCAACTAGGTAACTCAAATTTCATGCATGCATGAGTTAATTATGGCTGATTTATCAGTTAACTAGTTGAACACTGAAGTTGCACCCCACTGCTAGACCTCCTACTAGTTCCTCCAACAATTGGAACTAGTTTAACTAACTTTAACTGAATTAAATTATTACAACTCATATTAAACTCAACCTAGGCTCCTAAAATTTAGGAATCACTGTTCACAACTCAATTTCTCCCTCCAACTCGAATTAACTAAGCTAACTAAGTGAAACTAACTTAGTTAACTCGTACAAGTTGTCTTGTCATGTGCAATTACAATTTTGCTATAATGTAATCCAAGGGAAAATTAAATCGGGATTTTCTTATTGCCATTTTCAACACAACATGGCGAGAATAAGGAGAAGAATGTCTTTATCTGAGGATCCGTACCTTGAAATTAGAGTTAGTAATAAGGTAGATTTGATTTTCAGATAGAATGATATCACCTGAAATTGAATAATTGTTGTCTTCCATTTTGTCTTTCTAGGTTTGTGCATTATGGAATCATATCAACCTTAGCATATTTAGCAATTATCTCTTCCTTCCATCTTGGTCTATTATGGATATGGTGGGAATATCATGTACCAAGGATAATGAGTTTTCCACCATGTTGTTGATGCCTTTCTTACATTGAATCTCAAAGTTATACACTTGCAACTTGCTAACCGCTTGAATGTGCTGCCACTTAAGTTTTGTTGAGCTAAAGGGTACTCTAAACTTTGATGATATATTTTTTATATATAATGAAATTTTGTCCCAAAAAACACTAAAACTTTTCTATGGCATGCATTTTCTTGAACAAATGCATGATGTTTTTTCTTTATAAGTGAACTTACTACTTTTAGAAGCAATAGGTTGTTGATTTTTCATGATCGTAACTCTAATAATAATGAAAGAAGCATCATATTTGAAAATGAGGTGGCTATATGTTACTATATTCTTCCTATATTGTGGTTTCTTCTGCCTCTGACCAACTAAACAATTCCCTCTTGGTTAGATCTATAAAGGGTTCCATGAGACCCCAGAAGCCTTTGATAAACTTCATATAGAAATTGCAGAGCTCATTGGATCCTCTTAATTGCTTCAAATTCTTTGGAGTTGGCCAATTCATAATTGCATGAATTTTAGTGTGGTCCATTTTCACGACTTACTTACTAATAATGTGACCCAAATAGACTGACTCTACTGGATTTATTCACAAATAAATAATTTACCCATAGGATTTCAACAACAATTGCCAGCAACAAAGGTAGCCCTCCATGTTCACATTGTAAATTAGTAATTCATCAAAGAGAACAATAACAAAAAAGTAGGGTTTGAAAATCTTAACTTTTATTCATGATACCTTGAAAAGTAGTGTATAAATTGATAATAATTTGCTACTATTGATGTATTTAAACTAAAAACAAGAGATTACAAATTTCCTCTACTGTTCTACAGAATGGAAATCACAATTTAGAAGCACATGCAATGACATACAACCATTAAAACACCACAAGAACACAATGATTTACAGACGAACCCAACTCGGAAAAACCCCTCTGTTGCTTTTCATTAATCAGATGAGAATGAGAAACTATTACAATGTCTTAATTCGATCTTGATGCACACCCTGCACTATAAACTTGTTCTCCTATTGACAGTCCTTCTTTGGCCAACACCTAGCCAATTCAAGGACCCATCTTTCTCCTATTTCTTTGCACAATCCTAGAGGCAATTAACTCCTAAAAGATAGGATTTTTCTCCTATTTGCTTGCGCAATTCCAAAGAATGATTCACCTACTCAATGCCAAGCTCTATACACTCACATAGTATACAATTAACAATTACAATGTGCCTTTTCCTCCACTCCAGCTAGGCAATTCGAATTTCATGCATGTTTGGGATATTTTTAGTTTATTAACTAATTTAATGGAGAGATCACTAAGTTAACAACAATTCTACTATGTTTAGTCAATTTAGTGTTATCTAAATTGCTAGTATTAATTGTCAACCCGGGGCTCGTAAGCTGATGAAGTGAAGGTGTACTATATGTACTTAAGCAACCTCTTAGAGTTTTTTTTTTATCGTTGGGGGTGTTGTTTGTGGTTAATTTATCTTCCTAAGATGGAGTGGTGATTTATAAACAGATGAGTGATAGTGTGTGTGGAGTGAATCCTAAATGAGTGAGAGTGTGTGATTAGTGATCTCTAACTACTTGCTTGAAAGGAAATGCTTGAAAGAAATAAATAACTTGAAATAACTTGAAAGCAAATAACCACTTCCAATGGCACTAGACACCATCCATGCTGCTGCAAATAAAAGAAAAGAAAGTCACTTTTAAAACCAAAGATAATGATTATCTCTCCCTAACTCCCTGCTTCAAACACATAGTGTTGTGTAAAGCACGATTAGGAAGTAGCTCAAGTTGAATTAGAAAAGTGATTAAAAATAAGAAAAATCTACTTTAAAGACTAGTGATAACGTTTTGCTCTTTCTAACTCTCTACTTCTGCCATATGTACTATGCAAAGTATGATTAGAAAGTAGTGAAAGATTAGTCTAAAAAGCACTCAAAGCCAACTGCAAGTTAGTGGTATTCTGATCCTTAAAAGATAACAATTTATGATAAAAGATCATTCATGTGTTAGCAGAACTTTGAGAAATAAGACTAAAAATCAGCTACAAAAACAAAGGCAGCAACTTGAACCTGTCAACTTCAAATACCATTAGTTTGTAAAGCAAATACACAAACATAAAAACAAATCCCGGGCTAAAAAAAACCTGCAAGGAAATAATACTGATCAGCTTGAAAGAAAAGAAATCAAATCAATCAAACTATACATGTTTAAAGAAATGCTGAATGAGAAAATAAAGAAATGTTGAACATAAAATACTTTACAGAGGCTAACATGAACAGGGGCCCTCCATTCATTCAGCCACAAGAAGACTTAAGGAACTGAAAGCTTCAAAACAACACTGTTTCTATTGCTCCATTTGCAGAAATGTACAAAACAGAGTGCTAGAACAGCACTATAAAAACAGAGTTTACAAATGCTCTTAAAATTATCACAAGTTTAGAAAGTACAGCAGCTAAAAAGTAAAATAAGCGTACGCAGACGCAAGTATATATAGGCATCTGAAGGATGGCCTAACACGTACAGCTAATAACTGAAAAACAACTAACTGTAATGCGTATTTAAGGTTCATTGACACATCATAAGGCTGTGTGGATGAGCTGGAGGTTCTGTCGTCATGGGCAATGAATCCAGTGTTGGATCATGTCCCCTACCGCCTGCAAAACGTGGACAAGTCACCGTTTGAGCTGACGTGACCTAACAGCTTACAATCACCGTTAAGCTGCCTTTATTTGACCGTAACTTGACCAGTTTTGACCGGAGGTACAGATGACGTGGATGGTTGAACAAATGGCACAGGAACCTCGAGCACGTTGATACCTAAGTGCCCATGTGGCTCATTTGGCAAACTGACACGTGGAACCTTGAGTTTAACAAAAAGGCTGCGGAATCATCAGATGGCTGCGGGATCGCTGAATGGCTGCGGGATTGCCAGACAGCTGCGGAATTCCTGCAAGTAAGTCAAAATCTAAACAAAACAGTCACCCATTAGCAAAACTCACTTGATCATGCTTAATGACACCTAATGTAATGATCTGGGTGGTTTTACAGTGAAAATGAGGCAAAAGTGAAGAAAAGATGAGGAAAAACTGAGGGAAATGGTAGACAAGTAGGTGTAAAGTAGAGGCTCTACATACTACTCAACTGATCTTCAACTAACTCAACTAGGTGCTTGAGCTCATTTAACTGAGTCAAACTGAAAATAACTGGATTAGATTACTAAATTTTAACAATCATCACATGCATAACTCTATTTCTAACTTATAACTCGAATTTATTGAGTAAACTGGTAGATAAATCCATGTAACACAAGTTAATTATAATCCAAGTCATCATGTTGATGTGGAAACTAAATTTGACTAAGGCTCAAGTCAAGTTTAGCCTTTTCTTGCTACATTTTCTAACACTTCCTCTTAGTAAGAAAGGGATTTTGGACCACCTCTATCTTGCACCTATGGAATTTGAATTTGCCTCTTGAAAATTCCTTTGTCATGATATTTACATCCTACTCCTCAGTTGGAATGTACTGCAGCATCATAATTTTCCTTTGCACACAATCCCGCAAGTGATGGTACCTAATATCAATGTGCTTGGATCTGCAATGAAATAATGGATTCTTAGAGAGTTTGATAGAACTTTGATTATCACAATAAATCACTATCAGATCCATTCGTTGATTGAAAATACCACAAGTTTTTTCCTCATCCATATGGCCTCACATGTTTCTTGACTTGCAACCATGTACTCAACCTTTGTTGAGCTGAGTGCCATAGACCTTTGTTTCCTGATATACCAAGGAATAGTTGCAGACCCGACACTAAAGATAGCACCTGAAGTACTTTCATGTTTGTTGGACTCCCTGCCCAATTTTCATTGGTGAAGCCTTGGACCTTCACTCCCTTTGTCCTTTTATACCATAACCCATACTCGGTTGTGCCTCTGAGGTACCTCAACACATGCTTTGTTTCCTTCCAACACAACTTGGTAAGATTCACCATGGCTTGAATCAACTGATTAACTACATATCATATGTTGGACTTTGTGTTCACAAAATACATCAAGGATCCCATAAGCTATCTGTAGATGGTAGCATCTACTGCCTCTCCTAAAGAAGCACTCTCCTTCCTCAAGTTTGTAGCTAGTGGTGTGTCTATAGGCTTGTATTTCTCCATGTGAAATCTCTAAATTATTTCAGAGACATACTTCCCCTAACTCACAAAAATGTCACCATCACCCTACCATACTTCCAGCCCAAGGAAGTAATGCATCACATGGTCCTACTTGTAAGAGTAGATCAATTACTCATCCCCTAAAAGTATCAAGTAATCAACATACAAAAACAAGAGAGAAAATTTCCATCTACCACAATTTGATAGAGGTTATCACATTCTTCACTTTTGGTGAAGCACAATCCACTAAGATATGATTCAATTTGAGTATAGCATGCTCAGGGTGCCTTTTTTAGACTAGATAGGGCTCTCCTGAGTCTACACACATGTGTCTTCCTGCCATATGTCTCAAATCCATCCATCTACTCTATATAAATTTCCTCCTCAACAACAACATTGAGAAAGGAAGTCTTCACATCCATCTTGTGGAATTTGCACCCCATTTGTGCAGCCAATGCTAGAATGGATCTGATCAAGGAATATCTTGCCACTGGTGCAATTTTTTCCTCATAGTCCACTCCCTCTACCTAGGAGAAGCCTTTGGCCACAAATTTGGTTTTATACTTCTCGACGCTCCCATAAATTGCATCCTTAACTTTGTAGATCCATTTGGAACCAACCACTGACTTGTTGTCTAGCTTTGTCACTACCTCTGATACATTTTTCTTCATGATGGATTCATACTCCTCCACCATGGCATCAACCCACACTAGTTGAGAAATTGCTTCTTCAAATTAAGAAGGCTATGACTCAATGAGCTCTGTCATGAGAGCCATATACCCAGTGTACTTATCTGGTGACCTCCTCTCCCTACACTAAGGTGAAGGAGCTCCCACCAAATCCAATGCATCCTATATAAATTTCATCTTCTCTAGTTCTCTTTCTCCCCTCTCTGGAAGATTATGGTTGAGTGGGTGCCTCCACTCTACCTATCGTCTACTCCTTTGCATGCAGTTTCTCCACAACCTCTTGAATCTCTACATGAGGCTCCTCCTTCGGAACTAAAAGTTCCACCTCTGGTGGGATACTTAGCTCTCACTCTAGAGAGCATATCAAAGCCTTCTCCTCATCAAATATGAAAACTCTCCTCACTACTGTCACCCTAAGTGAGGGAAAATACACCATATAGTTATGTGGTGTCTTTGTGTATCCTATAAAGACTCCCATATAAACTGTAGGCTCACATTTCTTCCTATTATCCTTGGAGACATGACAATACAAAATATCTCCAAAAATTCTAAAATGAGATACATATGGCTTTTTCCCATAGAAATATTTCTTTGTGTGTGATCATGCCAAGTATTCTATGAGTGCTCCTATTCTGCAAATAAATTGTGGTGTTGCATGCTTCTACCCATAGATGAAATGAAAATCCCTGATCATGCAACATGGATCTTGCTTATCCCACTATGCTTTTGTTCTTCCTTTCATCCACCCCATTTTGTTGTGGGTTATGGGGTGTTATTAATTCTCTTCTAATAGCCTCTTCGACACAAAATTCCTTCAAGGTGCTAGAAACAAATTCTCCTCCATTGTCACTTCTCAGGGCTTTCAGTTTCTTACCAATCTCCTTTTCAACGAATGCTTTGAATTCAATTTTTTTTTAGAAAACTTCATCCTTCTTCTGCATGAAGAAGATATAGCATTTTCTTGAAAAGTAGTCAACAAAAATAACATAATACCTGTGTTTTGTTGTAGAAGTTGTAGAAAATGGTCAACATACATCAGAGTGGACTCACTCCAATATTGCTCCCACTTTGATATCTTGGCCCTGGAAGGTGGATTTCACATATTTCCCCAATGTGCATCCCTTGTAGACATCATATTGTTCAAGGGTGCATTTCGGGAGACCAGTGGTGATTTGTTGCATGACTTTTAAGGCTCCATGGTATAATAATCCCATGCACCTATGCCAAAGTTCTCTAGCATCCTGACTCTAAACTTCTCCTTCCTTTCTACTTAGCAAAGCGCAAGATTCCACCTCAATTTTATAGAGATTTTTCATTCAAACTCCAATCTATTTCACCAAACCTATAGTTACATGTCTCAGAAAGGCTTTCCCCTTACTAAAAAAGACATCATAGCCACGATCCTCCAATACAACTACAAAGATCAAGTTCTACTTCAACCCAAGTACATACATCACATCTTTCAGAAGAAGGTGGGAGCTTTACTCCCTCTTAAATGTTATGATACCAATTATTTTGGTATTGTACCAAGTTCCAACCATCATCCCCAAGTTCTATGTGCATCTAGAGATCCTTCTCCTCTAGGCTACTGAAGAATTCTTTGCATCCTCTCATATGGAACGAGGCACCTGAATCTAGATACCACAAACTCCACATCATAGTGGTGGTCATGCATGCAATCAGAGTGAAGTCTAATTTGAATTGTGAGGCAAATGCTTCACCTCCTTCTCCTCCTGAAGGCTTATTTTTAGTCTTCTTGTGTGGACACTTTGTTTCATAGTGTCTGAATTCATGGTAGTGAAAACATTTTATCTTGCTCAAATACTTCTTCTTGCAATTTTTCTTGATGGTCTCTAGTTTTCTTTGAGCCTTCTTTCCCTTGCCCTTCTTTCCCTTCTTGCCCTTTCCAACTAAGGAAAAATTTTCTTCCTCCTCATCTTTGTATGTTATTCGATATCTAGTGTTCCTTCAAATTTCTTCTTGCAACATATTAGACCACAATCTCTCCACATTTGGAAATTTGTCCCTTCCATTTACAAAGTCCTAGTAGCTATGCCAAGATTTTGGAAGGCCTAGGAAGGCTAGGATCACTAGTTATAAAGAGGGAATATTTTATCTAATTCCTCCAAGCTCATCTTGGCACTCAGTGGACCTGGACATGTAATGTGGAATGGTTTCTCCTTTCTACAATTAGATGTTTCTGAGCTTGTCCCTCAATGGCATTTTCCTGGCATCACTACTATTTTCAAATAGCTTAGTGTGTGTCTTCCACAAAGAAAAGGGTTTCTCCTTTCCATGTAAATTCAAGACTATATGGTCTCTCACACCCTCCAGGATGATCCTCATAGATTTTGTGGTATCCTTCTTCCACTAGGATAACTGTTGCACATCTGATGTAGCTAGTTTTGAAATGTTAATTTTGGAGTACTGTAGCAAACCATTATCATCAAGCATTGCTTCCATCCTATCCTTCCAAGCTATGAAATTCAAGGTTCCCTCAAGGGCATACTCCAATCTCAATCCGTTGAAAGACATTTTCTCGCACAGAAGAAAAGTTGCTTCACTAAATTTGCACATTGAAATATTTGAAGAAGCTATATTAATTGGTTTCTAGTATGATTTTTGCTCTGATACCATGTATAAATTGATAGAAATTTTCTACTACTAATGTATTCGAACTGAAAACAAGAGATAACAAATTTCCTTTACCGTTCTACGAAATGGAAAATAACAATTTAGAAACACATGCAATGAGATGAAACCATTAAAACACCACAAGAAAACAATGATTTACAGGGGAACCCAACGGGGAATGATTTGAAAATGAATATTAAATTACGAAGAAAAGGTATTATAGACTCATGTGCAGGAAAATGCCTATATTACTTAGTGCAACGGATCGAAAATATTGCGAATAATATAGACAATTAACAGTCAGAAAACATAACAGACACATACATCAAAACAACCAACATAATAAAGGAGTTCACCGGACTTCCTGGCTATGTCTCCTGGTCCAGCTATCAATGTTTACCTCTATATTATGTCTTCAAGAATAGATTATTACAAGAGTGAGCTCAAAACAGAGTCTCAACACAACAGTGACATTAAACAGGGATCCACTCAAAAACCTCGAGTCTAAAAGAGTGCAAAAACTCTCCCTCTGTCCTGGTACTCTATTCGTTTGTTTCAATCTGCCTTCTCTGCCTCAATCTGTTTCCCGTCTGGTTGTCTCTGTTCTGTCATTGGATGGCTTTTTAAGCCTAACAACGCTGTCTATTTTTCTCTCTGTTCAAGCTCTCTGGCTTTCGGTCGTTTCCCTTCTTCCCTGGGCTCTCTGGCTCCCGTTGAGCGTTCATGCACTCATTGTTGAAACACTCGGGGGCACAATGCTGCTAACGGGATGAAATACTGGCAGGCACAGGTGGACCTGGCCGTTTGGCCTTCCCTCGGCAAAATCCTTAAAACAATGCATTTTTGGTCTCCAAAGGAAAATACACAGAAAACATAGAAAATCTGTCAAAAACACTTTCTATCAAACTTCAAATAATATCCAATCACGTCCATAATCCGTATCGGGTCTGGCCTTTATTGCATGTCGCAAGGCATGGCTCTTTCATATGGTCGCGATCCCCCTCCTCCGCCGATCATCGATCGCCAATATCAGCGTATCGTATATCGCAGGGTCGCAGGTCCTCTGCATTGTTGCACCATTACACTCGTCAATCGCTGATCGCCTATATCGACGTATTGCATATCGACCCTTCACGATATTATGAGTCCTTTCCTCGTTGGTTTGGTGTGAAGCGATATTGCGATGCGATAATTGTAATCGCATATCGCAAGAACTCTTGGCCTGCGGTAAGTCCTCCCTTCAGCGATTTGCGATGCGATTCAATCCCGCTCCACCATTGATCTGCACGCTTGATCAATGGTTTATATGTCATCGCTGATCGCAATCGCTTGAGGCTGAGGTTTGATGTGCTGTAGGCTTCCTCTGATGCGACTGAATCCCATCCGTTGATCCCATGGATCCAACGGCTCAAGTGCATTCCTGCTATGCTTCCGCTTTCCCTTGGACTTTCAGGTTTTTCGCCATCTTTTTATTTTGCGCTATTAATCAATGAAGACTTGGACTTAAATGTTTTATTCATGATCCATTTTGGATCACGCCTTCCCACTGAAAAACTTTTGGACCACCAAAAGTTGGTTTTAGGCATTGATCAAGTGAGGATATTGCTCCTTCACCTGCCTAACTTCTATCCATCGTTCTTTGCTTGGATTTGAACCTTTGAGTCATACTCTCAAGTACTCAACATCCCCTTGACGCGTAGTTCTTACCTTCCTGTCCAGAACTGTGTCCTCTTGTAATTCATTGAGATACTCAAGCAACAAATCCCCAATAGAAGGAAACTAACTTTGCTCTTCAGGATCTTCAACCAATGAAGGTTCATACAATCTCAAGTTTTCAGCATTACAACTGAATAGATCTGCATATAAGCTGGCAAATCAAGGCGAAAATCATTTTCACCAATTTTATCAAGTATCTTGAAAGGTCCATGCCTTATTGGTTTTAGCTTCTTACCTTCACCTTGCATTCTATCTTTGCTGATGTACAACCAGACTTGATCACCAGCTTGAAAACTATGCTCAACTTGATGCTTGTCATGTCTCGCCTTGTACTTGGCTTCACTTCTTTCCAGCTATTCCTGTACTGCCTGGTGAATTTCCTGAATTTGTTCAATGAAATTGGTTGCTTTGTCCACATCACTGTGTCCATCAACTACTATGTCTTTACCAAAGACAAAATCCAAGGGAGACTTTGGTATAAAACCAAAACAAGTCTCAAAAGGAGATCTCTGAGTAGAAGAGTGCTTGGCATGGTTGTAAGCATGTTGCACATAACACAAATTCTCATCCAAAAGCTTGGGATGCTTGCTGCAATAGCCTCTGAGCAACTGGATCACTGTCCTGTTGACCACTTCTGTCTGATCATCTATTTGTGGATGAAATGTTGTTCTCTTCTTCAACCTGGTGTCCATTAACTCCCATAAATTTGACCAAAACTTCCCAACAAATCGAGAATCTCGATCAGATACAATAGAAGTGGGTAACCCAAAATGAACCCATACATTCTGAAAGAACAACTTTGTTGTTTGTTCAGTTGTAACTTGCTTGTTACATGGTATCAAAATACACATTTTACTGAACCTATCCACAACAACATACAAATAATCATGACCTTTCCTAGATTTTGGCAATCCCCCAACAAAATCCATGGAAACACTTTCCCAAGGATGAGAAGGAATTGGAAGTGGAGTGTACAAGCCTAATTTCCTATTATTGGGCTTGCTTGTAGCACACATAGTACACCCTTTGATATATCTAGAAATTGTCTCATGCATTCTTGGCCAATAATAGAACCTTTGCAATTGTGCAACTGTTTTACTTACACCAAAATGACCTGATATGAGAGAAGTATGTGCTTCTCGAATTATGTTAACTCTTTTAGTTTGTGGAATGCATAACTTTCCCAAATGATATAAGAGTTGGTCCTTTACATAATAATCCAATTCTTCTACTTGCTTGCCATGACTTAAAGTTGCATATACATCTTTAAAATCTACATCTTGAGCATATTGTTCAATGTAACTTTCATGCATTACTGAGTTATGCTTAAGTATAGTAGATGCATTTATGATTGGCCTTGATAACATATCTGCAACCTTATTGTGTATGCCCTTCTTATATCTGATGACAAGATGAAATTTCTAGAGAAAACCCATCCACCTATAATGTCTTGATTGCTGCAATATAGTTTGTAAGTGCAAATATTGAAGTGGTTGGTGATATGTATGTATGATTGTTTCTTTACCATTAGGTAATGTTCCACTTTTTCACACTTTGTACTAATGCATACAATTCTTTATCATATGTGGGATAATTAACTACTCAAAATGATAGCATATGGGTTTTCCATGTTGCATCAACACTACTCCCATGGCATAGTCGCTGGCATCTGTCTCAATCTCAAATGGATGTTGAAGATCTAGCAGTGCTAGTACTGGTGCTGTACTGATTTTCTCTTTTAAGGTGTCGAAGGCTTTCTGCTATTTTCCTCCCCACTTAAACACCTATTTCAATCCTGTTAAAGCATGTAATGGAGCTACAATCAAAGAAAAGTTAGCAATAAACTTTCTCTAGTATTGTGCTGCCCCTAGGAAACTCCTAACCTCTGTAGCAGATTTGGGTTTAGGCCAGTTCACAATGACTTCAACCTTAGAGGGATCTATCTTCAATTCACCACTCGTACAATATGACCCAAATAATTTAAAGATGTTATGCCAAATTCACATTTTGACAATTTTACATAGAGATTTTCTCTTTTTAAAACATCTAAAGTCTGCTTCACATGCTTTACATGGTCTTCCCATGTCTTACTAAAAACAAGAATGTCATCTAAATAAACAATTACAAAATCATCAATAAATGGTCTGAGTACATCATTCATAACTCTCAAAAATGTAGCAGGAGCATTAGTTAAGCCAAAGGGCATAACCAAACATTCATACAGTCCTTTCTTTGTCTTGAAAGCAATCTTCCATGCATCCTGTTCTGCAACTCTGACCTGATGATAACCACTTCGCAAGTCTAACTTAGAAAAGTAAACTACTTCTTTTAATTGATCTAATAAATCATCAATACGAGGAAGAGGATAACGATTCTTGATCGTTATTTTATTTAGTGCTCTATAATCAATGCACATTATCCACAAACCATCTTTCTTTCTCACCAGCACGATTGGAGATCCACATGGTGATGTGCTTGGTCATATAAACCCTTTATCGAGCAACTCCTGTACCTGCTTCTTTATCTCTGCATTCTCTAAAGCTGACAACCTGTACATTCCAATGTTAGGTAATGGAGCATCTTGCTGCAAATAAATATCATGTACTATTTCTCGCTTGGGTGGCAGACCTTTAGGTTCTTGAAATAGAACATCATACTTTGAAACAACTTTAACTAAATCAGCTTTCTGTTTAGAATCACAGCCTTCAAATGCATTGGATTTTTTAGGATCCTTTGCCTTTACAACCATTAGTAAAAACTGCTTACTTGAATTCACAATTCTTTTCATCTATCCTGAATTTATGAGAGAATAGTTACCTTTGAGTTTATGAGCTCTTACAATGTATTCTATTCCATTTTTAGTGAGTTGATACTTATTCTCAGCTCTATAGAAAATAGCTTTCCTATCATACAAGTATGGACTTCCCAAAACAATATCACATATATCCAATGGAACTATATCTAACTCAACCTCATCTACAAATTTTGATCCAATAGCAAACCTAAGTTTACATTGTCTCGTTACTTGTAGCTTTGTTTTATCACACACCCAACCTAATGGATATGGCTTCTCATGAGGTTTTTTTTGTAATCCCAACTTCTTTACAATTGTTTCAGAAATCAAATTTACTTGTGATCCACTATCAAATAAAGTATCAATCTTATTATGCTTGTAAATTACTCTAATACGAAAAAGCTCATTTATTTCCCTCTCATTATTTTCATTATCAACAGATTGTGCAGAATTACTTGTGGATGCTTCAAAATCTTTACCTTTAATACCTGTGGCTGTAACTGTTGTTTCATCGCCTGAATCTAATCCTAAGTCCTACTGAATAGCAACAACATTCTTTTTCTTCTTTCCACTGAACTTCTTAGGTTTCCATTCTGGATGCAAAAACTAGAAGTGTGCCTCATCATGTCCTTCTTTCTTGCAATAAGTGCATGAAGGTTTATCCTTCTTTACAGTGTTTGCTTTCCTCTCCTTCCATTTCAGTTTCTTCTTTTCCTTGCTCTTTCTTACAAAATACTTAGATGATCCCCCAACCTCTAGGTTTACATTCTTACCTCTAACTTCCAGATGTGTAGCTTGAACTGATACATCATCTAAGCTAGTGGGATTAAACATGAGAATAGTATGCTTTAAATAGCTATGAATACCACTTATATACTTCAATAAAGTCTCAAGTGAATCTAATGATATACCTAAAGTTAAAGCTCTCTTTCTGAATTCCTGAGTATAACTTTGTACACTTTGACCTTCAATTGACGAAGAGTTTGCCAACTCATCATTGCCTACTGCATGTAAGCTAAAGGATAGAATTGATTTTTGATAGAAGAAACAAATTCATGCCAGGTAGAAATGATTTTACCATGCTTTTGCAGATCAGCTTGTATCTTGCCTTCACACCATACTAGTGCAGTTCCTCTAAGTCGAAGGCTAGCCAGCTAAATCTTCTTCCTTTCTGAATCAACATTATGTACCCTACAATATAAATCAATTTGTCTTATTTAATTATCTAGCTTTTCTGCATTGAGTTCTCCATCATAAATTGACAAATCAAACTTCACATCTAATTTGATTAAGGAAGTTTTCTTCTTCTTCTTAGAAGAGCTAGTGTTATGCAAAGAAGATGATGAGGATGATGAAGGTGATGATGGAGGAGATGGTGGAGGAGGCATTTCCCCTTTCCCTTTGCCTTTTGGAGGGGCAACTAGAAAAGGTTCCTCTACTCCTTTGTCTGGTTTGGGTGTTGCAGTGCTTTCACCTCGACCCTTCTTAAACTCCATATACATCTCTTCCACCACAGCTCGGATTGTCATAGAACTTTCTATAGACTGAGATTTTGATCCTAATGGAGCTTCTTCTGCCATTATCCTCTAAGACTAGACTCTTCCAATCTCAGGATTAGCCTCAACAAGTTCTCCTTCTCCTAGTCTAAGCTTTAATCTAGTTAGCATTCAAAATCCAGCACAAGCTTGTCTAACTTTAACAAAACCAAATTCTCTAATACCACTTGATCCAAAAATGGATATTAAATTACGAAGAAAAGTTATTACAGACTCATGTGCAGGAAAATTCCTATATTACTTAGTGCAACGAATCGAAAAGATTGCGAATAATATAGACAATTAACAGTTACAAAACATAACAGACACATACATCAACACAACGAAAATAATAAATAAGTTCACCAGACTTCCCGGCTACGTCTCCTGGTCCAGCTATCAATGTCGACCTCTATATTATGTCTTCAAGAATATATTATTACAAGAGTGAGCTCAAAACAGAGTCTCAACACAACAGTGACATTAAACAGGGATCCACTCGAAAACATTGAGTCTAAAAGAGTGCACAAACTCTCCCTCTGTCCTGTTACTCTATTCGTCTGTTTCAATCTGTCTTCTCTATCTCAATCTGTTTCCCCTATGACTGTCTATGTTCTGTCATTAGATGGCTTTTTAAGCCTAACAACACTGTCTATCTATCTCCCTGTTCGGGCTCTCTGGCTTTCAACCATTTCCCTTCTTTCCCGGGATCTTTGGCTCCCATTGAGTGTTCATGCACTCATTGTTGAAACGCTTGGGGGAAAAATGCTGCTAACAGGACGAAATACTAGAGGGCACAGGTGGAACTAGCCATTTGGCCTTCCCTCAGAAAAATCCTTAAAACAATGCATTTTTGGTCTCCAAAGGAAAATACACAGAAAACATAGAAAATTTGACAAAAACACTTTCTATCGGACTTCAAATAATATCCAATCGCATCCATAATCCCTATCGGGTCCGGCCTTTATCGCATGTCGCAAGGCACGACTCTTTCATATGGCTACGATCCCCCTCCTCCACCAATCGCCAATATTGGCGTATCGCATATCGCGGGGTCGCGGGTCTTCTGCATTGTTGCACCATTACACTCATCGATTGTCTATCACTGATATCGGTGTATCGCATATTGGCCCTTTGCGATACTATGGATCCTTTCCTCATTGGTTTGGTGCGATACGATATTGTGATGCGATAATCACAATTGCATATCGCAAGAAATCTTGGCCTGCGGTAAGTCCTCCCTTTGGCGGTTTGCGATGAGATTCAATCCCACTCTACTGTTGATTTGCGTGCTTGATCAATGGTTTATATGTCATCGCTAATCACAATCACTTGAGGTTGAGGTTTGATGTGTCGCGGGCTTCCTCCAATGTGACTAAATCCCATCCGTTGATCCCATGGATCCAACGGCTTTGGTGCATTCCTGCTTTGCTTCCGCTTTCCCTTGGACTTTTGGGTTTTTCTACCATCTTTTTGTTTTGCGCTATTAATCAATGAAGACTTGGACTTAGAGGTTTTATTCAAGATCCATTTTGGATCATGGAAAAACCCCTCCATTGTTTTTCATTAATTAGATGAGAATGATAAATTGTTACAATGTCTTGCTTCGATCCTGAAGCATGTATTGCACTGTAAACTTGTTCTCTTGTTGAATGTCTTGCTCTTGCCAACACCTAGCCAATTCAAGGCCCCAAATGATCCTATTTCCTTGCGCAATCCTAGAGGAAATTAGCTCCTAAAAGATAGGAATTTTCTCCTATTTTCTTGCACAATTCCTAAGGAATGATTCACCTTCTCAATTCCAAGCTTTGTACACTCAACTAGTATATAATTGAAAATTACAATGTGAATTTTCCTCCACTCCAGTTAGGAAATTCAAATTCCATTCATGTCTAGGATATTTTTAGTTGATTGACTAGTTTAACTGAATGATCACTAAGTTAAAAATAGCTCTAATACTCAATTGATCTTCAACTACTCAATTAGGTGTTTGAGCTCAGTTAACTGAGCCAAACTGAAAATAATTGGACTAGATTACTAAATTTTAGCAATCATCAAATGCATAACTCTAATTCTAGCCTATAGCTCAAATTTACTCAGTAAACTGGTAGAAAAATCCATGTCATGCAAGTTAAATACAATCCAAGTCATCCTACTGATGTGGAAAATCAAATTACTAAGTTTGACTAAGGCAAACGTCAAATTTAGCCTTTCTCGCTACATTTTCTAACAAGTATTTGGTGCATTGGTTATTCTGAATGGCATCACTTGAGGATCAAAGTGGCCATGGCTTGTTCTGAACTAACCTGCTACTCTCGCTCTTATCTGGGATAGCCAGATCTTAAGTGTATCTTGGTGAATATTGTGGCACCATGCAATTTCCCTATCAACTCATTTATTCTTGAAATAGGATACCTATTATTGATAGACCTTTGGTTAATCTCCTAAAATTCTGACTATACCATCCTTTTTTCTTATTAACTCCATAATAGTACTATTTCTAGGGACATTAAGGCCCATGTTCAGTAGTCTCAGGGGGAGCATTCCATGTGGTATATTTTGAAATACATATAAAAGAGAATCAATTAATTTTTACACCTCCTTTTGTCTTTATGTTCAGTAGCTCGAGCTTCACTTGCAATCCTTTCATTAAGTTGCACTGAAAAATAAAATAAATTTGTCCCTTACCCAACTCCTTTCTCATTTTACGGCAGATATCAATTTGCTGGGAACCAGTTCCATTCCTTGTATTGTGATCCATTGATGTCCCATTTCAATTTTCATATACATCTTTGACATGTTAGTAATATAACCTTGCAAGTTCTTCAACCATTAACCATAACCACATCAGTTTGTGCCATCTCTATGACATAAAAATTAGAAGCTACCTCATGGTTGTTCAATAATATCTTCAGAGCCTTGACCATTCTTTGGCATTTCATGTTAGAGCATTCAATGATAGAAATTCGGAACATTTAGAAGGGAATAGTTTTAAGAACTATCGTTGAAACTATTTTCTCATTAGTGAAGTTGTGAATACTTCGAGAATTAGTAATAACAACCTTTGTTCTCTCTTTTATCATGCATTTTTTCATGAGGATTTCATGTTGGGTGATCCCTAACATGTCTTGCAAGGAAATCATAGGTATAGTTGTATTTTCCAGTTTTTCCTCTGGATCATGTTTTGTTGTATCCTCATTTTCTATTGTATCTTTTGATGCATTGAGCATTCAATCATATGGATTCTACTAGAAGTGTGTCATTTATGGCCCTTTGACTATTTCTCCTTGCGACTAAAACAAAGGCATTTGGGTCACAAATTTGAAATGATTGTTGGGTATACCACTCTACTTTAGAGCCACAATTGAGAAAACTTTGATATTTTCTTTTAAGTAAAAATAACATGTGTATGAAGAAAAAAAATCCCTTCAAAAGATCATCCTCCTTCCGTAATAAAAACCCATAAGAGAAACCACTCTTATATATGGTGAATTTCTTATTGTAATGCCTAAAATAGACCCTATGAATTTCTTAAGGAGATAAATCCCCCAAAATTAAGCATTAAATCTTGGGATAAGTAAGGATTAAAAATAGAATGATGATCAAGGTTAATTTCAAGAAGGAAAAACTTTAAAAATAGTTAAGTTCAAGCACTTCTTAGTTAAGGTCATAGGAAAATATCCTCTTGGCCATCCCATATTTACTATGTCTATAAGGATGGGGTTATTGTTTCCATTGTATCACCTATCCACATGTACCTGTAATATGTCTGCATATGCTTGTATAAAATATAACCCATTTGAACTTTTTCCAACCATTTATCCTTGAATAATAAAGACATGCAACCATGTGCCAAGTTTGAAAGGCACTCCACAAATTGTCAATATTTCATTAGTGGACTGACTATCCAATCCCACACTCCATAACGTTCACATGAATGGGTGGGAATGTTGCTTCATTAGAAAACCTTTAAGACAGATAAACACCTTAATATAGTCATTTAATTTTATATATTGAATTGCAGACACCACATGAGAACTCATATGCTACTAAATTTCATGTTTACTTGAATGAGGAGAAAGCTTAGAGCAGTGTTCCAAAATCATCTGGGAACACACTTGGAAAGAATGATATATTTTGAATTCAAGAGTTTCATGTACCCAATTGCATATATATATACACACCATTTCTTGAAATTTTTGTGATTTGATCGTTAATTTGCATACCTAATAGGAATGTTAGGGATGTGGGCTTGGCCCAGAAACATGATCAGGTCGTTCTCATCTCTTGGTGCTACAAGTTGGCCCCTACCTCATGTGCCCTTGTGGTTGCCTTAAGTTCCAAGAAAATACTATGAATGGGATAGTCGTCAACAGTATGGAACTCTTTAGTCCCCATCATTAGTCCCAAGAAAATTAACAATAAAACATTTCTACCTCAAAGGAACTCATTTTTTCCAAGGATTATACTATATCCTCAGCTTCAATTTAGATAATGCTCATCACATACTAGTTTGAGATCACATTTATAGTGTTCTTAACATTGTAGGTCTATAATCTTCGATATATGGTATTGAACCTTCTAAAGCACTAGCATTCTCTGCTTCAATTAATTATTATAGTTGTTTGGTTGCTTGAATTCTCTGTAAATAGTTGCAATAAGCCAATATACCTGAAACATGTTAATAAAAAGAACCTAACATAATTACCCTAAATTTAAGCATAGAACTCTTCAAGTGCTATATAAGATCATGGGCCAATGCATTTAAAATGTCCCCTCGCTTAGTCATTATCTCTTTACAAAAATCACACTGAGACTTACCCTCACCAAGGTCTTTGCAAAAGGGCCAACGACATTTTACTCTTGGTCTAGATAGTTTCCAAAGGGTCAATATCAGTGAAAAATCATTATAGTAAACCCTCCAAACTTTTTCAGTTGTAAACTCTCTTACAATTCAAATAGTGTTAACTTAAAATGTCACTTTTTTTTACTTTATATGGATAAATTGAGTTTATGGTTACAATCTTAGTGAGTTTGTAACCAAACTTGTTTACAATTGGCTTCCACCAATGAGTTATATTACACAATTGTTATAGTGTATATGGTCATAAAACACCAAGATTTTGTTCCCCTCAAGGGGGAGGGGATGTAATGACCCCAGTCATTCTGTAAATATGTTAATTGTCCCGATCATCTTGCACTCGTGTAGATATGGTAAATGTTTCCTTGGTTACCTTACATGGACATTGTAAATAACTTCTTGGCCAATTTTATAAATAGTGAAAATGGTGAATATACATATATGCCTTTTTGGGTTATTTTGTAAATATTGTCTAGATTTTAAAAATGATAAAAATATATATGCCTCCGTGGTCACTTTTATACATGCCTCCTTGGTTAGTTTTCAATAGTGTGAATACTTGTTAAACATGTCCAATTTCATAAGCTTTGTAAACTGCATGCATATATTATATGTGTGTAAACCTTAAGTAGTGAGGAAAATCATCATCTTAAAGGTAGCACATATATACATGCATCCCATGGTAAACCTAATGAAAATCATTTCAAAAAGGAAATATCTGGTGAATGGAAGGCAAGTAAAAAAGTCCAAATGGCACAAAATGGATTGGTCCTCGAGAATGACAAGGCCAACCACCATTAAAAAATATAAAAACCAAAGATAGAGGGGAATGTTTGGTTGGTTCAGAGGAATTGCACCAAGTTGGATCCTAACCAACTACACACAGAGAGTGCACAACAAAAAAGAGGGGGAATGGAGTTTGGAAAGGACACGGGAAAAAAGGAACAAAAAATCATGGAAAGAAAAATGAAGGGAAGGAGAGAGCGGAGGAGAATATAGAATAAAGAGGGTATATGTTATCAAAACAAAATGAGGAAACAAGTTTCTATTGGGAGATAGAGGTGTGAGGCATATATCGTGTGTTATGTGTGATATCAAGGAGGACAACCACACCGTGGACAACCTAACAGGTGTGTAAATAGCACTTCAATTCATAACTCTTGGTATCACATTCTTGAGTTGACTATGCATAGTTGAATCTACTTGTATTCCAAATTGCAGTGAGTTTAATATCTTGTTAAGCTCAAAGTGTTAATAATTTCATGGTTAGGAAAATCATTGTCAATAATACATTGTAGTTATACATTCTCAGGGATACAATTATAAATTTGTAGTGAATTTTAATTGCTTGTTTGTTTCGTAAAAACACCGTGTTAATAATTTCATGGTTGGGAAAATAACTACCAATAATGCCTTATGGGTACACATTCTCATGGTTGCAATTACCTGTATGCTAGCATGAACCATATGATTGTGGTGGTTGGGTAAGACCCTATTGATGAGACTGTGTGTTTGCCAACTTTTCGAATTGCAAATTATATGGTAGTCTCCATGTATGTGTTGGAGATGGTTTTGTTTTTATGCCTACAAATAAATGTTGCAAGGTGCATACCTCCTATCAATATACCTTGCCAGTACTAACCTAACTAGCATTGCATATGGGAGTCTCGTAATTGCAATGTTGTCACTTTGAAGAGTCATTTGACCTTACTATAATGAGATTGGCATATCAGGTTAATTGTAACTTGGGATAAATTTTGTGATACGTATACTCATGGAAACAGGTTTCTAAAGTCCCAAAAAAAAAATTGAGGGTGGAGGCTCTTACCTCTGGAATCCCTCAACAACTAGTGGGTGGAAGAATTGGTTTCCCTGGACTAGTCTTCCTTGAACAAGAGTGCTCAGATTTCAATAGACATGTTGCAGTAGAAGATTCAGGGTGGAGGAAGACCTCTGGAGCCCCTGAACTGCATGAGGGTGGAGGATTTTCTTCTTTTTCTGCTTTCCTCTAGAGTCCCTCACTGGCTAGTGGGTGGAGGTGACCTACCTCTAGAGTCCCTGGACTGGCCTAGACTTGAGTACTTTAATATCAAAAGGGTGGAGGTGGGTTAGACCTCTAGAATCCCTGGTATATCTGGTAGTGTGGTCATTCAGAATAGTCTTCACAAGCTAGGGTATGAAAGTTGCATGAGAAAGAAAATAACAATCTGTCTATGGTTGGGTGGCAAATTTATGTCCTTGTTCCGATGCTCATCACAGTAAAAGTTGTGATTTCCTTAGGAAAAAGTCCAAAGTAAGTTTTAATGACATGAGAACAATTAATGTAGGATGTATGGTTTACTAGTGGTTAATATCTTGGCTAAGATGTTGGATACATAATTATTATTCTCCTTCTATAAGTTCTGTTACATTAGATGTGCTGAGTATATATATATATATATATATATATATATATATATATATATATATATATATATATACTCATGGCATGAATTTCATGTGCTAATTGTTTGCTTTCTTTATATGCAAACAAAGATAATTAACGAATAATGACACAACCCAGTAATTGTATCATTACCTAGTAGGGATTGATTCTTACACCATTCATTTATTTAGATTGATGAACAACAATATTTGCTTTATTTTGGCACTATAAATGGGTGTTGCCTATGCTGATTAAACAAAAGAATCTAATCAAATGCCAACTATGAAATGGACAAAACTATTATAGCTCTGATACCACTTGTTATAGATCTAATCTGAAAATATAAGACAATGCAAATAAACCCAAGAATAACAAGATTGAATATAGAAATGCTTCACTTTATTGATCAAACCCTTAAGGTAGGGCAACACCATACATTCACTCCTTAAGGAAGGAGAACACTCCACAAGCCATATGCCTGTTCATACAATATTCCTTGACATCTCTCCATGTGGAGTCTCTAGCCTCTATATAGGCCTCATACATACAATACCATGGGTCATTACCATGGTTCCCTCATACCATCGAACTAATACCATGGGCCCATTACATTATTACTAACTACTTGTGGTCCCTTACATGATACGGGTTAACCACCTTATTTATTACTATGGCCCATCCCATTATTACATTATTCCCTTGGGTACCTCCCTTTGTACCCCATATTATCCCCCCTAGGTATATAACAAAAACACTTTAACCTATATGCTACATAGGGATATCAATCTTATTATCTTCAATAGGCAATATGAAACTTATGCAAGCAAAATTGCATGTGACTTCTCTAGTGTTGAATAAGTTCTTGCATCTAAGTCATGGTTAGATATGTTTTGCATGATGAATATATCATTTTTGAAGTGTTGAACCTAACATTTCATTACAATAGCGTATACATTCATGTAATTGTCCATGAATCCATTGGGTACTCATTTGAAACTGCACATGCCAATAGAATCTTTTCAACCTATCCTATGTGAAAGAACTTAAGCCATGGAGCCAACAAACATATCATCTTCACATGCTTGTTAGAAGTTATATGTTGTTTGGAAATTGTTTGTAGGTTGAATATATAATTGGAGTATGCATGATATATCATATGTTGTTTCGCAACTGTTTGTAGGTTGAATACAAGATTCAAGTACACATGAAATATCATATGATGTTGGGTAACTACTTGTTGGATATGAAATTGAAGTGCACATGAATTATGGGTATTACTGACCTAATGAAGAGGGTTGCTAGAATGATCAAATAACAATGGGTGTTGCAAAGCTTCGTAGACATCAAGTATGGAAATTTATATGCATATATGTGTATGCTTGAAGACACATGGATTGTGTGGCAATATTATAGTAATCATGCAGACTTTAGTGAGGAGACCTCGGTGAAACACTTGAGTTCATCACATGATTTTGTCTCATGTATTGACTATCAGGAGCTACCATCACATTTTTTAAATGTTGAAACCTTTTCAAATGTGGCTTAACTAATTGTGAAAACCATGTAAATTCTCCATCTGGTGTTGGACATTACGTGGTGGAGTCCTTCCCATTTTTGATGTCTCATTTCTGTCAATGGGTTCAAAGGAATTATAAATTAGAGTTGTTTTGTTTGATTGCTACTTGTTTTGTTGTGTTTGAAATCCATTCCAAAACATATTGTCATGGGAAGGTTCTCTCATTTTTGAAATTGACTTACCATAACTCAGTTACTGTCACTATTTGATTCAACTATCATGGAATATTGATCTAGTGTCTCTCTTATTTTTATCATGCTCAAAGTCAGTATCTTGTACGTTGGTTCCTCCTAGGAAAAGTGACCTTGTTGCATTATCTTAAGATCCATCATGGTTCATAACTTTGTAGTTGTTTGCATGGGATAAAAGGAAGAAAAATAAAAGATCTGAATCATTGAGTTCAAGAATTAGAATGTTGATCAAAATAAAGAAACCTCTGGCACATTGTTCCCTCTCTTTTGCAGAAAAATGTTGTTTTACGTTAATTTTGAGAAATAATAGGAAAGGAAAATTAATACTTTTTGTAGTGTTCTTATGGTTGTGTGTTGGTTTGGTAATGACTATGGGGTGGATAAAAAATTAGGATATAATTATAATTATTATGTGGGATATAATTATAGCTATGTTAGCCCAGAAATTGTGGAGCAATGCCAATTGGCCAAGAAATCACATTAGGAATCATGGCAAGTCCAACTAGCCACATGAGTAAAGAAAAGAGTGGATCATTCACTGAAAGCATGCCCATTAGAGCTGAATGACATTCCAACTATTACTAATTTAAATGCATTACCACTAGGAGCGTACAACACACTACTAGGAATGGATTAGCTATATATGCATCACACCAAGGTAGATTGCTTTGAGAAAGCCATAGAATGCTTAGATGAGTTCGGGGAGAGAAGAATATTGCAAGGGAAATTAAAACCCACATCTGTGAGGTTAATGACAACCATGCAAGCAAAAAGAAGTTGCAGGAAGGGGTACATCTTATTTACTATTCAAATTAACAACACCACCGAAGCTAACAACAATGTTGAAGGTGATGGCCAAGACATTCTAATGAAGCATCCCATTTTAAACCAATTCCAAGATGTATTTCCTAAAGAAATTCTAGGTTTTCCTCCTCACAAAGAAGTGGAATTTTCCATTGAATTAATGTTAGGAATAGCCCCAACATCCAAAGTTCCATATAGAATTAGCACTCTAGAGCTAATTGAGCTAAAGCTACAACTCAAAGAAATGTTGGACAAGGGCTACATAAGGCCAAGTGTGTCTCCATGGGGAGCACCAATCTTGTTTGTGAAAATAAAGATGGCACACTCAGGTTGTGCATCGATTATAGATAGTTGAATAAAGTAACCATTAAGAATAGATACCCCCTGCCACAGATTGATGATTTATTTTATCAACTAAGGGGAGCAACAATCTTCTCCAAGATTGATTTAAGATATGGATACCATCAAGTGCGCATTAAAGATGAAGACATCCATAAGACAACATTCTAAAATAGGTATGTACATTGTGAGTTTGTAGTAGTACCCTTTGGTTTAAAAATGCACCTGCAACTTCTATGTGCTAAATGAATAACATGGTGCACCCTTACCTTGATAAATTCATAGTGGTTTTGTGGATGGCATATTTGTCTATTTAAAGACCAAGGAGGAGCATGAGGGAAATTTAGCTACAGTGCTATAACTGTTAAGAGAACAAAAAATTTATGCAAATATTACTAAATGTGACTTCTTCCAGACACAAATCCATTATTTGGGACATATTGTATTAAAAGAGGGAGTAGTTCTTGACCCGTAGAAGATCAAGCCCATCATGGAATGGCCAACACCTAATAATGCGACTAAGATTAGATCCTTTATGGGATTGGAAGGCTACAATAGGAGATTCATCAAAAAAAATTCCAAGATTGGTTATACAACCATTGTGTTATAAAAGAAGGGGAATAAGTTTGAATGGACAATTGAATGTGTTGTATGTTTCGATCGGCTGAAGCAAATGCTCACCAATGCACCATTACTAAGAATAACTGACCCAAACAAATATTTTGTGCTTTGCACATATGCTTGTAAAGAGGGAACCAGAAGAGTCTTAATGCAGGAAGGCCAAGTTGTTTGTTATGAATTCGGAAGGTTAAACAAGAATGAGCAGAATTATGTAACCCATGAATTAGAGTTGGATGCCATCATCCATGCATTGAATATGTGGAGGCACTACCTCCTTGGAATAAGATTCACTCTAATGATTGATCATAGAGGGCTAATGTATTCATCTGATCAACTCAAACTAAATTCCAGGAAAGCTAGATGGTTGGCCATGATCGTGAGTTTGATTTCGAGATTATGTATATTAAGGGAAAGGAGAATCGAGTGGCTGATGCTCTCAGTAGAAGGGTACAATTGTGCCATATATCAACCATAATTTCTTATGGGATTGATCTCAAGGAAAGGATTGAAGTGGTTGGGAAACAAGATGAAAAATATCATAAATTAAAAGAAAAGCTATAGGCACAGCCCAAGGGTGAAAAGGAAAAGGAATATTGCCTCACAAAGGATGGGTTGATTTGATTCAAAAATATATTTTATGTGTAGAATGAAGATAATCTAAAGAATCTTATATTAAAATAATTCCATGCAAAGCCATATTTTGGCCACTCAGGTTACCAAAATACCCTAACAACCATAAATAAATTCTACTATTGGCCTGATTTGAAAAGAGAGGTGGTTGATTTTATTTCCAGATGCATAGAATGCCAACAAGTGAAAGTCGAATGCAATCATCCAACTGGTTTACTGCAGCCTATTCCCATTTCAAAATGGAAATGGGAGGTGATTTCCATGGAATTTATTACAGGGATTCCAAGGACTGCTAGGCAACATGATGCAAACATGGTCATGGTTGATAAGTTGAGAAAGGTGGCTCACTTTATAATTGTTAAGTCTACAAACTTAGCCAGTGAAGTGGCTCAAGTATTCATAAAATAAATTGTAAGATTGCATGGAGTCCCCAAGAAAATTATCTCGAATAGAGATGCCAATTTCACTTCAAGGTTTTGGAAGGAACTATTTGCAGGCTTGGAGACATAATTAGATTTCAGTACAACTTATCATCCACAGATGGATGGGAAAATAGAGAGGATAAATAGGATCCTCGAGGACATGTTGAGGATGTATGTGATGCACCAACCAAAGAAATGGGAAGAATACCTTCCACTTGTAGAGTTCACATACAATAATGGGTACTAGGAATCTTTGAAGATGAGCCCATTTGAAGCATTGTATGGGAGGAATTGCAACACTCCTATCAGCTGGAGTGATCTAGTGAATAAGGTCCTCATTGGGCCTGATATGTTAAAAGAAATGGAGCAAGAAATGGAAGTTATTAGAAGAAATTTGAAAATGGCACAAGATGGACAAAATTTATATGCATACCAACATAGGACACATAAAGAGTTCAAAGTTGGAGAGCATGTATACCTACGAGTTAGACCTAAGAAAAGCTCCCTGAAAATTGGGTCATGTGCTAAGATGGGACCACGATTTTGTAGGCCATTTGAAGTACTTGAAAGAATAGGGCCAGTAGCTTATAGGTTGGCCTTGCCTCCATCAGTGAAAGTTCACAATGTTTTCCATGTTTCTTTTCTTAAAAATATATGTTTAATCATGTGATTGAATGGTTTGTGCTACAAGGTAAAACCAAAGGGAGAATTCCACCCAGAACCTCTATGCATCCTAGAACGAAGGCAACTCACGCTCCAAAATATGTTAATAAAACAAGTCAAGGTGTAGTGGAGACACTTTGGACCTAAGGAAGCTACATTGAAGATGACTGATCAGATGTGGGAAGCATATCCTATTTTTTTGTGTCTATAAATATCTAGATAAAATTTGTTTTGGCATAAGGCCTATCTTATTTTGTGTTCAGTTATAGAAGACTAGGGATGGTGTTCCTCCAAGGGAGAGGGGTAAATATTATCTCTATTTTTGTTAAAATTTAAAATAACTAAGAAATTGGGACACAGATTCTAAAACTTGGGAACAGAGATTTGCCTGAGGAGACCGAGTTAATATTAATGTCATATTTCATGCTTTAGTGAATTGGTTGCACAATAAATTCAACTGGAAAAAGGAATAGTTGGGAACCATATAAGCTCCCTGGAAAAATATGCAAGAGAGAGAGAGAGTGGGAATTAAATGGAAATCTGGTTGCGCCGACAGAATGACAAGGGAAACAAAGAGGTTATGCCCACATAACTAGAAATGGAGGCAATAGTCTTAGCGGGAGAAGTTAATGAAAAAGAGAATTACCTCTACGCACAACAAAAGAGAAAAGCACATTTTTGCACGATGGAAGAGGTCATCGTCTCTACACACCAAGAAAGGGAAAACATCAGACTTGGTGGAAGGGAAGATAATTATGTAAGAGATCAGTGATGGGAATAGAGTGGTTCTATTTTTTTGGGTGTTGTGCTACTCGGTTCAGTTCTATTATGATCTATTTTTACTGTACTTGGAACAAAATTCATTCGAATAGAGAGAGTCCGCTTTTTGGTAGTGCCTCTAATGAAACCATTGTGTGTGGCTTGCTCTCAAAATTTACAGAGTAGTGGCTTGACTTGAGGCTAATGAAACCATTGTAAGTGGCTTGCCAAGGTCTGAAGAATCCACTCGGAAATTTGCAGATTGATCAACCTACTGGCCAGGAGGTGGGGACACTCAGGTACTTGTGAGGTTAATGAACCACCAGGTGTTTCCTTGGGGTTGAAGCACTAGTGCTTTCCTTCACTGAAGAAAATCCTAGAAGAGTGATTCCCATACTCATATGGTAGCTTGTTTGTTGATGAACCTTCCCGAAAGTTGAAAGAAATCTCCTCTTGGTATTGAACTGTAAGTCTTTATGTTAGGAAGAACCTCAGAGTTAAGGGTGACTAAGCTAGCAATCTCTATTATGTAACAGTTGGGAGTTGTTGATAAAACCTGAGGGAAGTGAATTCCTTCTCCTTGTGTTAACTTCTAAAAAGATGGTGGGTAAAGGTGGGTTACCTTTGGAGGCCCTGTTTCAGTCAAAAGTACTGATTTTTGCAATTTAAGTACTTCTCCTTAAGCTCTAAAATTTGGCTCAAGGGTGACTACTACAAGAAAGGCTTGGTTGTAGTGTGTCTAAGGTTGGGTGGAGAGTTCAAGTCCCAATCTCAGTTTCCATGCTTTGGATATAAGATAAGTGTTTATTTCATTTATATGTGCAAGTGAATTCCCCATGAATACTTGTTGTGTTGATTTTAAATGTTACTTGAATGTATGAAACTTGGTTTTGTGAATGATTTGGAGCATTCATATCTTGAATATTGGTTATGTTGAGTAAACTGCTTGAATGCTAATTGTATATGCAAGAATTGGTTCCTATAGTTTGATGACCTGGTCAATATTAAGTGCATGGGCTAGTGTTGAAGAATGGTATAATTCTAATTACTTGTGTCGTAGTGCTGAATATGATTGATGTGGTAGTGATTTTATATGCATGTTGGTTATGAGGTTTAATTATCATGACAAATGTGAAGGATATGTATCCCTTGTATAAAAGGAATCTGTAATTGTTATAAAATAGCCGGATTCACGTATAATTTCTTGAAGAATGGTTAAATTTTTGTATGTGTTGTGTGAATGTGAATCTCTGTATTATTTTCATCAAATTTATGAGTATGAGTTGCTGGCTCATTTCCTATTCATATTCTTCGTATAATTGAGTTGTTAAAATCTAAAAAGAAATGCACACATCTATATGTTGTGGTTGTGAGGCATGATTGAGTTCCCTGTGATTATGAAGAAATACACTCCAATTCATATTCATTGAGTGTATCCTCCTATGCATGTTATTTTTCCAAGTTTCATTATTAAAAGTCTTGTGCATCTTTCAACAAGTTTAGTTGAATGTCATAGCGCCTACGTGAAAGAAAAGGAAGGAAATCAGAAAATAAATAAATAAATAAATAACATTAAAAATTAAAAAAATAAAATTAAAAAAATAAAATAAAAATAAAAAATTTAAGTGTGAATATTTGCAAAACAGGCTTGGATTCACCTGTAGGACCTGCCAATTTGAGGGTCGAAAGGGTCGATCAAAAAGGTTGAGCTCTAATGTGTTCGTGCCCACCTCAAGGTACGTAGGTTGAGCTGTTGGGTTGACCCACTATTTGGGAGTCGATAGAGTTGAGGTTTTTTTTTTCAGAGAGTGAAAATCAGCATATATTATATTGAGAAAATATAAGAATATACATATAAACCATTATAGCAGGCGTGCTATTGAGCCTCAATATCAGGAGTAGTCCATCCAATAACATTCCAGAGGACATGTACAGGCCATGATGAGACATGGGGCCGGATAAGATCAAAAGGAAATCCATATGACGATACAACGAGATGCTAAAGACAGAAAAAAACAGAAAATAGCATGGAGCCTACAATAATTTGCAGAGCCATACAATCCTGAAGCCGAGAGACTAAAACCGTCTTAACATTGCACAGCGAGGAGGAGCCAGTGATATAAAAATGGCCAGGAACAAAATAGAGCCAAAAACCCATGGCCGCTTTAGAGGGAACCTGTGCAAAGACATGAAAACTTGAAGAAGGAACAGAGACATCAACATGATGAATTTAGCATCGCCGATATGTGAATGAGAAGGGAGAGGATTGGTTCTTTGGAATCCTGAAAAATGCATGCATTTCTCCACTTCCAGAGACACCAACAGGTAATGATAAATAAAGATTGCCACTCTTGACATTGAGCAGACCACCACTTGAAACCCTCCTGCACAGATGCGAAAACCTGACCTTGACTGTGGAGACCGCTAGCGAGTAGAACCCAGAGAGCCGATAACAGAGACAACCATGATGCGTTATGGAAATAAAAAGCATAAAGAAGACTGTGAATGGTAGCTCCTCTTGCCCAGGAGGGCAGAGGCGGAGGAGAGAAAAATCGAAAAATGAGGCGAAAAACCAGAGTTGAGGTGACAATGCCTAGTCTGCCCCAGAGGTAAGGTTAGGTGGATCTCTAGGTTGGGGGTCAGGCCAAAAGGCTAGATCGAGATCAGGGCCCTGGTTAGAATTGTGTTTTGATGATTTGAAAATGAGGTCATCCTCCGTCTTTCTGGAGGATTGTGTCTACTTTTCTACGTGGGGAAGTTCCATAGTGGCAGAGCAACCACGTAAGGTGCCACGTGGGTTATTACGTGATTTCCACAAGGGAGACAATGATGACGTGGCAAGGTTTGTAGTTGTCCTATCTTTGAATGGTCACATCTTTTGATCTGTAAGTTAGATCGAGGTAAAGTAATATCATTAGAAAGGTCTTGATAAGAGAGACACAACGATATTATTTGTTTTAAGTTTTGAGGAAGTTGAAAAGGATAAAAAAAATTGGACCAAATTTCCATAACTAGAACTTGGATATTGGGTCAACATAGGAACTACCTCCTGCTAATTTAGTTGAGGTTGGTGTTAGTAGGGGGCATGCTACACCCCCACTTTGGAGAGCAATAATGATCATGGAATCCCTTCCTCATCTGCCTCCAAACCTTTTCCTCTTTCCAGTGAGTCTCTTCTCTTTTGTTCGTTGCCCCACCTGTCTGTCTGCCTTTCCCTTGTGTGTTGACAATGTCAGCACATCCTAAGTGAATTGAATAGTCTTGTCCTAGTGCATGGGTTCCTATACCATCTTCAAACGCTTATATCGTCTTCTCTTGAATTCCTATAGGCAGATATGTAGATTCTTAAATGCACCTCTAAGCATGGTCATTTCCCCAAGTAATTCCCCCAACAACTTCTCCACTCAAGTTCTGAATCCATCTCCTCTTCTAAGCTAGTCATTGTATTACATTTTCCACATTATTTACATGAATTTACAATTCATAATAATTCTTACAAGAAGAATTAGCAAAGGTGTTGTTACAGAAACACTAGTTTTATTTTCAGGAATCGATTTTAAAGTTTTTTTTTTAACATTAAATATAAGGATTACTATTTGTGAAGCCAGCATCAATGTAAGAAAAGAATTTTAGACCAAAAACATACGATGTTTTTATGATGTTCCATCAATGTTGAGAGTTTGTTTTGACAACAACTAAAATTACTATGTAAAACATAAAACAACCATGTTGCATATGGAAACATGAAACTAGAAGCATGGAAAAATGTGAGGATGAGTTGATGATGCCACTATAACTACATGGAGGTCAAGTTGATGTGGAGATGTCTATTGGAGCTGTCAGTGTGCATGAAGAGGCAAGACGCTTGTCTCTGAGAGGAATAATTTCAATTTGTTGTAGTCGCATAGCTAGATATCTGTCCTCCATGGATTAGTCTTGGTTCTCAGTGATGATGTCATTAAGTTGGTGGGAAATCTCAAGATGGACTTCATGTGTCTCTTCCAACACCTGACCTAGTAAGGCTTTTATATGCTAGTAAAATTCGACTATGTAGAGATATTGATTTTGTCTTCTGCGAGTGTGACCCGGATTTGGAATCCACTCAGCGGTTGATGCAAGGATCTCAGCATCAATGATCTTGCTACGTTCCTCCATGGCGGATGTGGAAGCACCGTTTAAATTTCGTTGAACATGTTTTGGTGTGAGGACTTGGAATCATCTAGCTGTAAAAAAGGCACAATAATGAGCCCAGACATTGTTGGTGCCATGATGCAAGGAGCCCCAGTGGCTCCACATTCGTTCTTGGGGCATGTTGAGTGAATGTTGAGTAAGAAATATGTCTAACAGGGATGCCCAGTGAGGTTTGAAACTCTCGGAGGATAAAGACACAATGACTCAGAGTCGAAAGAGGGTGAGGATCGGTGATGTAGAGCCTAGAAAAAGCATAGACAACAAGAAGTGTAGGGATGTGAAATCAAGGTGAAAAGTAGGGCATAATGCTTGTCTTAATGGTGGAGCAGTGGAAATAATTGTTGGAATGCCCTGGCATTATGCATAGTGAGAGCAAGGGTGGAAGAAAAATGTGGTGGCTTCTAGAGCATACAGAGAACTGAGCAACATAAAAATGATTAAGAAACCAATTGCTAAGTGGAACACAATGGAGTGGTACTTGATGCTAGGCATCATATGGCTAGCTAAAACCAAGATTTATGTTGCTAGTGTGACAAAATTGACCTTATTGAAACTAATTGTGGTAGGTCATCATGCTTGTGACTAGTTTGTGAGCTAAGTCTCACTACCCAAGTGCCAAGATTTCTTTGCTGAAAAAGAGTTGAATGAAGGTCTGTTGACTGGTGGCGAGCTCTCCTCTCGGTGTATATACAAACTCAAAGCAACCATGAAAGAAATCACACAAACTGAGAGATAAAAAGTGGCTTGGTAGTGGGGACAGGGCCAACCCCAAAATTAAGAGGTAAACAACAAGGCAATAACAACTGCTCTGATTGGGAGGTAAATTCATGTCAACCGGAGCATTGGAAAATCAAGGCATAAACCCAAAAACGATGAAGGAAAGCGACCTAATGCTATATATTGTCATTAATTATGCATGCGGGGTGGTAAACTTGTGAAAAAGTGAGTTTGCTGCATAAATGAGGGATGGGATGGTCATCCCATCGCCCCTTCTACCACTCATGTACACTTCCATCCATGATTAAATAGATATAATTATTAAATTTAAATTTAAAAATATTTTTATTTTAAAAATTATTAAAATAATAATAACAATAATAAACAGATTTGGGCTAACTAAAAATAAAAATCCTATTAGACAAAGACCTGTCATCTTTGTAGGGATGTGGATAACTACAACGAACCCAGTGGTCAAAATAATGCATAAATTCAATAACAAGTTATAAGCAAAGATAAACCTTAAAAACTACCTTACAATGTACTTAATAATTAATATATATGAATTGAAAGTTGTAGTTTTATTATTCTAGTTTTTGAAAACATTTTTTCTTATTAGTTTGGTATTAAATGATAAATAGGTTTAATTTATTATAATATATTAAGATATTAAGTGTATTTAAATAATTAAAAATATATTAATTATTAAAGATATTATAATTGGTGATGGTTGTGTTATAAAATATTATGTAAATGGTAAGATTTAAGTTTAAAAATATATTTATATATTAAATAATAAAAAAATTATAATTTTATTTTAACAAATAATTTTATTTGTAATTTTAAGTGAAAAAAATTAAAATTAAATAATATATAAAAATCTAAAAATTAATAATTAAGTGAGAGATCCAAAATTTAAATCCCCAATAATAATTACTAAATTCGAAAAAACAATAAAATTAAAAATTTAAACAAGATACATACCATGTGTGTCTTAGTAGATGCAAATCAATAATGATCCAAATTTTTAATGGTTTATCTTTTTCTCTCCTTAAATCACGTCACGTGGGCATTGTAATAATCCAGAGAAATAAAACACATTGAAATTCACACAACACGTCATGAAACGCCACGTGGCAACGTGCATATTGCGGCACCACAAGCCCAATAACGATCATTCTTCCACGTCACAATTACGTGCCATACAAATAATGTATTAATAACTCCCAGTTGAAAAGATTCCTGTACACCTCGGCACAACGAGACCAGTCTAATAATTTTTGTAAATTTAAAAATTTATTTATTCTACAACTTGCCCTTATCTCTTCATTGGAAAGTTGGCGAGTAGTACACGTTCCACAGGGTTTAGACTGTTACAGCGTTTACACAGCTGTCACCGTGGCACCGGTATTGAGTATGATAGATGATGTTGACGGGAAAATTGTTACAGCGTTTACACGGCTGGCGACGTGGCATCAGTATTGATTATGACAGATGACCGTTGACGGGAAAACTAGTATGAGAGACTTTCTCACGGCAGCTGCTCAACCGTCTCCGGAGCAGAAAGCCATAATGAAGCTCCACGTGGCACTTTGCATTCAGCGTGGTGAAGCGCCCATGCTTATAGGTAAGAGTAACAGACAATTTACCGTCTTGTAACGCACAAAACTTACTGTTATTTACCTCTCCCGTGGAAGTATTTAAGGCCTCGCGCGCACCTTCTGTTGCAGGTCTGTCATTTATTCATTCACAGGGTTTTAAAGAATTCGCTGCAATTCAGAGAGCGATTTTTTTGGATAAATCAATGGCGGAGAAGGCAGCGGTGAGCATGCGGTGGATGGAAATTTCTCCGGAGAGGATAATATTATGTTCACAGACTCGGCAGAACTCTCTGAGCGGAAAGCGGCTGGACACAATTGCGGAGGAACGCACTCTCACCAACGAGGAGCTCCTAGTCGACGTTCAGTCTGGTTTTGATAATGTCAGTAACCTGGAGTTCATGGACGGTAAAAATGGAACAATTACGCAAAGAGAGGTTTAAATTTTCATTGAATTCCGATCTTCTGGTTTTAACTCTGTAAATAACTCGAAGCCGAGGCAGATTTGTACAAAATATGTGGCCACTACCAGACAATTTAGGTATATATTCTGGTTTTAGCTCTGTAAATAACTCGAAGCCGAGGCAGATTTGTACAAAATATGTGGCCACTACCAGACAATTTAGGTATATATTCGCAATTGCAGTACAATGTAATTAAATATATTGTTTGGAAAATCGAGTTTCCAATCTTTTTCCCGTTTTTAACGATGAAGAGTTTGATTAAATTTCTTTTACCCTAATGAAATATTTGGATGGCAAATCATTTTGCAAAAATAAAGTTGTTTCTGGAGGAGATAATGGAGAAACCAAATCTTAGTTTAAAGAATATATTAAAGATTATTTCAAATGCCGAATTTGTGCGGAGAAACAATCGGCCATGTTCCGGAATTTATGACTTACAGTTACGGATCTATTTAGTCCAAACGCTTCCAACACAGACAAGCAAGTTTATGCGTTCTCTTTCCTCCATTTTTTATGTTTTAAGTTTGAACTTCAATCATTTTCCAATGTGGATTAAATTAAGGTTTATATAAGTTTATAATCGTTATAATTAGGATTAAGGTATATATAAGTTTATAATTTATTTATAATGGATGTTGTGGATTAAATTAAGGTACATATATAAGCTTATAATCGTTATAATTAGGATTAAGGAATATATAAGTTTATAATTTATTTATAAGGGATGTTATAATTGGGATGTGAATTAATTTTTTTAAAATTAGCTTTTATTTTTATTTTCTTTATCAGGTTTGAATTTTACTTAAAACTTAGTGAAGATTAAAACCCTTCACTTTATAAGTTAGTTTTTATTAATGTTAGGCGATTCAGGTTTGAATTTTACTTAAAACTTAGTGAAGATTAAAACCCTTCACTTTATAAGTTAGTTTTTATTAATGTTAGGCGATTCATTTTTTAAAATTTAAATAATTTTTATTAATGTTAGGCGATTCAGGTTTGAATTTTACTTAAAACTTAGTGAAGATTAAAACCCTTCACTTTATAAGTTAGTTTTTATTAATGTTAGGCGATTCATTTTTTAAAATTTAAATAATTTTTTTCCCAAATATGATGACTTAGTTAAGAATATGTATTTTTTTATTTTTTTCTCTATGATGACTTTTTGATGACTTAGTTAAGAATATGTATTTTTTTCTTTTCTAAAATTATAAATTTAAATTTAGAATAGGGTAGAGAATATACACCTCCATAAACTTGAAGATTCAAATAATTACATAAAAGGATATTTTCGCTATAATTTTAAAATAATAATAATAATAACTTAAAAGGATATTTTCGCTATAATTTTAAAATAATAATAATAATAATAACTTTCATGTAAAAAATATTTAATAATTTATTATTTTAAATAGGAAAAAACGGTTATAATTATTGTAAAGCAATAAAAGTAGTTATTATATAATTGATTGAGATTTATATAAATAATTAAAATTTAAATATTGTTTTTAAATTATACAACTAAAATGAAAAATATAATGTATATGTGAAGGCTAAGTACTATACTACTTTCAAAAAGATGTACAAAACAAATCTTCATGAATTGTCACTTGAGAAACCACACCAATCACTTAAGTTCAAAATTTTATCATTGCATATTGGTTATGCAATTTCTCATTCAAACTAAAAGTAAAACTAAAAGAAAAACTATGCCAAAAATTTACAACCATAACTATAACATTGTCATAATAAAAGCTCTAAACAATAAATAGGGCTCATTTGATGATGTTAACCTATATGAGATTCCACCATAATTGGTAGAGGGGGATCATTATCATCATCAAAGGAGGTGAAGGCAAGATTTGTCAATTTCTTGGCTAGCACAAAAACCTTTTTATCCAACCTGCCCATTTTTCCTATCATTTCAACGGTCATCCACACAAGAATTTATTGTCGAGTATTTGCATGATCTCTAAGGACTCTACCCATGAAAATTTTGATGTGTCAATACGGGTTGATAGTTTGCATGTAGGAAGGTTGACGAGCCTGAGCGAAATTTCCTATTTTAGGGATCTAATTCTTGGTATCTTGATCGATCTATCTGAAATATATTTACAAGTATGATGAACTTCATATTCTACCTCAGAGATAGTTCTACAAATTTCTTTAGGGATAAATTCCATCTATCTAGCCATGGAATGATGTGTTGCAGTATGCACATGCGGTTGAGTAGATGAGGGAAAAGGAGACTCAAGGTTGGCAAGAGAAGTGAATCTTCTATTTTTCACCCTCAACAGTGAGCAGAAATCCCTTGCTAAACCATGGAGAAGAGAGAGTGCGAGAGGAGGATATTAGAAGAAGAACCCAAGAGAGCAAAACATGAGTCGACGTCTAGGGGAAAGCACCCAATAGAGATAGGGGAGGTTCTAAGGAATATACCAACCCACCACGGAAAAAAGAAAATGAGGAGAAATCTCCAAGATTGTCTAGACTCATAGCAAACCCCAATAAATAAGAAGGGTTACAAGCAACACAATAGACCACACTAATGGCAAAAAAACCCAAATAAAATAAAAAGACCTAGAGAAGGAAAGAAAACCTCAATGGATGAAGAAGCAAAGTTGCATGCAAAGGACAAAAATAAGGGAATTAGCATTTGAAAAGCTAGAAAGCATTGAAAAAACTAATAAACCAAACCTGTGACCTGATCGGGGAGATATCTGGGAGTCAAAAATCATAAAGCTTAAGCTTTTTATCTTCCAACTAAAAGCCACCACCAAGCCTGAGAGTAGGGGCATTTCTACTAAGAGTCTTGCATCATGTTGACAACCACCTCTCAAACCTAGCCAAAGCTCCAAATAAAGGAAATTACCACAAAGGAACCAAAAAACCATAGAGAAGTTTCTCTATACAAACAAAAAATTGTATGAAGATAGCATATCAAACCAACATACGCATGTATTTGACAAGTCAGAAGCCAAAATATAACCCAGTTATGCCATCCTATGTCATGATAAGCCAATGTCTCCCAAATAGTTTCCATTATTAATCTCAAAATTGGCTAGAAGGCATAAAATAAGACTAAATTTCCTCCCTAGAGCTTCCACACAACAATCTCCATCATTCCTGTAGCCTCACAAGATTCAACCACACCCAACCTCAATCACCTATGTACCTTCATGCATCAAACGACCAAATGGACCTTAAACTTCCACCATGAATTATTTTTTGTACACATATCAAGACATGGGCACCCACCATGAGAGAAAATTCAAAATATTGTGTTTAAATAAATCTACTAATTGAAATAATGTAAATTAAATTTTAATGGATAAAAAAAAAAACAAATTATTATAATATTTAAAATTATCATCTATTTATTATTAATAATATCAATAAATATTTTCCATTATTTAAAAACCTTACACATAAAAAATACATCATAAAAATATTACAAATAACAAAACTCCACCTTAATTAAAATAATTTTTATATAAATTCTCTCTCTCTTTTTATATTCCATACAAGGAACATGCATGTTTCGAGGGATTGTTAAGACAATTCGGCTTCAGACCATTATAATAAATACTCATTATGAGCTCAACATGTGACATTCGAGAATCTAATTATCCTTGGTCATACAAATATTGTTATCCTTGGTCATAGATTCAACTTGATATGGTCATCTCCTTTGATGGTTTATAGGCTTGAGGTTTCGGTGAGCCATAGATTTTTCCATGATATTTTGATGTAATGTAGCCTAAAGTTAAACACATTATGACTCCATTATAGGTATTGTTAATATTCTTATTCCACTATCAATAATGATAACAACTCTAGTTAAACTTGTTATTGATCTTAATTGTCTTCTACTACTCCCTTCATTAGGGCCATTAATCCCACCATCTACATTGCTACCCTTTCTACCATCATTATTAGTAGATAAGGAGGGAAGATAGAGAAATAAACCTTTCTATCCTACCATCCACACTCATACTTCTCTATCAACACTACTTATTCCCCCATAATGATGGTAACAAGAATTATAATAGTAGCAGTTGAGATGGTACGATAAAAATGTTCAATCACCCCACTTATGGGAGTAGCAACAAAAAATTTAGATCAATAACAATTAGACTCAGTGCTATTGTTATTATTGACAATGTGATAAGTGGAGTTAGACAAACTTGTCAATTTCTACCAGAACAAAGAAAACCAAATATTCTTCATGCTTTTTGGGATGAAGCTAATGTTATATGAACACAAGTTGATCAACCCATTTGTCAAATAGATAGAACCATCGTGAAACAACTTCCTTGAGTTATCATCTTAGAAGAACATATCAATAATGATAATAATTCAATGTGACCAATTCAGAAGACTTGCATATTTACATGTTTTGAAACTAGAGATAACTATCAACTTTGTCGATTGGAAATGTTTTACATGAAATGAAACTTTTTTATGGAATAAATTTGTACTTTCTAATAATTTATTATTTTATATTATAAATATTTGAGCTACTCCCTACTCCACATGGGCTCCACACGAACAAGACATGCACCACAAGACGAGTTGAGTGAAATGGCGAATAACCGAGGGCTTGTGTTGACCCGAGGCACGATGGGTTTGAGCAGTGGGCGAATGGATGTGAAGGACCAATGGAGCATGCGATGTGATCACCCAAATGATGGATGCATAAGACAAGGTTGGGTGGGATGACAAGAAGTCAACCCAACTTGAGGTTATATTTTGGAATCACAAGCCAACCCCAAACCAAATGATATAGCCAAAAGGAGTAAACCCACACCAAAACGAAAATGATGTTGTATTAATGATGGAGCTGACTCAAAGTTATGTGAAGGGTCATGAGGAGCATTCCTATGGTGCATTGATTTCCATATAAAAAAGTAAAGTGCACGAAGGAAGAACACAATGACATCACACAATAGTGAAGATTTGGAGCAAGTCACAAAGAGATAGCGAAGAGGAGAGTTGAGGTCACAAGAATAAGTACAAAGTGCAAGGAGTAATCCAAGACTCAAGGGAAGGAAAAGTAGTTTAATATGGTTGTGGTCATGCAGACCTCGAGCAAAGGAAGACGACCAAATTTGAAACAAATTGAGTTGGGTTGAAGGGTGACCCGCATAAGGTGATTTCAGGTGAGCATGTTTATCCTTGGGTTGCATAAGGGTTTTAGCATTGTACTTTGTTGAGACTAAGCCAGTGTGAGTTGGGTTGATGTAAACTTGTGATATTTTAAAAAACAAAAGGCCGAAGGTCCATTTCATATACAATTGTGCATGTGTAATTTGTATTGATGATGATGTGATGTCTTTACATTTTGCTCATGAATGATTGATGAATGGAAATTAAATAAAGTAGAAGTGATAATAAGATTTACTTGCACTATGTTGAAGGGTAATGATATTCCAATAAGTAATTGATAATATAGAGATTATATGTATAAGGTTATTCTAAGGTGTACTCTAGGTGGAATAACTATAGAAAATCATGTAGATTCACAAGCTAAAGCAATTTGCTAAAGTAAGAGACAAGAATCTACTTCTAATATTTACAGTGGAAGCCCATATACATCGAGCAAACAATACTCAATAAAGGAAGAGAATCAACGGCACATAACACAATAAATATCCGTGGAAAGCCACAACTCAAAACCCCACTATTTGTTTTGTATTAATCTGGAAAATCAAGATGAAATTACATTGCTTGTTCTCTCTAGAAAAATCTCATCACTCAACAAATTCAATCTCCAACTCATAAGCAAGCTCAAGGCCAAACTTAGCCTCTTCACAAGCTCTCCAAGTCTCTATTCCAATGTGTAATTCTTATGGAGAATATCTTGTATTTAAAGGGAAATAAAGCCTCTAAAAATAGCACAATACCTCAAGGATTAGTTCCTGATTGCATGCACTATCAGTGCAACTCAGAAAAATCTAAAACAAATAGTACATTATCCCTGCACTCTAGTCTCAACTGGGTCTTTCTCAGAATCGACATGCATGAGTTTCTAATGAGTAAATATTCAGTTAACTAGAGTAGCACTGGTGGAGTTCATTAGTGTCACCACTAACTGTTAACTCACTATTAGTTCTCTCAATCAGTTTGAGAACTAATTTAACTGAACTGACTCATGAAACTGAGTCTTCTATTTTACAACTCACAATTAACTCACATTGGACTCCTACAAAGTAGGGAAAAGATATACATGACTTCAAAAAGACTTCCAACTCGAATTTCCTAAGTTAAGTAAGTTTAATAAACTTAATTAACTATTTTTAAGTTGCTATGAGAATAGAATTCAAATTTAATTCACAGTTTAATTCAAGGACAAATTAAACTGGAATTTCTTGTTGCCATTTCTCAACACTCCCTCTCAACAAGAAATGGATTATCAACTACCCCAATCCTGTCTCTGTGAAACTCGAATTTACATCTTAACAATGCCTTTGTCAAGATGTCAGCATCTTGCTCCTCCGTGGGAATGTAATCTAACAACATGATCCGCCTCAATACACAATCTCTAAGATGATGATATCGGATATCAATATGCTTGGACTGATCATGAAAGACTGGATTTTCAGAGAGTTTGATACAACTCTGATTATCACAATAAATCATTGTCGGATCCATCTGCTGACCAAAAAAACCAACCAGGATCTTCCTCATCCAGATAGCCTCACATGTTGCCTAACTTGCAGCCATGTACTCTGCCTCTACCGAACTGAGTGCAACCGATCTCTGTTTCCTGTTGTACCAAGAAACTGTCGCTAACCCAATACTAAAGATCCCTCCTGATGTGCTCTTCCTATCGGATGGACTCCCTGCCCAATCTACATCGGTGAAGCCTTGAAGCTTCACTCCCTCTGTCTGTCTGTACCATAACCCAAACTAAGTAGTGCCTCTGAGGTATCTCAATACATGCTTTGTTTCCTTCCAATACAGCTTGGTAGGCCTAACCATCACTTGACTAAGATGGTTAACTGCATAGCACATATCCGGTCGTGTGTTCACCAAGTACATGAGTGAACCCACAAGCTGCCTATAAATAGTAGCTTCCACTACTTCCCCTAAAGTAGCATCCTCCTTCCTCCAGTTACTAGCTAGAGGAGTCTCCATGGGTTTACTTCTCTCCATACGAAATCTCCTGAGTATCTCGTTGGCATACTTGCTAAGAAAGTAATGCATGAGCCCCATGTCCTTCATTTCAAACTCTCTTGCAAGGTCCTCCTTGCAGGATTTGATGAGCTTCTCATCACCTGTCAGTATAAGATCATATACATAAGGTACAATGATCAACAGCTTACCTTCCATCACTATGTGGTACAGGTTCGCATCCACTTCACTCTTCACAAAGCCCAACCTAGTGAAGTAACTATCTATCCTGGTGTACCAAGCACGGGGTGCTTGCTTCAACCCATACAATGCTCTCTTGAGTCGGAACACATGCAACTCACGGTCCAAGGTTTCAAAACCTTCAAGTTTCTCTATGTACACCTCTTCCTCAATCATTCCATTGAGGAAGGCAGTCTTCACATCCATCTGATGGATCTTCCAACCCATTTGTGCTGATAGTGCCAAAATAGATCTGATTGACAAGCACCTTGCAATAGGAGTAAAGGTCTCATCATAGTCAATCCCTCTACCTGTGAAAAACCACAGGCCAAAAATCTAGCCTTATGCTTCTCCACACTACCATTTGCAACTTTCTTTACCTTGTAAAGCCAACGGGAGTTCACAACTTACTTGTCCTGTGGTCTCAGGACCACATCCCAAACACTGTTTCAAACTATGGAGTCATACTCCTCCACCATCGCATCAACCCAAATTGGTTGGTGCACTGCTTCTTGAAAGGAATATGGCTCTGTCACAACACATGCACCCATGACCAGAATCTGGATTAGGGGCAAGAAATAGCTCAAAAATCAAAGTGCTCGAAATTTGAACAACAACGTCTGTCTCAGTGATACGATCCAAATGCAACTCGTTTCGTCCAAAACAAAGTTTGTAAGAGGAAGTTAGAGCTCGCTGACCGTTTCACCAAACAACAACAAAAATTGCAGGTACTGTCGAGTCAGTAGTCCGTACTACTGACGTGGCAGGTGACTGGGCAGGTGATGTGGGCAAGTCAACAGAGTCAATGCCCAATGAGGGCTTTCCAAGTATCACTAGGTGATTGGTTTTCAATTTGGTGATTTGCCACAATTTCATTAGTTAATTTTGGGCCAATGAGAGAATGTCATGTGGTAAGCCCGGAGGCCGCCATGTGGCACCTCCCAATGGCCTCGGAAGGCTCAGCATGCAAAGGTGAAAAATTTGTTGGAGGTGCTAGGGTTCAACCCCGCGACCTCCCCTCCACTAGCCACACGCATTACCAACTCCACTACACATTAAGTCTTATCACATGGTGGAATGTGCTCATTGTTAAAGACATAGCGCCGAAGATTTAGGGGTTAACCACTAGTGGTTACTGCTAACAGTTAATGCGCTTGTGACCACCACTAATAACCACCAACATTAAACCTTAAACCACGCAGATTAGTTGGTGATTAGTGCTAATTAACTATGTAGAATTTCCCACTGTAGATCAACAGATTATGCAATATACTAAAGCAAAATACAAGATCTACTTCTACAACAAACTTGCGGAAGCTTAATCGAATTTGAGCAAGATCAAATAGAACACATATAACTGAGAATGAGAAAGCAATCACACATGAACACAGAAGAATACTCTGGGGAAAGCCTCAGCTAAAAAACCTCGATCTCTGTATTATCATACAAGTGGAAATATGTTCAGATTACACAAAGAATCAGCTCACAAGCTATCTTGCTCTCAGTACAATCGAACAATACAGCTTACAGATTGAATAGACACAAGATATGCCTTCCCTCAGCCCTCCAAACCTCCTATTTTCTTGCGCAGTTTTCCTTGGGGTCCAATGCTGCCACTTGTGTGAATTGACTTCATCACACACTCACCAAACCCAAAAGTAACTGTGCAATCTCCAAGGAATGAATTCCTTCTACATGCAAGAGATATCCTCCATGGAATATTCCTGCAACTGATAGTACACTGTCCCATCATCTGATCTCAACTGGGTCTCTGTCTGAATTGACATGCATGAGTTATTTATGAGAGAATATTCAGTTATCTAAAGTGCAACAGTTACATGCATGCATGCATTAACTAACTGAACTCACAATTAGTTCAACAAACTATTTGAACTAATCTAACTGGACTTAACTCAGTTAACTGAGCTAACTAATTACAACTCAAAGTACAACTCATCCTGATCTCCTTTAATCAAGGGATAACTTCCTTAATCAATGGAGAAACTGTTGCATGTCTTCACATAGACTTCATGTTTGATTTTCTACAACTAATTAACTCAAGATGAATTAATTAATTATTTTACAAACAGCTGCTAAGATCAAATTCGAATTTTAATTCACAATTTTAGTTTAGGGACTAACTAAAATTGGAATGTATCCTAAAATGCTATTTATAGCAGTGCTAATTTTAGCACTTCTATTTTTAGCATTTCTTGTTGCTATTTTCAACACTCCCTCTCAACAAGAAAGGGATTATCAGTAACCCCAATGTTGTCTATGTGGAACTCGAACTAGCATTTTGATAATGACTTAATCAAAATATCTGCATCTTGTTCCTCAGTCGAAACATACAACAACAACATGATCCTCTTGACCACATAGCCTCGAAGATGGTGATACCGGATATCAATGTGCTTGGACCTGTCATGAAAAATTGGATTCTCGGGGAGTTTGACACAACTCTGATTATCGCAGTAGATCACAGTTGGATCCATCCTCTGACCAAACAATCCCACTAGAATCATCCGCATCCAAATGGTGTCGCATGCTGCTTGACTGACAGCCATGTATTCAGCCTCTGCTGAGCTAAGTGCAACTGACCTCTGTTTCCTGTTGTACCTGAAAACTACAGCTGAACCAAGGTTGAAGATTCCTACAGAAGTGCTCTTTCGATCTAATGGACTCCCTACCCAATCTGCATCTGTGATGCCTTGAAGCTTCACTCCCTTTGTCTGTCTGTACCACAAACCATACTGAGATGTGCCTCTGAGGTATCTCAGCACATGCTTCGCTGCCTTCCAAAACAGCTTGGTAGGCTAAACCATAGCTTGACTCAGTTGGTTCACCACAAAGCATAAGTCTGGTCGTGTGTTCACTAGATACATAAATGAACTCATAAGCTGTCAATAAACAGTAGCAGCTACTACCTCACCTGAAGTAGCATCCTCCTTCCTCTAGTTACCAGCTAGAGGAGTCTGCATGGGCTTGCACTTCTCCATGTGAAAGTGCATGAGTATCTCATTGGCATACTTGCCTTGAGACACAAATACTTTCCCATCTTTCTGACACAACGCCATGCCTAGAAAGTAGTGCATAAGACCCATGTCTTTCATCTCGAACTCTCTTGCAAGGTCCTCCTTGCAAGACTTGATCAACTGATCATCACCTGTCAAAATCAGATCATCCACATAAAGAACAATGATCAATGGCTTACCTTCTACCATGATGTGGTAAAGGTTCGCATCTGCTTCACTCTTGGTGAAGCCCAACCCAGTGAAATAGTTGTTGATCCTAGTGTACCAAGCATGGGGTGCTTGCTTCAGCCCATACAAAGCCCTCTTGAGTCAGCACACATGCGACTCACGATCGAAGGTCTCGAAACCTTCTGGCTACTCAATGTACACCTCTTCCTCAATCTTCCCATTGAGGAACGCGATCTTCACATCCATCTGATGGATCTTCCAACCCATCTGAGTTGATAGTGCCAACATCAATTTGATAGATGAGTACCTTGCTACAAGAGCAAAGGTCTCATCGTAGTCGATCCCCTCAACCTGTGAGAAACCACGGGCAACAAACCTTGCCTTATGTTTCTCAACACTGCCATCAGCTGTATGCTTTACCTTGTAAAGCCATCTAGAACTCACCACTAACTTGTCCTGAGGTCTTGGGACAACATCCCAGACACTGTTCCGAATGATAGAGTCATACTCCTCTATCATAGCATCAATCCAGAGTAGTTTCTGCACTGCTTCCTTGAAAGAACAAGGTTTGGACTCTACACACTCCCCAACCAGGGCCATGTAACCAGTGTACTGCTCGGGTGACCTCCTCTGTCTGCGCTGAGAAGATGGCTATCCCACATTCTCTCGCGCATCCATCATCAACCTGTCAGCTTCCCTTGAGCGTTTCTGCCCATCTCTAGAAGACTCAGCATGAGTGGATGTCTCCACTCCCGGATCCTCTGCATGCAACTGCTCCGCATCAGTATGAGGCTCCTCCTCCTTAGGAACTAAAAGTTCCTCCTCTACATGCAACTTGAGATCCCTCTCAAGTGATACTCACATGGATTTATGCTCGTCAAACTTCAGATCTCTACATACCACTGTCCTCTGACTAGTAGGCAGGTACACCCAATAGTTGTGGGGTGTATCAGTGTACCCCATAAGTATCCCCAACTCAGCTGTTGGATCTAGCTTCCTCCGGGCATCTTTGGTCACATGGCAATAAACCGATGATCCAAAGATCCTGAAGTGACTCACATCTGGTCGCTTCCTGGAAAAGGCCTCCATAGGTGTCTTCATCCCCAGTATACGGTGCGGGCTTCTGTTCTGCAAGTATACTGTTGTATTGCATGCCTCAGCCCACAAATGAAGTGGTAGGCTTTGGTCATGCAACATCACTCGAGCTGCTCCCACAATCGATCTGTTCTTCCTTTCGGCCACCCCATTCTGTTGTGGGTTATGGGGTGTCGTCAACTCCCGTTTAATTCCTTCTGCAACGTAGAAGTCCTTAAACTGTTGGGAGACATACTCTCCACCATTGTCGCTACGCAAGGATTTTATTTTCTTTCCAGATTCTTTCTCTGCCAAGGCTTTAAACTCACAAAACCTCAAGAAGGTCTGATCCTTCTTTTGCATAAAGTAGATCCAACATCTACGAGAAAAATCATCAATAAAAATAACATAGTACCTTTGTTTAGCGGTGGAGGCTGTAGAGAATGGTCCACAAACATCTGTGTGAACTCGCTCTAGGATTGCTCCAGCTCTACTATCTCGATCCTGAAAGGAAGATTTCACATACTTACCCAAGGTACAACCTTTGCATGTATCCTTCTGCTCCAGTTTCCCTTAGGAAGTCCGGTAGAAATATGTTGCATGATCTTCAAGGCCCCATGGTGCAAGTGGCCCAATCTTCTATGCCATAGCTCGCCAACATCTTGGCTTTGCACCACCTCTGCTTTGGAACTCAGTGCAGCACAGTCGTCTACCTCCAACTTGTAGAGATTCTTAACTCGAATCCCAATCCTCTTGGTCTGTCCAATACCAATATGCCTCAGGAATACTTTTCCTTTACTAAAGACTACATCATAGCCTTTATCTTCTAGCATAGCAATAGACACAAGATTCTTCTTCAGACCTAGTACATACTTTACATCAGTCAGGGTGAGAGGTGCTCCATGCTCCCTCTGAAACACAATCGTACCTTCACCTAAAACATGGTACTTTCCATCATCGCCCATCTCGATCCGCATCTAGAGATCCTTCTCCTCCAGGGTACTGAAAAGTTTCTTGTCGCCGGACATGTGGAAAGGGGCTCCACTGTCCAGGTACAAAACACATCCCACCATGGATGAAACCATGCATGCATTGAGAGAGAAATACAACTCTCACTGTGAGGCCAGTGCCTCACCATCTGATCCCTTCGAGGATCCCTTCTTGGGTTTCTTCTGTGGACAATTCGTAGCATAATGGCCCACTTCATGACAATGAAAGCATCACACTTTCGATTTGTCAAACTTCTTCCCACCATGGGAAGAACTAGATTTGGGATGGGATGTCTTCCCTTTCCCTTTCCTCGCCTTACTCGCTAAGGCTAGATTTTCTTCATCATCTTGTTTTGATGAAGATCCATCTCTGGTGCTTCTTCTTATCTCCTCCTGCATCAGATTTGACTAAAGTCGTTCCCAATCTGACAGTTTTTCTCTTCCATTAACTGAGTCTTGGTAGCTATGCCAGCTCTTAGGAAGACCGAGGAGTGTAATACTCACCATGTCATCATTGGCTGTCATGATCCCTACACTTCCAAGCTCATCCCTACAGATGGTGAGCTTGTTCAGATATGTAGAGATCGTGTCACCCTTTTCATGCTTGATTTTCATAAGCTTGTCTTTCAGCGCCAACTTCCTCTGATCGCTGTTGTTCTGATACAAATCTTTCAATGTTTTCCACATCGAAAATAGTGTCTCCTTCCCATGGAGGCTCGAGACAATGTGGTCTCGAACTCCCTCCAGGAGGATTCTCCTCGCTCTAGCCACACATTTCTTCCCTTCCGCCTATTCTGTAGCATTAGTTGTTGCTAGCTTGGGGACTTCTTGATCAATGAAGTCCTTCAAACCATTGTCCTCTAATATTGCTTCCATGCGATCCTTCCAGACTATATAATTCATGCTGCCATCAAGGGCATACTCGAGTCTTAAACCATTGAACGCCATTGGTGAAATTTGAGATGTGATAAGTGTTATCACTCCAGGAAACTCTCCTAGGTTGCAGCTCGGAGATGCCTGGTAACATATAATCTTCAGTATTGTTCTCTAAACTACTGGAATGGATGATGGTTTGGATCAAGTTAGATAACCATTTCAGCTCTATTCTCACTCAAGACATGCATGAACACCCCCAATAACACAAGATTTTAGACCACAAATGCTCAATAGTTTTTAGATTTAATGGATAGATGGGGAATACTAACAGTACCAGCAGATTGCATACATGAACATATATGAATGGCTAGCTACAAGCAGCAAATGAACTTACTGACTATACTAGCAGATGCATATATAATAACACATATAAATGGCTAGCTACATGCAGCAAAGAAGCTTGCAAATCTAATATATCAAAGAATAGATAAGATGACAGTTATCTGGCCTTAAACACAAAGAAAACCTGAACAAATTGTTCGAGTGCAAGCATAGAACAGAAGAGAAATGGACATTGAACATATAACAACAAAAGAAGCTTGTATTACTAAAGGATGCAGATGAGAAACCTGGAAGAACATACGAGGAATAACCTCCAAAAGTTGAACCCTTATTTCATCTTTTTTTCAACTATTTCTAACTTGTTTACAATGGTCCTGAACCTTTTGAGGCTTCAGGTGTCTTAATCTACCCCCCTGTCTTGTTTAACCATTTGATTCCCTCAATAGGCAGCATGATTCGTAAGTTTCGTCTTCTAACAGAAGACTAACCATATTCAGATATTTTGGACAACTTGCTGTGATGCCTGAGAGCTCTCTCGTGCCAGAGATGCCCCATAATGTTTATTAAGATGGCTATTGCGCTGGCCAGAATGTTGATGCTCCATGATCTCGTTTGATTCGAGTTGCAGCGTGTTGTGGCCCCTCTCTTTCCCTTTCCAGGATCTGTCCGCCGGCTGCTGTATCCCGGTCGAATCCCTCTTCTGGCATGTAAACATTTTTGCACAACGCTTCTAAGGATGGTTGGCCACCTGATCTTGCAAATGGAGTGGCTATCGGGCCTATGAAATCCCTGCGACAGTCCCTTTCAAATGATAACCATAAATGTTTTCTATTTCATACATAAAACATTGCAACTGTGTAAATCCCGCCCTTCTCTATTTTTCTTTTTGGACCTCAAAATTCCTTAAACATGGTCTATTCTCTCATCGGTTCCGCCCCCTGGGTCGCTGTCATCTATCACAGCCGGCCTAGTCCCTTTGTTCCCCTTGTATTTTGAAATACTTAAAAACACGGGAAATACGTGAAAATTGGCCTCCCTTTGGACTTCAAATCTTATGGATTGCATTCCCGAACCCTTTTGGGTCCGGGACTCATCGCAATCGGCATTACCACCTGTATAGAGGCCCTGCTCCTTCGCAATATTCCGATGTGATCTTGCGATTTGATCGCAATCGCATATCGCTCCAGCCAACGGTCTTCATATAACACGACGTATGTTCCTGCCGATTGCGAACCTGCGATGCAATGTGGGCCCCCCGACTCTTGGTAATGTTCCGCTGTGATGTAGCGATGCGATCCAATCGCAATCGCTGATCGCTCAACACCGGGGCTTTATAGATTATGCTCTCCACCGCCGTGACTACCGATGTGACTCACCGATTAACTGTCCCTTCAGCTTGGTCGATTGCGATTTATCCCGTTAGATCTGGGCCATTGATCAGCCAGATCTAATGGCAGCTATGCATTGCTCTGCTCGCGCCTGCAATATTCTGTTTTTTCACTGTTTTGGAGTATTTTAGCCTCCCAATAACATATTTCCGCCCTTCTGAGGGCTTTTGGCATATCATCGTTTCGTTCTTGGGAGGATTTTAATCAACTCTTGAAGACTTCAGGAGTGTTTTGGATCCATTTTTTGGGCCAGACGCCAACAAGGCTAACACTAGCTCCTTCTGGGGATGAAATCCTCCTTGTGAGGTTTCAAGAATCACAGAGCAATGCCTTTCCTGTAAAACAAAATTAAATCTTTCCCCTAGTGTTCCATTGGGCATGGAGTCTTTTTAGCATAAACATAAAAACTGAAAGAAAAACATATGTACAATAATAAGGTTTTAAGGCCTTAAATGAAATAGAGTTTTAGGAACCGCCCTTTTACCGGGCTACCAAAAGTGTCTCCTCCTGCCAGATTGTGCAGGATGAATGTATTGTTGTGCTAAACTTGAGCGATGACAAAAGGACTTGTCCATAAGGAGTCAAACTTGCCATGATTACCTTTCTTTTCCTTCAATGCATTCCATTTGAGCACCCAATCACCAACTTGGAAATTGTCCACTTTTGCCTTCCTATCAAAGGTTTCTTTGATTTTCTTTTGATGGACTTGTGACTTCTCAACTAGCTGCTCTCTGATCTGCTGTAATTCAACTAGGTTATTCATTCTTCTTACCATGTCATTTTCTTCATCTTGTTCTTCTTGCAAGAACTTAGCCATAGGGAGGATCAGCTGTATAGGGAAAACAACATCAACACCATAAACCAGTTTAAATGGAGAGTTCCCTATGGACTTTTTGATGGAAACTCTGTCAGCCCATAATGCAAACTTCAACTTGGAATCCCAGCTCTTTTTGTTGTCTTCTAACGGTTTTTTAATTATTCTTACCAAACTCTTGTTAGATGATTCTGCCAGGCCATTGTCTTGAGGATAATATGAGGTATAATGCACCACTTGAGTGCCCATGGATTCAGCCATGTCCATCAATTCTTTTAAAAGCTGCTGCATTATCAGTGACTAGTTTGGTTGGGCAACCAAATCTAGTGAAAATACTCTCATTCAAGAACTTTATGACAACTTGATGATTGGCATTCTTAGTGGGTATAGCCTCAATCCACTTGGTGAAATAATCAGTGGCTACTAAGATCCATTTGTGTTGGCCACTAGAATGTGGGTTAATCTCACCTATAAAGTCCAAGCCCCACTGTTGGAAGGGACCACTGACCTATATTGGCTTCAAAGGCAGAGATTTTAGCTGTTATCTTCCTACAAACCTCTAGCACTTGTCACAAGCTTTTACAAAAGAAAACACATCAGAGAACAACGTAGGCCAATAATACCCAGCCCTCAAGATTTTGTGAGCTGTGGTTTTCCAATAATGATGCCCACCACAGATGCTAGAATGGAACTGGTGTATGACCTCTACAGATTGTTCTTTATCTAGACACCTCAAGAGGATTCCTGATGGGTCTTTCCAGTAAAGTAGATTTTTGTCAATGTAGAATTTGGCTGATCTGAGTCTAGTGGTACGAGCTTGACTTGAACTAAGCCCTGGAGGAACTTCCAACTTCTGCAAGAAATGAACTATGTTGGAATACCATTCGCATGTGGCTAGATTTTCAGCCAAGGACTGATCCTGCTTTTTCTCTTCTAATGCTCCCTTTGTTTGCTCATCATCTGAATTTATACCCATGAAATTTATGTCTAACAAGCTGCAATTTTCTTCAGCCATGAGCTTAGCCAAGCCCTGGCCTTTGACAAGCTTAGTGGGCTTCACCTCTATGTCAAATTCTATGAATTTTGCAATCCATTTTGCCCTCTTTCCATCAATATCTGGCTGAGTTAAGACATCTTTCACTGAGGCTGAGGGCACATATGCAATTACTTTGGAATGCAGAATATAAATCCTAAATGCTTTCAAAGATTTTATGAGAGCATAAGCTTGCTTCTCAATAAGGTCATACCTTAGTTCAGCATCCCTTAGAGTTTTGCTAAAAAAGGCCATGAGGTGCTCTATGCCTTCATCATTTTTCTGCAACAAAACTACTTCCAGTGTATCATAAGAGGCAAAAGAGAAGATACAAAACTCCTTAGTGTAATCTGGGCTGATTAGAGTGGGAGCTTCCATGATAGCTTGCTTGATGGCTTCAAAAGAGCTTCTTGAAGCAGTTGTCCATTTTATCTCTGATCCTTTCTTCAGCATGGAAGTGATGTGCTTTACTAACTCTGCAAAGTTTGGAATGAACCTCCTTACAAAGTTGATCTTACCCAGGAAGGATTGAATGTCCCTTTTTGACCTTGGGATGGACAATGTCTGAATGGCTTGAACCTTGGTTGGATCAACCTTCACACCTTCAACAGAAACAATATGTCCCAGAATTTTTCCTTCTTCTAGAGCAAACTGTGACTTCTTCGGGTTGACTGAAATTCCAAACTGTCTACACTTTAGGAAGACCTTCTTCAAATGTTGTAAATGGTCTTTGTGGCTACTGGAGAAGACCGTTATGTCATCAAGATAAATAAGGACAAACTTGTCCTTCTCTCCCACAAAGGCTATGTCCATGGCCCTCTGGAAAGTAGCCCCAACATTCATCAGTCCGAACGGCATCTTTGAGTACATGAAAGTGCCCCAAGGAGTAGTGAAGGCAGTCTTTTCCTGATCTTCAGGGTGTACAACAATCTGATTGTAACCTGAAAATCCATCTAAGAAAGACATGACTCTAGCCCCTGAAACTTTTTGTAGCAAGTGTTCCATCTTGGGCAGGGGATAGTTATCTTTTTTAGAGCACTTGTTCAGATTTCTGAAGTCGACGCAAAGCCTGATTTCTCCATTTTTCTTCCTTACCACCACCAGGTTGGCTATCCACTTCGAATACCTTAGGGGAATTATGATTTTGGCATCCAACAGCTTCTTGATTTCTTTCTCGATCAAAGGCAATAAGAGAGGGCTGACAGGTCTTAATTTCTGCTTAAAAGGGGTGGTGTTCTTTTCCAGTGGGATCCTATGTTGAATAATGTCTGGGTCATAAGTTTTAATATTGCTATATTCCCAGGCAAAAATATCAGTGAATTGCTTCATGAGGGAGCAATACTCGGAATTTTGGGCAAAAGACAAATGAGTAGACAGAATGATGAATTTAGGATGGGTTGGGCTCCCTATATTATGTTTACAAATGGCGGAATCATTCTCTATTTTGGCCGGCTTGTACGGCACGTCATTATGATTGAAAAACTTCTCTAGAGGCACCAATCCCTTTGGTATGTGATTATTGGCCAGCTGGACGATGCTTTCTCGTCCGATTTCACTTTTTAGCTTGGACTAGTTGAATTATTCCATGTTTCGATTTTCTTGGTCGATGTGTGTTTCAGCAAATTCCTCAATGACTTGTAAAAACCTATTAATTTCCTCATCGTCTTCAAAAACTCTCCAATACTTGACATTGTCTGGTAGGGATGGTCTGTATTTTACCTGAACTTCATATGTCAATTTAGGAGGCAAAGGAGGAACAAACGTGCTAGCAGAGACAGCAAGGGAGTCGGCAAGCTGGTTCTTCATTCTTGGAATATAAGAAATGCTGAAATCTTTGAAAGAATCTTTGAGCCTCCATACCTCATCCCTGTATGCTTTCAGCCTTGGATGCTTTGCTTGGAATGTTTTATTTACCTGCTGAATGATGAGGTCTACATCTCCAAACACTTGCAGGCCTTTGATACCCATTTCTTTAGTAGCGCTTAAGCCCAAAATCAAAGCTTCATACTCTGCTATGTTGTTTGTGACCTGAAAGGTTAATTTGAAAGACAAATGAATGTATTCCTATGTTGGGGACACAAGGACTACACCTGCCCCTGCAGCTTCTTTGGAGCAAGCCCCATCAAAGAACATACCCCAAATCTGTGGGTTTCCATCCTACGCGATCTGGCAAACTGGCTTTTTAAGTTGCATGGAGGCCAACTAAGACTCTTCAATATGAAGAATACATGCTCCAAAATCAGTATCAATAGCATAGATGGGATGATTAGTGGGATTCTTCTCATTGCTGATGATGTAAGCCAACTGCGCCTCTCTGTATAATCTCTTGCTCTCACCTCCGAAAATTGGGACAGTAGCATAGGATAGATCATTTTGTAATGATCCACCTAGTCTCTTGATCCAACCTCTGGAAAGTAACATGCCAAATTTGGGAGGTACATCTGCTACCACAATATCCATCATCATGCTTTTCATAGGCAGCTGAGACAAAGTGATGGCTAGGTCCTTGATTAATCCTAGACATTTCACTTTTCTAGAGTCGAAAGAAAACAAATCATGATAAGGCTTAGTGATGTTGAGACCCAACTCGTCCATGATAGCCTTGGGCATTAAGTTATGGCTAGCTCCAGTGTCCAAAAGGTAGTTGTGGAGGATTTTATCATGAATGTTCAGAGAGACATAGAATGATGGGGAGTTGTCCTCACCATTTTCAATCATTGAGTTGAGGATAACAACTGGCTTGTCATCTTGTAGATTTACACAGTTGGTGGAGGCTTGGATGGCTTTAGGCTCAAGGGCTTCGAGGATGGTTCTTTTGAAGGACTCACTTTTCACTAGTTCAATCAGAGGCATAGGTATTCTTAGCTTTTGAATTTCTAATTGAAAACTGAAAGGAGAAGGGGACTTGTCAAGGCCTCACACCTCATGAGTTGGATCTTTGAGGATGATAGGATCAACTGCCAGTTGTTTTTGCTTATTAGCTTGCTGCACTGCAGGGTCAGCAGCTCTTTGAACAGGAATTTCCATGGCATTATTCGTCTTCAACCACAGATTATATCTGTGCTGATCTTTAGCTTGCAGAACAGCTTCACCACCCCATTCGTGGTTAGTCTGGTCATTGCATAATGAATTTTCATAGGTAGCTACAGTAAAAAAGAAAGCACTGCCTTTGTCTTCAAGGCAATGGATCTCATCATCTTCTTCAAATTTTTCTTCCTCCATGACTACATTCTGTAAAGGAGTCTTCACCCTTTGGTCTTCATTGGCATATTTACTTCTTTTCAATATCTGCAATTATTCATTAGCTCTTCTATATGGATTTGGATTTCTAGGAGCAAAGGTATTGGGAACTCTCCCTTTCCCAGGGTGCTATTCAACCTTTAATTTGGAAATTTCAGAGGCTAATGACTCGATCATTTTGGTCATTTTATCTATCTTAGGATCATAGGATGATGAAGACTCGCCCCTCTATCTTCTTCTATCAACATTTCCCTTGAGTTTTTCTGCAGCCATGATGTTTGATTCTGCTTCCAAGGCTGCATCCTGCGTGTTAGCCAAGTAGAAATTTTGAATAATTTAACACATATTCAACAGAGATTATCCTGATCATGTACTATTGCGGAATACATACAAAATACATAAGCTCCTCTACGTTGATCATCAATATAGCAGCATCAATAACAATAAAACATCAAGAGCATTCACACATTAACACAGTATGTAACCCGGGGAAAGCATCTCACTAAAAACCCCAACTATCTGTATATTAATGATTGAGACCATGTAGCATTACAAAGTACAATGCTTATCACAAGAAATCCAGTACCAGCTCCACCTGTTACACACAATACAACTCAGATCTGATCTCCAAATCTATTCCACTGCTTGCCTGCCTCCACTGCTCAATACCTGCTCAAGAATTGAATGAGAATGGTTTACCAAACTCGTATTTCACCTCCAAAGAATCACTCACATTGTGTTAGACGTGAGCAGAGGCTATAATACTGGGCAAATACATAAGCAAACTCATTGGCATACTCAATCCCTTGATTGTGCAAATCCTCATGCACAACTATAGTCACAACTGATAGCAATCTGATTCTCTAACACCTGTCCCTGCTGAACTGAACATGCACTGACATGCAACTGAGTTAACTGATGTATTCTATAGTTGTAATATGAGTTAATAATTAGCTTAACAACTCATTAATAGTCTAATTTCAATTAGACTAACTACAACTAGTTTAACCAAGTCAAACTAAACACAACTCCATCAACTCCACAATCAACTCCACCAAACTCAACTGATTGAGTTCTAACTGAAGTCATGCATGCAACAACTCAACTGACTCATAAGAAAAGCGTACTTCCTTCTGACAGCTGCATGGGCCACATCTGTAGCTCAAACTGAAGTGCTCCAAGAGAATAAGATCAAGTTTATAGTCCAAATATTATTATGAGACAATAATATTTGACTTTTCTATTTTGGACAGCCAGTCTAAAAATAGACTTTGATCACTCCTGCTGTGATCACTCCTGCTGTGGTCACTCATACTGTGCTCACTCCTACTGTGATCATCCCTGTTGTGGTCACTCCTGTTGTGATCATCCCTGCTGGGATCCAAAAATAGAACTTGCACCATAATTTGCCTACGGTCCCACTTAGTGAAGGCGACTCTTTTCACTAAGCTCCATCATCTTGTTGCAATCTCAACACTCCCTCTCGACAAGATATGGATTATCAGCAACCCCTATCCTGCCTCGGTGGTACTCGAATTTTCTCCTGGTGAGAGCCTTCATCAGAATATCAGCATCATGATCCTCCGTTGGAATGTATGAAAGCAACATGATCCTCCGCTGCACACAATATCTGATATGATGGTACCTGATGTCAATATGCTTAGATCTATCTTGAAATACATGATTAGCCGAGAGTTTAATGCAACTCTGGTTATCAAAATAAATCACAGTAGGATCCAAATGAGAACCGAACAAACCAACCAGGATCTTCCTCATCTATATAGCCTCGCATGCAGCCAAACTTGCTGCCATATACTCGGCCTCCGCTGAACTGAGTGCCACGGATCTCTGCTTCTTGATGTACCAAGAAACTGCTGTCGATCCAATACTGAAGACCCCTCCTGATGTGCTCCTTCTGTCTGTTGGGCTCCCTGCCCAATCTGCATCCGTGAAGCCACATAGCTTCACCTCATCCTCCTGTCTGTACCACAAACCATATCCCGATGTGCCTCTCAAATAACGCAATACATGCTTGCTCGCCTTCCAGAAGATCTTGGTAGGCTTAACCCTAGCTTGTGAAAGCTGGTTAACTGCATAGCATATATCAGGTCGTGTATTGACCAAATACATCAACGACCCCACCAACTGTCGATAAACAGTGGCATCCACTTCTTCTCCCGAAGTGGCATCCTCCTTCCTCCAACCTCCAGGAAGAGGAGTATCAACAGGCTTGCAACCATGCATGTTGAACTTCTCCAGTATCTCCCGAGCATACTTGCCCTGAGAAACAAACAGTCCACCACTGCGCTGCCATATTTCCAATCCTAGGAAATAGTGAAGGAGGCCCAAATCCTTCATCTCAAACTCTGTAGCAAGATCCTTCTTGCATGGCAGTATCAACAGCTCATCACCCGTTAGAAACAAATCATCAACATACAGTACAATGATAAGCAACTTACCCTCCACCACAATCTGGTATAGGTTAGGATCTGCCTCACTCTTGGAGAATCCAAGTCCTGTGAAATAGTTGTCTATCTATGTGTACCAAGCACGCGGTGCTTGCTTCAACCCATACAGCGCTCTCTTGAGCCTGCACACATGCGACTTGCTGCTGAAGACCTTAAAGCCTTCGGGTTGCTCAATGTACACCTCCTACTCAATGACTTCGTTGAGGAACACAATCTTCACATCCATCTAATGAATGTGCCATCCCATCTGCGCTGAGAGAGCAAGAATCGTCCGTATGGAAGAATACCTTGCGATAGGTGCAAAGGTCTCCTCATAATCGATCCCCTCTATCTGTGAAAAGCCTCGGGCAACAAATCTTGCCTTGTACTTCTCTACACTCCCGTCAGCTGCCTGCTTAACTTTGTAGATCCATCTCGAACCCACCACTGATTTCCCTTCCGGTCTAGGAACAATCTCCCATTCACTGTTTCTGACAATAGAATCATACTCTTCCACCATGGCATCTACCCATGCGGGATCCTCCACAGCTTCCTCGAAAGAGGATGGCTCAGTCACAACACACTTGCTCATAAGAGCCATGTATCCAGTGTACTGATCAGGTGACTGTCTCTGCCTGCGTTGGGCTGTAGGTGGTCCTACAACTTTCTTTGCATCTTGAGCCAGTCGCTCAGCTTCTATCAAGCGCTTTCGCCCTCTGATGGTTGGCGCTGCATGAGTGGTCTCTTCCACTCCATGAACCTCGTCCTGTGGCTGATCCACGTCCTGAAGCTCATCCTTAGGAACTAATAGCTCCTCATCTGCATGCAAGTGTATCTCCCTCTCAAGCGAACACTTCATGGCTTTCTCCCCCTGAAATTTTATATCCCGTCGCACGACAGTTTTACCAATGTCTAGCAAATACACACGATAGTTGTGGGGCGTATCAGTGTACCCCACAAATATCCCAACCTCTGCGGTCGGCTCCAACTTCTTCCTGACATCCTTCATCACATGCATGTAAACGTTAGCACCAAAAATCCTCAAATGAGAAAGATCAAGCTTCTTACCAGAATAAGCCTCCTCGGGTGTACTCATGCCAAGTATCCTATGAGGACAACGGTTCTACACATAAACTGCTGTATTGCATGCTTCCACCCACAAGTGAAGGGGTAGGCCCTGATCATGCAACATTGCCCGTGCAGCACCCACAATCATTCTATTCTTCTGCTCAGCTACCCCGTTCTGCTGTGGGTTATGGGGAGCTATGAGCTCTCTACGAATCCCTTCTGCCTTGCAGAAATCCTTGAACTCGTCCGAGATGTATTCACCACCATTATCGCTCCTAAGAGCCTTCACCTTATTCCCTGACTCCTTTTCGACCAAGTGCTTTGAATTCACAGAACTTTGAATATGTCTCACTCTTCTTCTGCATGAAGAAGATCCAGCACTTACGAGAGAAATCATCAACAAAAATCACATAATACCTGTGTTTTGGTGTCGAAGCAACTGAGAAAGGTCCACACACATCTGTGTGAATTCTCTCAAGGATCGTCGTGGCGCGACTATCCTTCTCGTGAAAGGTGGCTTTCACAAACTTCCCCAAAGTACACCCCTTGCACTGATCTGACTGCGCAAGTGTGCCTTTAGGAAGCCCTGTAGTGATCTACTGCAGTATCTTCAAGGCTCCATGGTGAAGGTGACCCAATCTCCTGTGCCACAACTCGCCATCATCCTGGCTCACCAAACCTTCTGCCTTGCCTGCCATTGCTGCGCATCCATCTAAATGCAACTGATAAAGGTTCCTCACTCGAACCCCTATCTTCCGGGTCTCACCAGTTGTCTTGCTGCGCAGGAAGGCCTTTCCCTCACTGAAAACAACATCATACCCCTTGTCTTCTAACATCGCCACTGAGATGAGATTCTTCTTCAATCCTGGAACATGCATGACTTCCTTCAATACAAAGGGTTTACCAGACTCCCTCTCAAAGGAAATGTTACCGATACCGGTCGCAGTGTATCTACCATCATCGCCCATCTCGATGTGCACTCCAAGATCTTTGTCCTCCAGATCAGAGAACAAATCTCTATCTCCCGTCATGTGAAAAGACGCACCGCTGTCCAAGAACCACACCGATCCCATCACACTTGAAACCAAGCATGCGATCAATGAAAAATCAAGCTCAAACTGCGAGGCTAGAGCCTCTCTTGCTGAAGATCCAGCAGCCTGCTTGTTCTTCTTCTTCTGCGGACAATTAGTGGCATAATGTCCGTGCTGGTGACAGTAAAAACACTTCACCTTGGACATATCTTGCTTCTTGCCTTTCACACCAGACTGAGAAGCTTTCTTGCTCTTCCCTTTCTTTGCTTTGGTAGCCAAAGCACAATTCTCTTCATCAGCTCCCTTTGACGAAGATCCGTCCCTGGTACTCCGCCTGATCTCCTCCTGCACAAGATCTGACCATAGTCTTTCCCATCCTGGCAATTTCTCCCGACCATTGACAGAGTCCTGATAGGAATGCCAACTCTTCGGAAGACCAAGGAGAGCCAAGCTCACCAAGTCCTCATCATCGACAGCAACCCCCACACTTCCCAGCTCATCTCGACACTGAGTGAACTTCGTGAGATACTTGGGCATACTGTCACCCTTCTCGCATTTGATGTTTCTGATTTTATCTTTGAGCGCCAGCTTCCTCTGACCGCTCTTGCTTTGGAATAATTTTGTTAATGATTTCCACATCAAATATGGAGTAGCCTTTCCATGGAGGCTGGACACAATGTGATCCTTCACGCCCTCCAACAGAATCCTTCGACATTTTACGGTCTTCTTTTGCCAAGCATCAGCTTGAGTAGCATCAGTAGGCTTTGGGATATCCGTATCTATGAACTCCTTCAGCCTGTCATCATCCAATACTGCCTCCATCCTGTCCTTCCATGCAATATAGTTTTAGCTTCCCTCAAGAGCATACTCCAATCGCAATCCGTTGAAAGACATTGCTGCGTTGCCACCAAGAAAACACTGCTGCAAATTCGAATTCCACCAGCAACCAACTCAACCGCCTTGGATCTAAGATTCGTGAGAACACAACATTTCTCGTACAGAGATTGACTGTATGGGCATTCACTGGATATCTCACCTTCCAAAGGAAGGATGAATCCAGAGGCTACCTGGCCCGATTACAGACTCTGCTTGAAGAAATAGAATGTAAACACTTCCTAAATAGTAGATCTGATGATCAACAGCTCTGATACCATGTAGAAATTTTGAATAATTTAACACATATTCAACAGAGATTATCCTGATCATGTACTATTGCGGAATACATACACAATACATAAGCTCCTCTACGTTGATCATCAATATAGCAGCATCAATAACAATAAAACATCAAGAGCATTCACACATTAACACAGTATGTAACCCGGGGAAAGCATCTCGCTAAAAACCCAAACTATCTGTATATTAATGATTGAGACCATGTAACATTACAAAGTACAATTCTTATCATAAGCAATCCAGTACCAGCTCCACCTGTTACACACAATACCGCTCAGATTTGATCTCCAAATCCATTCCACTGCTTGCCTGCCTCCACTGCTCAATACCTGCTCAAGAATTGAATGAGAATGGTTTACCAAACTCGTATTTCACCTCCAAAGAATCACTCACATTGTGTTAGACGTGAGCATAGGCTATAATACTGGGCAAATACATGAGCAAACTCATTGGCATACTCAATCCATTGATTGTGCAAATCCTCATGCACAACTATAGTCACAACTGATAGCAATCTGATTCTCTAACACCTGTCCCTGCTGAACTAAACATGCACTAACATGCAACTGAGTTAACTGATGTATTCTATAGTTGTATTATGAGTTAATGATTAGTTTAACAACTCATCATTAGTCTATTTTCAGTTAGACTAACTACAACTAGTTTAACCAAGTCAAACTAAACACAACGCCATCAACTCCACAATCAACTCCACCAAACTCAACTGATTGAGTTCTAACTGAAGTCATGCATGCAACAACTCAACTGACCCATAAGAAAAGCGTACTTCCTTCTGACAGCTGCATGGGCCACATCTGTAGCTCAAACTGAAGTGCTCCAAGAGAATAAGATCAAGTTTATAGTCCAAATATTATTATGAGACAATAATATTTGACTTTTCTATTTTGGACAGTGAGTCTAAAAATAGACTTTGATCACTCCTGCTGTGATCACTCCTACTGTGGTCACTCATACTGTGATCACTCCTGCTGTGGTCACTCCTGCTGTGATCATCCCTGTGTGGTCACTCCCGCTGTGATCATCCCTGCTGGGATCCAAAAATAGAACTTGCGCCATAATTTGCCTGCGGGCCCACTTAGTGAAGGCGACTCTTTTCACTAAGCTCCATCATCTTGTTGCAATCTCAACGAGTAGCACATCGCCTCTCTCTCAACAGTAGGCAGAAGTCAAAATCAAAAGCATTAGCATAGGTGAGTTTAGCAGAGGTAGTGGTAGGTTTTACTTCCGCAGGTATCTTGCTGTACATGCGGTTAAATCTCTTATTAACATCGGACAACAGCTCCTGATTTTACCTCTTCAAGTTTCCAAAGTCAGTGTGGTAGTAGAGGAGACCCTTCTTATCCCCCCAATGTTTTAGGAATGCATCATCTAAAGCTTCGATATCTGCTATAGATCTTGGGGCTTGTTCTCTGAACCATTTTCTAGCCTCCCCATCTAGGCTTTGGACAAAGACTCTCATCCACACATCATCTTCACTAATGTCAAAATTATCAGCATAGCTATAAAATGACTCAAGGTGTTCTTCATTAGTAACAACTTCAGTCCCAGTGAACTTAGGCATATACTTATGATATTCTCCAGTGGGCATAGCATTCAAAGGAGTGGGCAGTATTAGAGGTCCATACCTAGCAGCTATGATTCTTTCCATTTTGGTAGGTGCTTGTGGACCTGCCATAGCTGTGGTAGTTAAAAGAGTACTAGCAGTCTGAATGATAGAGGGTTGAGGAGTGACTGACAGGACTAAAGGAGTATGATGGATAGGAGGTGAGGTTTCCTTTGGGCTTAAAGAAAAAGGAGAACCTAAAGAATAAGGAGCTTTATGAATTTCTGAGAGTTTTTCTTCACTGCTAGTATTAGAATTTGTACTCTCGACATGTATTTGTTCTATTGCAGGATTTTCTTGAAGAGATATAGAACATTGTTTAGGTTTACCTAAACCTGATGCTCCTTTCTGCAATGTCTTTCTTTCTTTGAAGGTCTTTCCAGGGTTAGGTATTGGATCAACTTGTGATTTCTGAGGATTTCTCCAAGTGTGCCTCACAAACTGAGCCAGAACTCTGGAGTGGAGTCGCCAAGAGGTTTGGCCTCCAATAGAGTCGCTAGATAGATGATTACAACCAAAAATGTGCCCAGACTTTTTCTATCATCAAAGTTGGGTCTGTGTCATTTCCCAAGGAAGTTGAGCTTCAGTTTCCTCTCCACGACAACGACGCCAATTATGTTATCACTCCAGGAAACTCTCCTAGGTTGTAGCTCGGAGATGCCTGGTAACATATAATCTTCAGTATTGTTCTCTAAACTATTGGAATGGTCGATGATTTGGATCAAGTTAGATAACCATTTCAGCTCTATTCTCACTCAAGACATGCATGAACACCCCCAATAACACAAGGCTTTAGACCACAAATGCTCAATAGTTTGTAGATTTAATGGATAGATGGGGAATACTGACAGTACTAGCAGATTGCATACATGAACATATATGAATGGCTAGCTACAGGCAGCAAATGAACTTACTGACTATACTGGTAGATGCATATATAATAACACATATAAATGGCTAGCTATAGGTAGCAAAGAAGCTTGCAAATCTAATATATCAAAGCAGAGAGAAGATGACAATTATCTGGCCTTAAACACAAAGAAAACCTGAGCAAATTGTTTGAGTGCAAGCATAGAACATAAGAGAAATGGACATTGAACATATAACAGCAAAAGAAGCTTGTATTACTAAAGGATGCAGATGAGAAGCTTGGGAAGAGAGGAGGAATAATCTCCAAAAGTTGAACCCTTATTTCATCTTGTTTTCAGCTATTTATAGCTTGTTTACAATGGTCCTGAGCCTTTTGAGGCTTCAGGTGTCTTAATCTATCCCTTTGTCTTGTTTAACCATTTGATTCCCTCAATAGGCAGCATGATTTGTAGGTTTCGTCTTCTGACAGAAGACTAACCATATTCAGATATTTTGGACAACTTGTTGTGATGCTTGGGAGCTCTCTCGTGCCAGAGATGCCCCATAATGTTTGTTAAGATGGCTGTTGCGTTGGCCAGAACGTCGATGCTCCATGATCTCATTTTATTCCGGTTGCAGCGTGCTGTGGCCCCTCTCTTTCCCTTTCTGGGATCTGTCTGTCGGCCGTTGTATCCCGACCAAATCCCTCTTCTAGCATGTAAACATTTATGCACTATGCTTCTAAGGATGGTTGGCCACCTGATCTTGCAAATGGAGTGGCTATCAGGCCTATGAAATCCCTGCAATAGTCCCTTTCAAATGATAACCATAAATGTTTTCTATTTCATACATAAAACGGTGCAACTGTGTAAATCCCTCCCTTCTCTATTTTTTTTTGGACCTCAAAATTCCTTAAACATGGTCTATTCTCTCATTGGTTCCACCCCCTGGGTCGCTGTCATCTATCGCAGTCGGCATGGTCCCTTTGTTCCCCTTGTATTTTGAAATACCTAAAAACAAGGGAAATACATGAAAATTGGCCTCCCTCTGGACTTCAAATCTTATGGATTGCATTCCTGAACCCTTTCGGGTCCAAGACTCATCGCAATCGGCATTACCACCTGTATAGAGGCCCTTCTCCTTCGCAATATTCCGATTCGATCTTGCAATCTGATCGCAATCGCATATCGCTCCAGCCAACGGTCTTCATATAACACAACGTATGTTCCTGCCGATTGCGAACCTCCGATGCGATGTGGGCCCCCCGATCCTTGCTAATGTCCTGCTGCGATGTAGCGATGCGATCCGATCACAATCGCTAATCGCTCAACACCGGGGCTTTATAGATTATGCTCTCCACCACCGCGACTGCCGATGTGACTCGCCGATTAACTATCCCTTCAGCTTGGCCGATTGTGATTTAGCCCGTTAGATTTGGGTCGTTGATTAGCCAGATCTAACGGGAGCTGTGTGTTGCTCTGTTTGCACCTGCAATATTTTGCTTTTTCACTGTTTTAGAGTATTTTAGCCTCTCGGTAGTGTATTTCCGCCCTTCTGAGGGCTTTTGGCATATGATTGTTTCGATCTTGGGAGGATCTTAATCAACTCTTGAAGACTTCAGGAGTGTTTTGGATCCATTTTTTGGGCCAAATGCCAATAAGGCTAACAATAAGAATTCGAATTCTATAATCAGGAACTTCAACCTTCGAACTTCTCCCTTCTTTGTATACTGTTCTTTGATCACCTTTGCTCTGATACCATGTAGAATTTCCCACTGTAGATCAACAGATTATGCAATATACTAAAGCAAAATACAAGATCTACTTCTACAACAAACTTGCGGAAGCTTAATCGAATTTGAGCAAGATCAAATAGAACACATATAACTGAGAATGAGAAAGCAATCACACATGAACACAGAAGAATACTCTGGGGAAAGCCTCAGCTAAAAAACACCGATCTCTATATTATCATACAAGTGGAAATATGTTCATATTACACAAAGAATCAGCTCACAAGCTATCCTGCTCTCAGTACAATCGAACAATACAGCTCATAGACTGAATAGACACAAGATATGCCTTCCCTCATCCCTCCAAGCCTCCTATTTCCTTGCGCAGTTTTCCTTGGGGTCCAATGCTGCCACCTGTGTGAATTGGCCTCATCACACACTCACCAAACCCAAAAGTAACTGCGCAATATCCAAGGAATGAATTCCTTCTGCATGCAAGAGATATCCTCCATGGAATATTCCTGCAACTGATAGTACACTGTCCCATCATCTGATCTCAACTGGGTCTCTGTCTGAACTGACATGCATGAGTTATTTATGAGAGAATATTTAGTTATCTGAAGTGCAGCAGTTACATGCATGCATGCATTAACTAACTGAACTCACAATTAGTTCAAAAAACTATTTGAACTAATCTAACTGGACTTAACTCAGTTAACTGAGCTAACTAATTACAACTCAAAGTACAACTCATCCTGATATCCTTTAATCAAGGGATAACTTCCTCAATCAATGGAGAAACTGTTCCATGTCTTCACATAGACTTCATGTTTGATTTTCTACAACTAATTAACTCAAGATGAATTAATTAATTATTTTACAAACAGCTACTAAGATCATATTCGAATTTTAATTCACAATTTCAGTTTAGGGACTAACTAAAATTGGAATGTATCTCGAAATGCTATTTATAGCAATGCTAATTTTAGCACTTCTATTTTTAGCATTTCCTTTTGCTATTTTCAACAAACTAGCCTTAAGCACTAATTAAATGTGCTTTACAGTTGGCAGAGATTTTGGTGGATTCCGCCAAATCCAGAACCGCCCCCACTTTTAACGAGATTAACTGAAGTTTTCCAGATTTAGTGGAGAATTCCTAGGAGAAACTGTTTTGGCCATAAATTTTGAAAATTTCGACCAAATTTGGATCAAAAAATGGTTTTCTTAGCTAATTTCGACATTCTGAACACAATGGAACAAGTTTCAGAGGTAGAGAGGCACTTCTATATGTGATTTTTCCACATTGACGTTTATGGAACCCTAGGGCCACTAGGAGAAGAGGTCAAGCCCAAAACAATTGTAGTCCATTTGCAGAGTTTGGAGAGTCATCTTAGGGGTTTTGGGATGCTCTAGTCATTGAAGCAGATTTCAGGAGCTGTAGAGCATTGTAAACTATACTTCTCTCCATTTTTAGAAAATACAAAGGCCCAAGCCATGGAGACTGGACCAAGGAGATGTAGCCCAGGAGGGGTGAAATCCTTTATCACAACTTTGTGTTAAGTGTTTTTCTAGATGGTTTGTTGTACTTTTACTTGCTGTTGTTCATCATTTGTCTTTCATGCTATTCTGCTTATGATTTGACATAAAAATTACATGTTTCCAATCACAAACAACATAAGAGAACCCTGCACATGAAGAAATTGACAAGCACATTTTTTTATAAATCTGAAGTTGAAATTAGCACAACAAAACTAACATTCAGCTACAGATCAAGTTGGTATCAGAGAAAAGGTTTATTTTCTTGATTTCTTGATATTTGTGCAAGGAGAATTAACAGTGTGCAAGTTTATGTGATGGCAGCTTCAACAAGTGATGTCTCTAATCTCTCTTCCTTAGCAAGATTCTTTGATGAAGAGATGTTGCAGGAGTTTTTCATCATGAGAGATATGGTGCAAGAGATGATTGAAGATAGGAAGGAGAACACTATACTTCAAGAGAAGTTTATGGCCATGAAGGAAAAGCAAGAGCTTCTTGAAAAGATGCATGAGATGGAGATTTTACTCTATGATGCCAAGGAAACCCTAGCCAAGTATGTGCATGAACATGAGGTATGCAATTCAAGTTTATCTTTAGTTTCCTCTCAAAATGAATGTTTTGGTGCTTTTGAAAGACACACTAGAGGAATAGGGTCCAAATTATTGATGAATATGGGCTATGAAGGTAGAGGGTTAGGAAAACATGCACAAGGCATAGTTGAGCCAATTTTTTTTGAGGAAATGCCTAGGTATTTGGGTCTTGGTTATGGACAATATGATGGAGAATTATCCAAAGCCAAGGAAGCACATGAATGTGTTCCAAGAGGGAATTTCATTACATGTTCATACCCTCAAACTTGTGAAGTTTGTGTTCATGAGGAATGCAAAAGTTCTATACCCACTTTGCAAGAAGATGCTCATAAGCATGCAACTAGTGGAAAGGGAAAACAAGAGGATGTTGAAAGCTCTAAGGACATTGAAACTATTGTTGGTATTCCGAAGCGAGCCACTACCTCATCAAATTCACTTCCTCAATAAGGCGACAAAGGTGAATGTCAAGGTATAAATCTTCCTTTGATCAAGTTTCTTTTGAGTATGATAAACATAGTACATATTCACATAAGAATTGGAGAGAATTTACATGTTATTGTTGTGGTTTGAATAACCATAATGTTTCAAGATGTAGGAAGAAAATGGCCACATATAGGAAACTTTCAAAGAAAAAGAGACATAAAACCAGAGGCCCATTATATAATGGAAACCATGTTGCAAAGAATATGAAATTGTTTTGCACTCATTTCCATAAGAAAGGTCATATCATAGACAAATGTTGGACTTTGTATCCAACAACTCATCCACGACATTTGAAGAAAGTGGAGAGAAACATTGGCAAGAATGAAAAAGAGGATTCCATAATTGATGTGGGTCAAGATGATGTGCAGCTGAAAGAATCACCATGGAAATGGTTTGATAAGAGGTGGTTTGATTTCTTATCCAAATAACGCTTGCATTTCTTTTGTTGACAGATGCAATTATTTTCCTTAAAAATGCATTTCTTTGCCTTATGAATGCATTACTTTTCTGTTAAAAGTATGCTGCAACTTGTATGATGCAAGATGTTGAAAGTGGAGTTCTGTTTGACTCACTTAAATGAAGTGAAGAAGGCAATTTTTGGTTACAAATTTGTATGTGAATGCATTTATTTTGAATGCATATTTTCGCCAGGAAGGTGTGTGAAAGTGGGGTATGTTACTTCATTTGCAGAAAATTTGTCAATTCAGCTCTTTATGTACCCATACATGTTTTTGGGCTTATTGTACTTGTGTTTGTACTTGAGGGAGAGTTGAAGAATTGTACACATACATGAGAGTTTGTGTGTGTGTGAATAGTGGAATTGTTGCTAGTTTCATTGTGTTTGGATACATGCATGAGTGTCAACTTGTGTCGATTGTTGTCACATGTATGTCATATCGACTTGGAAGAGTTGATTTTATCTCCAAAGATGAAAGGGAGATGTTGACGTATTATTGCATGAGATGTGAAATTCTTGTTGTTTATGCAAAGAATCATCAAGTTGTTGTACATGCTTATGTTTAGCTCTCAAGTCAAGTCAGTTGCTTGAAGATGATGTTTTGACGACTTATGTTATTCGATGATGTTTTGTCGACTTGTGTTTAGTAAAACATTGACTAACACCAAGATAGTTTGTACACCAAAATGAAAGAGTACATGGTGATGTTACATGATGTGACAATTGTTTCTTTGAAGGAGCAAAAGAAGAGGTCATCGATTTGCATTTCTTGCATAATGTGTTTTTCCATTTAATGGTTGTATTTGTGACAAGATGTCGCAGGATTTTGGAAGGTCCATTCTTGAGCAAGATGCTCATGCTTAGCCTTCATTCTCAAATCATGACATGAGAAGCATGTTGAACTGGAGGATGATAGAGACAAGAAGCGAAAGTGGACGAGATGCCAAAAATTTGTAGCCATTGTAGACCGTTGTGTGTGTTTCTGCCAAGATTCTTAATAGGAAGGCTATCAAACTATACTAGTTTTCCAAGCACTGAGGGATCGATATGATACAACAAAGGTATTTTGCAGCCAGAAAGTATCCAGAAATTTTTGTATTAGGTCAGCATCAAAAGGAGAACAATAGTTGAGGGACATAGCCATTTGCAATGCAAGGCATGTCAGTGTACCCAAGTGATTGTCATGGAGATTTCTTCAAGTAGAATCAATTGATAGAAATTGGGAAAGAGAATATTATTCAGCTCTCATCAGATAACCAAATTTTGTGGGTCCAAAAGCCTGTCAGTGGGAAGGAGTGATCAAGATCTAGATTAGGGGCAAGAAATAGCTAAAAAATAAAAGTTCTCAGAATCACTCGAAAGATGAACAACCGTGTTGACTCGGCGATACGATCCCAATGCAACTCGTTTCGTCCAAAATGGAGTTCATATGAGGAAGTTAGAGCCCACTGATCGTTTCACCAAACAGCAAAAAAAATTGCAGGTACTGCCTAGTCAATGGTCCGTACTACTGACGTAGCAGGTGACTAGGCAAGTGACGTGGTAAATTCAACGGAGTCAACATCCAATGAGGGCTTGACAATTGTCACTGGGTGATTGGTTTTCAAGTTGGTGATTTGGCACAATTTCATTGGTTAATTTTGGGCCAATGAGAGAATGCCACATGGCAAGCCCAGAGGCCGCCACGTGGCACCTCCCAACAACCTTGGCAGGCTCGACGCGCAAAGGAGAAAAATTTGTTGGAGGCGCTAGGGTTCGACCCCACGACCTCCCCTCCACTAGCCACATGCATTACCAACTCCACTACACATTAAGTCTTGACACATGGTGAAATGTGCTCATTGTTAAAGACATAGCGTCAAAGGTTTAGGGGTTAACCACTAGCGGTTACCGCTAACAATTAATGCGCATGTGACCACCACTAATAACCATAAGCATTAAACCTTAAACCATGCGGATTAGTTGGTGATTAGCACTAATTAACTGTGCTTAAGCGCTCATTAAACGTGCTTTACAGTTGGTGGAGATTTTGACGGATTCTGCCAAATTTGGAACCACCCCCAATTTTAGCGGGATTAATGGAAGTTTTCAAGATTTAGTGGAGAATTCTTAAGAGAAACTATTTTGGCCATAACTTTTGAAATTTTCAACCAAATTGGGATCAAAAAAAGGTGTTCCTAGCTAATTTTGAAATTCTGAACACAATGGAATAGGTTTTAGAGGTAGAGAGGAACTTCTATATGTGATTTTTCCACGTTGAAGTTTATGGAACCCTAGGGCCACTAGGAGAGGAGGTCACACCCAGAACAACTATATTCCATTTTCAGAGTTTGGAGAGTCATCGTAGGGGTTTTGGGATGCTCTGAGTCCATTGAAGCATATTTCAGGAGCTATAGAGCATTGTAAATTGTACTTTTTTCCATTTTGAGCAAATACAGAGGCCCAAGCCATGGAGACTGGACCAAGGAGATGTAGCCCAGGAGGGGTGAAATCTTTTATCAAAACATTGTGTTAAGTGTTTTTCTAGATGGTTTTTTGTACTTTTACTTGTTGTTATTCAACATTTGTCCTTCATGCTATTCTGCTTATGATTTCACATAAAACTTGACATAAAATTTACCTGTTTCCAATCACAAACAACATAAGAGAACCCTGCACATGAAGCAATTGACAAGCGCATTTGTTTATAAATCTGAAGTTGAAATTAGCACAAAAAAAATAACATTCAACTATAGATCAACCCATAAGTGCCATGTATCCAGTGTACATCTCTGGTGACCTCCTTTTTCTGCGCTGAGAAGAGGGTGCTCCCACATTCTCATATGCATCATCCAACAATCTGTCAGCATCTCTAGTGCACTTTCTTCCCTCTTTGGAAGACTCTGCATGAGTGGATGTATCCACTCTCTGTACCTATGCATGTGGCTGCTCCACATCAATCTGAGGCCCCTCAAACTTAGGAGCTAAAAGCTCCTCATCCGCATGTAGCTCAAGCTCCCTCTCAAGGGATACTCTAATGGCCTTCTCCTCATCGAACCTGATATCCCTGCGAACCATTGCCATCCAATTGGTCAACATGTACACCCAATAGTTGTGTGGTGTATCATTATACCCCATAAAGATCCCCAACTTTGATGTTGGCTCAAGATTCTTTTGTGCATCTTTGGTCACATGGTAATAAACCGATGACCCAAAAATCCTGAAGTGACCAAAACCTGACCTCTTACCAGAATAAGCCTCCTCTGGTGTCTTCATCTCAAGTATCTGATGTGGGCTACGGTTCTGAACATAAACCATTGTGTTGCATGCCTTAACCCACAAGTGTAGTGGTAGGCCCTGATCATGCAACATCACCCTTGCTGCCCCTACTATGCTCATGTTCTTCCTCTCGGCAACCCCATTCTGTTGAGGGTTATGGCATGACGTCAACTCTCTTTTAATCCCTTTTGTTGCACAGGAGTTCTTAAACTCATTGGAGACATACTCACCACCGTTATCACTCTGTAGAGCTTTAACCTTCTTGCCAGACTCTTTCTCTACCAATGCTTTGAACTCACAAAACTTTGTGAAAGTTTGATCATTTTTCTGCATAAAAAATACCCAGCATTTACAAGAATAGTCATCAACAAATATAACATAATACCTGTGTTTGGTCGTGGATGTTGTCGAGAATGGTCCACACACATCTGAATGGAGTCTCTCCAGAATAGGCTTTGCTCGACTGTCTCTGTCTCCAAAGGAAGACTTGGTTTATTTTCCCAAAGTACAACCCTTGCATGTATCAACTTGCTCAAGCGTACCTTTGGGAAGACCGGTAGAGATTTGTTGCAATATCTTCAAAGCCCCATGATGCAAGTGGCCCAATTGCCTGTGCCACAACTCGCCAATGTCTTGGCTTAACATATTTCTGCTTTTGAGCTCAAAGTAGCATAATCCTCTACCTCTATCTTATAGAGATTCTGAACTCGAATCCATATCTTCTTTACTTGACCCGTGGCTATGTGTCGAACGAATACCTTTCCTTTCGAAAAGATCACATCATAGCCTCTATACTCTAGCATGGCAACAGATACCAAGTTCTTCGTCAATCTGGGTACATGCATAACATTCTTCAAGGTGAGTGGAGCCGCATGATCCCTCTGAAAAGTAATATTTCTCACACTAGTAACACTATACTTACCATCATCACCCATCTAGATATACATCTTGAGATCTTTCTCCTCCAGTTCACTAAATAACTCTTTGTCGCCAATCATGTGGAAAGAAGATCCACTGTCTAAGTACTAGACACTTCCCATCATTGAAGACACCATGCATGCAATGAGGGAAAAGTCCAATTCGAATTGGGAGGCCAAAGCCTCACCCGCCGCTCCTCCTGAGGACTTCTCCTTGGACTTATTCAATGGAAAATTTGTAGCAAAGTGACCCATCTTGTGACAATGAAAGAATTTAACTTTCATCATGTCCTTCTTCTTACCTCCATGATAAGAATCTGATTTGGAACGAGAAATTTTACCTTTCCCCTTCCTCACCTTAATCACTAAGGCACAGTTCTCTTCATCATCAGTCTTTGATGAAGAGCCATCCCTGGTGTTCCTCTTGATCTCATCCTGCATCAAATCCGACCATAGTCATTCCCAATCTGGTAGCTTCTTCCGACCATTGACAGAGTCTTAATAACTATGCCAACTCTTTGGGAGTCTAAGAAGAGAAAGGCTCACCATATCCTCCTCGGCGATCGTGATTCCAACATTTCCAAGTTCATCCTAACATTGAGTGAACTTGGTCAAGTACTTTGGAATTGTCTCGCCTTTCTCCATCTTGATTTTACGAAGTTTATCCTTCAATGCCAACTTCCTTTTATCACTGTTATTCTGATACAAGTCCTTCAATGTTTTCCACATAGCATGCATGGTTTCCTTTCCATGGAGACTCAAGATAATATCATCTCGAACTCCCTCAAGGATTATCTACCTTTCCTTCACCACACACTTCTTCCACTCGGCCAAGTTTTGTGCATCAGTAGCTGTTGGCTTAGGAATTTCTTGTTCAAAAAATTCCTTCAAGCCATTGTCCTTTAGCACAACCTCCATCCTATCCCTCTAGGCTATGAAATTCGAGTTGCCTTCCAAGTAATACTCAAGCCTCAACCCATGGAATGCCATCTACCGATCCTAAAGTATGTATTGCAAATTCGACTTTCACTTGTAACCCAGAAACTCAAAACTTCGAAATCTCCTCTAGAGAGATGATTTTAAATCAACGATATCTCCCTCATCCGAACTCTGATTCAGCTGATTTTCTTTTTTAATTTGGGTATATTTTCCTAAGGAATCCAGATGTGCAATTTTTTTTCTGAAAAATTTGCACAGAAATTTTCGGATCTTCTCTGCAAACTCTCGGTCCAAAAAACAATCTTGCTCCGTTACCATGTAGAAAATCCTGTAGATTCACAAGCTAATGCAATTTTCTAAAGCAAGAGACAAGAATATACTTCTACTCTTTACAGTGGAACCCCGTAAACATTGAGAAAACAATAACCAATAGAGGAAGAGAATCAAAGGCACATAACACAATAAATATCTGGGGAAAGCCACAGTGAAAAACCCCACTATCTGTTTTGTATTAATCCGGAAAATCAAGATGAAATTACAATGCTTGTTCTCTCTAGAACAATCCCAGCACTCAGAAAATTCAATCTCCAACTCATAATCAAGCTCAAGGCCAAATATTAGCCTCTTTAAAATCTCTCCAAGTCTCTTTTCCAATGTGTAATTCCTATGGATAATAGCTTGTATTTATAGGGAAATAAAGCCTCTAAAAATAGTGCAATCCCTCAAGGATCAATTCTTGATTGCATTCACTATCAATGCAACTCAGAAAAATCTAAAAGAAATAGTACATTGTCCCTGCACTCTAGTCTCAACAGGGTCTTTCTCAGAATCGACATGCATGAGTTTCTGATGAGTAAATATTCATTTAACTAGAGTAGCACTGGTGGAGTTCATTAGTGTCACCACTGATTGTTAACTCACTATTAGTTCTCTCAATCAGTTTGAGAACTAATTTAACTGAACTGACTCATGAAATTGAGTCTTATATTTTACAACTCACAATTAACTCACATTGGACTCCTGTAAAGTAGGGAGAACATATACATGACTTCCAAAAGACTTCCAACTCAAATTTCCTAAGTTAATGATCTGATAATCACCCTATGAGTGACCTCAGTTGAAGATTTATTAAACAAAAGGTATTACAGACTCATGTGATGGTGTGTGTGTTATTTAAGCAATGGATCGATCAGATTGCCAACACACAGAAAATAAGTAGAAAGACAGCAGAGAAATACAGTAAGCAACACAAAGACACAAACGCTTTTTAATAAGGAGTTCACCCTATTCTCCAGGGCTACGTTTTCGGTCCAGCTTCAGTGGTGGCCTTGTTTTATTGTGTCTTTCAGCAGAGAAATTACAATACAGGGACTCAATATGAGTTCCCCTGGAGCAGATTTTGCTTGGCAGGGTGGTTCTTGGATTCCCCAAGCCACTCGGAGTACACAGACTCTTGTTCTTCCTACCATCTCTGTGACCCTTGGTCTACAGTGGAAAGAGCCAACTGTGATGCTCAATCCGGACAGATTCCTTTATGGGAAGGCTTGATTCTTCAATCTCTTTGGTGCTCGATGCTGCCTGTGGTCAGCTCGGCCCTCTGTCTCCTCTGCTTGGCTTTACTACTCTTTGTGTTCAGTCCTCCTCTCAGGGTTTACTGTTCACTGTCTCTCTTGGTCGTTTGGACTCTTTTTCTCCTCTCTCTATCTCCATTCAACTGTCTCTGTTCATGGCTTTAGCCATTTGGTCTCCATGCATGTTCAGTTCCTCTCCCGCCTGCGTCGATTCGCCTATCGCCTGCGTGCTTGGAGTTCCCTATTCGGCGTCAGCATGAACACTCGGGAAGCAGCCACGTGTCTCCATTGGAACAGCACCAGCCTGTTCGTCGATACGTTTCTTCTGTTATGTCGTGGATACGTTCTTCCTACCATCGTGGCAATCAACGGATTCCAAATCCCCTTAAATCGCGGCTTAATTCCCTGTCAATTCCGCTTCTGTCTATCGGGTGCAATCTCAGCCATCCGATCTGGGCTCCTCCAGATCCAATGTCATCCGCACGTTCAAACCCCCGATCAAACCGTCGATTTCCAGGTCGTGGGTCCCACCTTCGTACGATGGCGCTTTCCGTTTCTCCGCCCACAGTCCTCTGGCTCCCAACGTGACCGAGTGCTTAAGGCTCTTCCATTTCAGCCCTATTTGCCCAGCGATGCGCGATTAGCGAGCGCTAATCGCGCATCGAAAATCAACTCCTTTTCCCGTTCCGGGGCTCCCAGGGGCTATTTCGACCTCCTGCGCAGTCTCCATGGGCCTTGGTCAGCGCGCTTTGACCGAGGTCCTCGTTGTTCCACGCTGGCTGCCATGGCCACTGGTTCAGGGTGTTTTCGATTGCTGTTTTGGATTTCATTCGAGATTTGTTCGACCTGATTTAGTCACGGTTCTTTGACAGTCGTTTATGGATCCAATTTGGATCACGGCCTCCCTACTGAAAAGCTTTTGGACCACCAAAAGTTGGTTTTCTTCAAGCATCGACTAAGTGAGGAAAATGTTGTCTCACTTGTCCAATCTCAATCCACTTCGCACTGCTCGGCTTCGAACCTTTAAGCCCAATCCTGAGGTATTCCACCTGTCCATTGCGCGTCGTCCTTACCTTCCTGTCCAGCACTGTATCTTCCTGCAACTCATTAAGATATTCAGGTAGTAGGTCATCAACAGAAGGTAATTGACTTTGCTCTTCAGGGTCCTCAACCATTGAAGGTTCAAACAACCTAAAGCAATCTGCGTTCACAACTGAGTAGATGTGCATGTAAGCTGGTAGATCAAGGCGAAAAGAATTTTCACCAATCTTCTCAAGTATCCTGAAGGGTCCATACCTGATAGGTTTTAGCTTCTTGCCTTCACCTTACATCATGTCCTTGCTGATATACAGCCAGACTTGGTCTCCAACTTGAAAACTATGCTCCATCTGATGCTTATCATGCCTAGCCTTGTACTTGGCCTGACTCTTTTCCAGCTATTCCTATACTGCCTGGTGGATCTCCTGGATCTGTTCAATGAACCTAGTTTCCCTGTCCACATCATTGTGTCCCTCAACCATGGTATCTTTACCAAAGACAAAATCCAAGGGAGACCTTGGTATGAAACCAAAGCAGATCTCAAAAGGAGATCTCTGGGTAGAAGAGTGTTTGGCTCTATTGTAAGCATGCTGCACATAACACAAGTGTTCGTCCCAAAGCTTAGGGTGTTTGCTGCAATATCCTCTCAGTAACTGGATCACTATCCTGTTAACTACTTCTGTCTGGCCATCTGTTTGTGGATGAAAAGTTGTGCTTTTCTTTAATCTGATGTCCATTAGTTCCCACAGACTGGACCAAAAATTTCCCACAAATCGGGTGTCTCGATCAGATATAATAGAAGTGGGTAATCCGAAATGAACCCATACATGTTCAAAGAATAATTTTGCAGTTTATTCAGCTGTAATCTGTTTACTACAGGGTATCAAAATACACATTTTTCTGAACCTATCCACAACAACATATAGATAATCATGACCTTTCCTAGATTTAGGCAGTCCTCCAACAAAATCCATGGAAATGCTTTCCCAAGGGTGAGAAGGAACTGGCAAGGGAGTGTATAAGCCTCGTTTTCTGTTGCTGGGCTTGCTTTTAGCACACATAGCACACCCCTTTACATATCTAGAAACTGTCTCACTCATTCTTGGTCAATAGCAGAACCTTTGCAGTTGTGCAATGTTTTACTTACCCCAAAGTGACATGATATCATAGAAGTGTGTGCTTCCCTAATTATCTTTGCTCTCTCAATTTTTGGAATGTAGAGTTTCCCACAATGATATAAGAGTCAGTCCTTCACATGATAGTCCAATTATTCTACTCTTTTTCCTTGACTCAAAGTTGCATATACATCTTTAAAGTCCATGTCCTGAGCATATTGTTCTATGTAGCTTTCATGCAGCACAGAATTATGCTTAAGTATGGTAGATGCATTTATAATGGGTCTAGATAACATGTCTGCAACCTTGTTATGTATGCCCTTTTTATATCTGATGACTAAATGAAACTGTTGTAGAAAACCCATCCATCTATAATGTCTTGATTGTTGCAACTTAGTTTGGGAGTGTAGGTATTGAAGTGGCTGATGATCAGTATGTATTACTATTTCTTTGCCCATTAAGTAATGTTTCCACTTTTTCACACTCTGAACTAATGCATACAATTCTTTATCATATGTAGGATAGTTGACTACTGCAGGATTAAAAGTCTCAGAATGATAACATATGGGTTTACCGTGTTGTGTCAACACTGCTCCCATGGCATAGTCACTGGCATCAGTTTTGATCTCAAATGGTCATTGTAGATCTGGCAATGCTAGTACAGGTGTTGTACTGATTTTTTCTTTCAAGGTGTCGAAGGCTTTCTGCTGCTTGCCTCCACGCTGAAACACCTTGTTCAATCCTGTCAAAGCATGTAAGGGAGCTGCAATTGAGGAAAAATTTGAAATGAACTTCCTCCAATACTGTGTTGCTCCTAAGAAGCTTCTCACTTCTGTAGCAGACTTGGGTTTAGGCCAGTTTACAATGACTGCCACTTTAGAGGGATCTATTTTCAATTCACCTCCCCCTACTATATGACCCAAATAATTGAGAGAGGTTTTGCCAAATTCACATTTGGAGAGTTTAACATAAAGTTTTTCTTTTTTCAAAACATCTAATGTCTGCTTAACATGCTTTAAATGTTCTTCCCACGTTTTACTAAAAATCAGAATGTCATCCAGATACACAATAACAAAATCATCAAGAAAAGGTCTGAGTACATCATTCATTAATCTCATGAAAGTAGCAGGGGCATTGGTCAAGACAAAAGGCATAACCAGCCATTCATACAATCCCTACTTCATTTTGAAAGGATTCTTCCATGCATCTTTCTCTACAACTCTGACCTGATGGTGTCCACTATGCATATCCAGCTTGGTGAAATAAACAGCTTCCTTCAGTTGATCTAAAAGGTCATCTATGCGACGAAGGGGATAACAATTTTTTATTATTATCTTATTCAGTGCTCGATAATCAATGCACATTCTCCACGAGCCATCTTTCTTTCTCACCAAAACGATTGGTGACCCACATGGTGATGTGCTAGGCCTAATGAACCCTTTCTCGAGCAACTCCTGCACCTGCTTCTTGATTTCAGCATTCTCTAAAGCAGATAACCTGTACATCCCAATGTTAGGAAAAGGAACATCTTGCTGCAAAATAATATCATGTACTATTCCCTTTTTGGGTGGCAGACCTTGAGGTTCTTGAAACAAGACATCATACTCTGAAACAATCTTTTCTATATCAGCTTGCTGATCAGAATTACAACCCTCAAATACATTGGTTTTATCAGTTTTCTTTTCCTTTACAACCATCAGTAAGAACTGTTTGCATGAATTTATCATTCTTTTCATCTGTCCTGAGTTTATGAGAGTATAATTATTCTTGAGCTTATGAGCTCTTACAAAGTATTCGATTCCATCTTTAACAAGTAGATACTTGTTCTCAACTCTATAGAAAATAGCCTTTCTATCATACAAGTAAGGACTTCCTAAAACAATTCCACATATATCCAAAGGAATTACATCTAACTCAACCTCATCTACAAATGCTGACCCAAAAGAAAACTTGAGTTTGCACTGTCTAGTCACTTGTAGTTGTGCTTTATCATTCAACCATCCTAATGGGTATGGCTTCTTATGAGGTGTAGTTGCTAATCCCAATTTCTTTACAATTGCTTCAGAAATCAGATTTACTTGTGAGCCACTATCAAACAAAGTATCAATCTTTTGATTTTTGGAAACAACTCGAATATGGAAAAGCTCATGTCTTTTTCTCTCATGTTCTTCATCAATAACAGATTGAGCAGAATTACTAGTAGATGCTTCAGAATTCTTACCTTTTATACCTGTGGCTGCAATGATTGTTTCATCTCCCGAGTCTGACCCCAAATCCTTCTGAATAGCTGCAGCAGTCTTCTTCTTCTTGCCCTCGGACTTCTTAGGCCTCAGCTCTGGATGCAGAATCCAACGGTGCTCATCATCATGCCCCTCCCTTTTACAGTGAGTGCATGAAGCTTTGCCTTTCTGTGCAGTGTTAGCCTTCCTTGCTTTCCACTTCTACTTTCTTTTCTCCTTGCTCTTGCTTAAAGTGGGTTGGGATGATCCCCCAACTTCTGGATTTCCATTCTTTCCTCTAGCTTCTAGGTGAGTATCTTGTACAGATACCTCATCTATACTAGTGGGATTAAACATGAGGATGGTATGCCTCATGTAGCTGTGTAGACCACCAATGTACTTCAAAAGAGTTTCTGGTGAGTCTAATGAAATACCCAACATCAATGCTCTCTTTCTAAACTCTTGAGTATACCTTTGCACACTTTTCCCTTTCAACTGCCGAAGAGTTTGCCAACTCATCATGGCTTGTTTCATGTAGGCCAATGGATAGAACTGCTTTTTTATTGCAGTAACAAATTCACTCCAGACAGAGATGGTCTTACCATGCTTCCTCATATTAGTTTGGGTTCTGCCTTCCCACCAAACCAAGGGAGTGCCTCCTAGGCGTAGGCTTGCCAGCTGATTCTTACTCTTGTCTGAGTCTATATTTTGTACTCTGCAATACACATCAATTTGTCTAATCCAATTGTCCAACTTTTCAGCATTTAGCTCTCCATCATATATAGGCAAATCAAATTTAACATCTAACTTAATCAAAGATACTTTCTTATTATGCACAGGGCTATTAGGAGGTGTAGGGAAGCTTTCTTCCTTTCCCTTTCCTTTTGAGTGGTCATGGGAATGAGATTCATCTTCTTCTTTATCTTGCTTAGAGCCTGATGAATCTTCACCCTTATGCTTTCTAAAGTCCCTATCATTTCTTCTACCATAGACTTAGAGCTAGGAAACTTTCTATGAATTGAGGGTCTGGCCCTATAGAACCTTCTTCTGAAATTGTCTTTCGAGAATAGACTCTCCCAATTTTAGGATTAGTTTCCACCAACTCTCCTTATCCTAATTTGAGCTTTGATCTAGTGAGCATTCACAGCTTAACCAACACAAGCTTGTCTAACCTTACAGCCTAGGGCTCTGATACCACTTGATCTGATAATCACCCTATGAGTGACCTCAGTTGAAGATTTATTAAACAAAAGGTATTATAGACTCATGTGATGGTGTGTGTGTTCTGTGTTATTTAAGCAACGGATCGATCAGATTGCCAATACACAGAAAATAAGTAGAAAGACAGCAGAGAAATACAGTAAGCAACACAAAGACACAAACACTTTTTAATAAGGAGTTCACCCTATTCTCTAGGGCTATGTCTTCAGTCCAGCTTCAGTGGTGGCATTGTTTTATTGTGTCTTTCAGGAGAGAAATTACAATATAGGGACTCAATATGAGTTCTCCTGGAGCAGATTTTGCTTGGCAAGGTGGTTCTTGGATTCTTTAAGCCACTCGGAGTACACAGACTCTTGTTCTTCCTACCAGCTCTGTGACCCTTGGTCTATAGTGGGAAGAGCCAACTGTGATGCTCAATCCAGACAGATTCCTCTATGGGAAGGCTTGATTCTTCAAGCTCTCTGGTGCTCGATGCTCCCTGTGGTCAGCTCGGCCCTCTGTCTCCTCTGCTTGGCTTTACTTCTCTCTGTGTTCAATCCTCCTCTCAGGGTTTACTGTTCACTATCTCTCTTGGTCTCTTGGGCTCTTTTTCTCCTCTCTCTATCTCCATTCAACTGTCTTTGTTCATGGCTTTAGCCATTCGATCTCCATGCCTGTTCGGTTCCTATCCCGCCTGCGTTGATTCGCCTATCGCTTGCATGCTTGGAGTTCCCTGTTCGGCGTTAGCATGAACGCTCGGGAAGCAGCCACGTGTCTCCATCGGAATAGTGCTAGCCTGTTCATCGATTCGTTTCTTCGGTTATGTCGTGGATACATTCTTCCTACCATTGTGGCAATCAACTAATTCCAAATCCCCTTAAATCGCGGCTTAATTCCCTGTCGATTCTGCTTTTATCTATCGGGCGCAATCTCAGTTGTCCGATCTGGGCTCCTCCATATCCAACATCATATGCGCGTCAAGCGCGGTTGACTTGCTCGACTGATAACGCGCAATCACGGCAGTTTTTCTCTCACCTCCGCTGCCACGTGTCAATCACTGAGTGGGATCGCTCCGCTCTCCTCCAAAACCTCTTACCGTTCAAGGGTGCCCCGATCAAACCGCTGGTTTCCAGGTCGTGGGTCCCACCTTTGTACGATGGCGCTTTTCGTTTCTCCGCCCACGGTCCTCTGGCTCCCAATGTGACCGAGTGCTTAAGGCTCTTCCATTTCAGCTCCTTTTCCCATTCTGGAGCTCCCAGGGGCTATTTTGACCTCATGCGCAGTCTCCATGGGCCTCTGTCAGTGCGCTTTGACCGAGGTCCTCATTGTTCCACGCCAGCTACCATGGCCACTGGTTCAGGGTGTTTTCGATTGCTGGTTTGGATTTCATTCGAGAATAAAATTCAAATTTAATTCACAATTTAATTCAAGGACAATTTAAACTTAAATTTCTTGTTTCCATTTCTCAACAATAGCACTGCACTAAACTAGGCATTTGTCAAACATGTCAGTGTCGCACGCTTGAGGGGCTACATTGCACCCATTAAAGCACCTTCTAACCATAACAACCCCTAGGGACGTGACAGGTGTTATTATAGCTACCACACAAACAAAAGCAATATATCTCTTCACCACACAGAGGTGGTATCAAAAGAAACATAGCAAGATGTCCATGTAAGGATCTAACTAGGTGTGAAGGACTAGGTTGCAATTACCTCAAAATAAGAAAAAAAGTTGAAAGAAGATTACAAAGATAGATGCCTTTATGTCTTGCATGTTATTAGGGGAGGGGCTTTTGTAATCAATTTACAGGTAGGAAATGGTTTTTAGCTCTTGGTACAGGTTACAATGGGGGAAATTGAAGTGAGCCTTAGCAAGGTCACATATGAGATCTAAAGGAAGTAGGTCATGATGGTGAACATTAGGTCTAAACCAGTGGACCAAGATGAGGTTGCACTATCGGACATAGTCCAAGGTGTTGAAAGAAGCTTGGTGTGGATGGTAGACATTATGGAAGGCCATGTAAAGGAATTTGAAGAGTTCTGAGTAGAAATCTAGGAGATAAGGGGAGCCCTTGAAGTAAGTTCCTATTATGTTGATAATGTAGTAAGACAAGTCTAGGATCATGAGGATGGGATGCAGTACTTGGAATAATAGGTGCGGTAACTTTTGTGACTAACAAAGGACCAAGAAGACACCATCGAGATATTGAATCACACCATAGGGAAGAGTTTGACTAGTTCATCTATGAGGGTGAAGTTGAAAAAACTAGAGATGTATGATGGGACTAGAAGTGCTAAAGTACTTGGGAATTTCCTTTGAGACATGAAAAAAATGCTAGAATAGATGAAAGGGTGTTTCAAAGAGATAAAGGTCAATGCAATAGCCATGTATCTCATAGGAAAAATTAAGCTTTAGTGGAGTGACCGAGTTGAAGATTTAGCAACTAGCCACATCACATATAAGATTTTGACTTGGACGGACCTCAAAGCATCTTTGTTGGCATAGTTTGGACTAGGGAATAAAGAGTGGGTGGAAAGATATTATCTGAAGTTTTTGAGGCATACCAGGAAGATAAAAACCTACATCAAGGAGTTCTTAGGTCTTACGTTAGAAATCAAATACATGGATGATAAGGATAGAATGTATAACTTTGTTAGCAATCTCCAGCCATGGACAAAGAAGGAATTCATGAAATAAGGTATCCAAAATCTTGCAATATCTATCACTATAGCAAAGAAGCTCTTATACTACCAGATAGATGGGAAGGACAAGGAAGAGGTATGGAGTGATAAGATCAAGAAGAAGAAAGACCAAGCTAAAGGAAAGGCTTCTAAAGAAGGAAAACCAACAAGTGAAACCAAAGAGAAGAGACCCATATCATGTTGGATGTGTGGAGAAGATCACTTGGCAAGGAATTTCCCCATTAAGAAGAAGGTGGCTACATTAGAGCATCAAGAGAAAATAAAAGGTGGGATGGTGTAGGTAGTAGGGACCTCACAAGATGAGAGAGGAGGCCCAAATGTGGTAGTGAAGATGGCCACCATCTTCAAAGATGAGAAAATATTTTGTGGAGCTACATGTGGGGATATGAGTAGCAGTGATGTAGATTCTATTATTTCATGACATTTGGATATTATATTTGCATTGACATACGTGATAGAGAAGTTGGAGAGGAGGATGAGTAGTTTAGAGGAGAAAGGGGAGATTGTGAGGGAAGGAGTGGTTTAGAGGTGTGACCAAGGAAGTATGCCTTAAGATGTTGAGGCAATGAGAGAGTGGTACATCGACATTGAGCCCAGGAGGATGACCACGAGAACCTAAGCTAGAGATAATTTTTGAGGAGGTAGAGTGAAGGATTGGGTCATATCCACCTTTGATGACCTATGTGATGAGGGCATATGGAGGAATGGTTTTAGCCAGGTAGATGATCGATTTAGGAGGGGTTCACCATGACCATTGCTCCTCTTCATCACATTAAGCCATGATTATATGGCTCTTTTGTTGTAGTTAGATGGAAATCTGGGATCATAGGGGTGCCTAGGGTGGTACCTCTACAGTAAGGAGATTGATGAGCTTGGATAATCTAAGATTGAGGATATTACACTATGAGAGAAGAATTCTTATGGATCTTGGTGCGATGATCATATTAAATACCTAATTAGCTATATGACATGAGGGGATCCAACACATGTTGATATGTAGAGGTGAATTCCAAAGATGCAGTTAAAGACATCATCTAAAGAGGCTATACATAATGATGTTGATATCTAGTGGGAGATGGCTGGAAGCTTATGGTTGGACTATTATCGAGATGGAAATAATTTTGAGTTGGGAATTCCTTTAACCAAGGTGTGTGCCATCAGTTACATCCCCATCCCATGATTTGTGATGAAGATATGACAAGAAATGGGACAAAAGTGGAAGTTGGTTGAGGGTGTGCCAACATGGGTGTTGAAAAACTAAAGTTGGTGTTTCTTTCATACGGGCTTGGCGACATGAGATGGGAATTCCTTTAACCAAGGTGTGTGCCATGGCCTAGGCCCTTGAGCTGGGAATTCCTTTAACCAAGGTGTGTGTCATGGGTTAAATCCCCATCACATGATTTGTGACGAAGATATGACAAGAAATGAGACAAAAGCGAAGTTGGTTCAGGGTCCACCAACATGGGTGTTGAAAAACTGAAGTTGATGTCTCTTTCATATGGGCTTGGCAGGATGAACACCACATGGGCATGACATGAACAAGGAATACACCCCAAGATGATCTAAGAAAAGTGGTGAATAACTAGGGGCTTGTGTCAGTCCAAGGCACCATGGGTCAATGGGTGAGAAGGAATGAATGATGGAGGAGCATGAGGTGTGATGACTCAAGTCATGAATGCATAAGTGGAGGATAGGTTGGATGATGGGAGGTAATCCCGACATGAGGATATGTTATGGAACAATAGACTAACCATAAACCAAACAGTAGGGACAAGAGGAGTAAACATGCACCATAACTGAAATAACATTGTATTAATGATGGAGCAAACCTGAAGTTATGTGCAAGGGGAAAGAAGAGTCGTATGGTGAACCAAGTGCCATATAAATGAAGTAAAGTGCATGAGGAAATAACACAATATATGTCATCGCACAACAATGAAGAGTTGGAACAAGTCGCAAGAGATAGCGAAGAGGAGAGACGAGGCCACAAGACGAAGTACGAACTGTGAGGAGCAAGCCGACACCGAAGGGAAGGAAAAGTAACTTGGGGGGTTTACGTTTGTGCATACCCTGAGCAAAGGAAGAGGACCAAATATGAAATGGACCGATCCAGGTGGAAGGGTGACCCGCGTAGGGTAATTTTAAGTGAGAAGGTTTATTCTTTGCTTGCATAAGGGTTTTGACATTGTACTTTGTTGAGACTGTGCCATTGTCGTGGGTTGATGTAAATTTATTGTATTTATATCAGTAGAAGTTCAGAGGGATGTTTCATATACAATTGTGCTTGTGTAAATTGTATTGATCATGATGATGGCATGCATTTACATTTTTCTCATGAATGATCGTTGAATGGAAATTAACTGAAATAGAAGTGACTATACAATTTATTTGCACTATATTTAAGGGTTATGATATTTTGGTAAGTAATTGATAAATAGATATTATACACGTTTATTGTGAGGTGTAGTCTAGTTGGAGTAACTCTACACTACAGTAGGAAGTTTTGAAACACATCGGTTTCGCACACTCGAGGGGCCATGGTGCACCCATGAAAGTGTAGGAATCATTGGGGTCATGACACCCCCTACCCATCCCCCCTCTCTCTTATCTCTAAACATCTTTAACTAATCTCAATTTAAGAAGGGAATGAAATGAAATACATATTTAAAATCAAATAAATAAATATAGTGAAATTGAACTTCATTTAATAAATAGAAATGATGAAATTGTTTATGTGCAGGATGAAAGCAAACTAACTTGAATGGTGGTAGCTTACCTCTAAAAAGAGATGTGACAACTACACACATTCCTAAATTGTGTTACAATGATACTCAAAGGCCTTTTTATCATGAAGAAAAAATGAGAAACCCTAAACATCCAAAACCATAACACTAGGAGATGAAGCGGAAAAAGCCTTATGGGCCTCGATGGGGTAAGTTGGAACGTCAACTTCCCATTGCCATAACTTTGGTATACAATCTTTGTTTGGCGTGCATGATTACACATTAACAAGATCTATCTGAGAAGAACAAATTTTGACTACCAAGGTCAAGTAAAGACCCATGTTGGCATGTTCCCCAAGAAACATTGTTTAGGGCCTCAAAATGGCTCTAAGAGTTCAGGACTTAAAACTGCCAAAAATAGAAAACTACCAAAATAGGAAAATTATGATGTGAGCTAGTGAAATATAGTGGGTCAACATCAATAACCACTTGGATCATGACATAAATGTTTTGATGCTTATTAACATTTACCGTCCATTTAATTTATATAGCTACAATAATAACATTAATAAACAATGTTTTATAAGATAAAGATAAAAATTCATATGATAAATGCATTATCATACAATGTCGCGGCACACCTGGTTCTTCTAGTAAAGGCCAAACATAATAAATTGTGAACTGTGATATCAAAACAACCTTAAAAAAATACCTTATGATGTACAATAATACTATTAGTATTGGAATAATATAATATTGTAGGTACTATGTCATAGTAAATACATATTATTAATCACTTAAATTGCTAATTATTTATCTTTTCTCTCCTGTCATAATAGATACATATTATTAATCAGATAAATTTCTAATAAATCATACATATTATTAATCACATAAATTTTAATGAATCTTTTTTCTCTTGATATAGTAAATAAATTTTATTAATCACATAAATTGCTAATGATTTTTTTTTTCTGTCCTATCATAATAGTACATATTTTTATTTTTTATTGTTCTCATCCAAAAAATTTGAACTTTGAATCTTTTGCTTTACATATTAATTCATTAAAAATTCATTTATTCTACCACTTGCCCTTATCTTGTCATTTAAAAACGTGTTAGCAATACAGAATTCGATAGGGCTCAAACTGTTACAGGGTTTACACAGATGGCAACTTGGTGTCGGTATTGATTATGACAGATGAGGTTGATGGGAAAAACTAGTAAGAGACTTTCTCACAGCATCCTCTCAACCATCTCCGAAGCAGAAAGCAAATTAACTTTGAATCCTTCGTATGGATCTAATGGTTTGTCCAATTCCTTTTTCCTTTCATGATCTTCGATTTGTCTGTAGAGTCTATGAAAGGAAAATTTTTTGATTCATAGGTAGGGTTAATGCATGTTCAGGCAGGGATAAGTTGATTATGGCAATTATGTCTGATTTTTGGAAAGATATTAGCTCTCAGTATGGAAGATGGCCTTTCCCACAAGCTTATTTTCCTGAAAATATCTATAAATCCTGTCAAAAATTAGTAAAATATATGTTGATATTTCTTTTTGAAAAAAAAGGTGGTTGGATATATTTGGGCTAAAGTGGATCATGAGTGTGGCTTAAATTACTTCAATAAAGTACCAATTTATTACTTTAATAAATTACCATTTTACTTTAATAAATTACCATTTTATTATCCATCTCTATGGAATTAAATTATCTTAAACCTTCACATTGATGATTGTATCCCACTTCCATCCAACATTAAAAATTCCAAGGAAATTTTTGTTTTTACTATAATTATAAAAAAATACATAAATAAATAGAATATTATCTTAACGAATTTGTTTGCCAGGATACAACATAGCCCCTTATTTCAATGTGTTTCACCAGGAATTATGGCATCTCTTGGAAGATTGTCTTAAATAATAATTCCAATTTGGAGAAATATTTTATATAACTTTGGGCCATAGGGAAAAATATTTCTATGTAAATAGATTAATAAATTAATATGGTATGGTCTATATGTTAAGCTCCATTAAGTTCTTTACCAACTGCTGCCTACAATTGTGGAAGCCAACTGCAGTCTTTCCTTAATTTTTGGAAACCAACTGCAGTAATTTCCTTAAATTAAGGAAATCAACTGCAGTTAATTAATTTTATTGTTGGGAGCTACTGAAGTGGTCCATTACTCCATCTGGAGTTCTCTACCTTGATCTGTGGAACACCTGACACAGCCATTAGAAGCTTGATGGAAGCTTGGCTATAAATTCATCTATTTGGTCCCCAAGCTTGCATCTCAATCCCCTTCAGTTTTTTACACCATCTAGCTGAGAGAGCAGAGCTTGGAAGTGCCTTCAGACTTTCTGTATTCTTTTCTTTTTCTTGGATAGAAGCTAGAGCGTTGTTTTCAGTAAAGAAGCAAGTGGACTGTGGTTTGCATCAAGAACGTCACCAATGGCTAGAGGTAACTTAATTTCTGAGCATTAAGTTTTACGATTCTTTAAGTTTTTCCGCATTTAGAATCGTTGTTGCATAATTGCATATTCTATAAATCTGATTATGTTGGGAATGGTATTTTGTCTAATGGTCTTTACTGCATTAATTTACAAAACAATGTCACTTATGATTCAATGCATGTTCACATTGGCACTAAAAGATGTGTTATTAATGAAGATTCCTCTAAATTATGGCACCGGAGACTAGGTCATATCTCCATAGAAAGAATTAAAAGATTGGTAAATGAAGGGGTACTTAATACTCTGGATTTTACTGATTTTGAGACTTGTGTGGACTGCATAAAGGGAAAGCAGACCAACAAGTCAAAGAAAGGTGCCAATAGGAGTTCGGACATATTAGAGATCATACATACTGATATATGTAGTCCAGACATGGACTCACATGGTCAGAGATACTTCATCTCCTTTATAGATGATTACTCACGATATATGTATCTCTACATGCTTCATAAAAAGAGTGAAGCAATAGATGCCTTTAAGATCTTTAAGGTTGAAGTAGAGAAACAATGCGGCAAGCAAATTAAGATCGTGAGATCAGATAGAGGTGGAGAATATTATGGTAGATACACAAAAGATGGACAAGCGCCTGGGCCATTCGCTAAATTTCTTCAAGAGCATGGGATCGTTGCCCAATACACCATGCCTGGTTCACCCGACCAGAATGGTGTAGCAGAAAGAAGAAGTCGAACATTATTGGACATGGTGCAGAGTATGCTTAGCAGCTCCAATCTTCCTAAATCCTTGTGGACTGAAGCACTTAAGACAACAGTGTATATATTAAACCGAGTTCCAACCAAGGCGGTTCCTAAAACGCCATTTGAATTATTGAAAGGTTGGAAACCGAGTTTGCAACATATGCGCATTTGGGGATGCCCGTCTGAAGTGAGAATTTATAATCCACAAGAGAAGAAGCTGGACCCAAGGACCATTAGTGGGTATTTCATTGGATATGCTGAAAGGTCTAAAGGTTACAGATTTTATTGTCCATCTCACAGCACTAGGATTGTGGAATCAAGAAATGCAAAGTTCTTGAAAATGACTTGATCAGTGGGAGCGATCAAACCAGAAACATAGTTTCTGAGAAGGATCATTCAGAATCTCAACCTTCCACTTCAAGTGATAGATTGGTTATTGTTCATAGCACCCCTCAAGTACAAACTGGTGTTGAACAACCAATTGTTGAAGTTCCACAAGCTGCTAACGATATTCCAGTAGATCAAGGAGTTCAAGAGTTGCCAAGAACTTTTGAACAACAAGTTGAACCACATACTTCTCAAGAAGATGATGGTACAACATTAAGAAGATCTACTAGACCAAAGAGATCAGCAATTCCTAATGATTATGTTGTGTATCTACAAGAATTTGACTACAACATTGGAGCCAAAAATGATCCCGAGTCATTTTCACAAGCCATGAGTTGCAAAGAATCAGAACTATGGTACAATGCCATGAAGGAAGAGATGAATTCCATAAAGAGTAACGAATTCTAGGATCTTGTTGAGTTGCCTAATGGTGTAAAAGCCATTGGATGTAAATGGGTCTTTAAGACAAAGAAAGACTCATTGGGCAACATTGAGAGATACAAGGCAAGACTTGTTGCTAAGGGATTCACTCAGAAAGAAGGAATCGACTACACGGAGACCTTTTCTCCTGTATCTAAGAAAGATTCCCTGCGCGTTATTATGGCATTAGTAGCCCATTTTGACTTAGAGTTGCAACAAATGGATGTGAAAACGGCTTTTTTTAATGGAGATCTAGAGGAGGAGGTTTACATGAAACAACCTGAAGGATTCCCCTCTAGTGATGGTGAGCAATTGGTTTGCAAGCTCAAGAAGTCATTATATGGTTTAAAACAAGCATCCCGCCAATGGTATTTGAAATTCCATAATGTAATTTCTTCTTTTGGTTTTGTAGAAAACATTATGGATCAATGTATATACCTGAAAGTTAGTGGGAGTAAAATTTGTTTTCTTGTTTTATATGTGGATGACATTTTGCTAGCAACCAATGATAAGGGTTTGCTACATGAGGTGAAACAATTCCTCTCTAAAAATTTTGATATGAAGGATATGGGTGAAGCATCTTATGTCATTGGCATTAAGATCCATAGAGACAGATTCCGAGGCATCTTGGGTCTGTCATAGGAAACCTATATTAATAAAATTTTAGAGAGATTTCAGATGAAGGATTGTTCACTAAGTGTAGCTCCCATTGTGAAGGGTGCTAGGTTCAATTTGAACCAATGCCCGAAGAACGACCTTGAAAGGGAACAAATGAAGAACATTCCATATGCTTCTGCTGTCGGAAGCCTAATGTATGCTCAAGTCTGCACAAGACCTGACATTGCATTTGTTGTGGGAATGTTGGGACGATATCAGAGTGATCCAGGTTTAGACCACTGGAGAGCTGCAAAGAAAGTAATGAGGTACCTTCAAGGAACCAAAGACTACATGCTTATGTATAGACGGACGGACAACTTGGAAGTAATTGGCTACTCAGATTCTGACTTTGCTGGATGTGTTGATTCACGCAAATCAACATCAGGTTACATTTTTATGATGGCCGGTGGAGCTGTATCATGGAGGAGTGCCAAGAAGACCTTGATTGCCACTTCCACTATGGAAGCTGAGTTCGTCTCCTGTTTTGAGGCTACTTTACATGGTGTATGGCTTAAGAGTTTCATTTCTGGGCTTAGAATTATGGATTCTATCTCTAAGCCATTGAGAATATATTGTGATAATTCAGCTGCTGTTTTTATGGCTAAAAACAACAAAAGTGGGAGTCGAAATAAACACATCGACATTAAGTATTTAGCTATAAGGGAACGTGTTAAAGAAAAGAAAGTGGTCATTGAGCACGTTAGCACTGAGTTGATGATCGCTGGTCCTTTGACTAAGGGCATGCCACCGTTTAAATTCAAGGATCATGTAATGAATATGGGACTTGGTTCCATTATGTAGTTTCTCATTGTATGGACAATGTTATTTTAATGAAATTCTTAATTATTGTGATGTTTTTTTTCTCATATTTATGTGCACTTTTAAGTTGATTTGAGAAAATTCATTTAAGAAGGACCAAGAATAAACATAAGGTTTATTCATTAAGAAATTGTTGCCACATAAATTATAATAAGAATAAATACATAGTAATACATGGAAGATAATACTCATCATTAGAGGACTTATCGCCATGATTCATGTATCTATTACTTAATACAGATTATCAATGGGTTTTTAAGTTGAGACATTAAGTTTGGAAGTATGGACCAAGTGGGAAAATGTTAAGCTCCATTAAGTTCTTTACCAACTGCTGCCTACAATTGTGGAAGCCAACTTCAGTCTTTCCTTAATTTTTGGAAACCAACTGCAGTAATTTCCTTAAATTAAGGAAATCAACTGCAGTTAATTAATTTTATTGTTGGGAGCTACTGAAGTGGTCCATTACTCCATCTGGAGTTCTCTACCTTGATCTGTGGAACACCTGACACATAGCCATCAGAAGCTTGATGGAAGCTTGGCTATAAATTCATCTGTTTGGTCCCCAAGCTTGCATCTCAATCCCCTTCAGTTTTTTACACCATCTAGCTGAGAGAGCAGAGCTTGGAAGTGCCTTCAGACTTTCTGTATTCTTTTCTTTTTCTTAGATAGAAGCTGGAGCGTTGTTTTCAGTAAAGAAGCAAGTGGACTGTGGTTTGCATCAAGAACGTCACCAATGGCTGGAGGTAACTTAATTTCTGGGCATTAAGTTTTACGATTCTTTAAGTTTTTCCGCATTTAGAATCGTTGTTGTATAATTGCATAACACTATATTTTCAACCATTACATCTATGTCACTTTTATTTCAGATGCCAATTTTGTGAAGAGGAAAAATTGGTCATATTTTGGAATTTATTACCTACACTTACGGATCTATTTAGTCTAAACACTTTCAACATAGGCAAGCAGGTTAATTTGTTTTTTTTAAATAAAAAAATGAAGAAGAATCACAAGTGAAATGATTTCAAAAATCAAAATTTTGTGCTAGTTCCCTTTAAAAAAAACGCACACCTTTAATCCAGTCCTCCACGCAGGTTTCAGAAGGTGTAGAAGCTGCAAATGCTAGGCTCATTTAGTAGCTAAAGGCTTAGATACTTTTGACCCAATGACTCGAATGTTATTGGTGATGATCTTTCAAGCATAGTATTCCACTAGTGGAAACAATACTTCATAATATTTTGACTCCTAAAAGTTAGAGAATCGATTCTTTGAAATTTAAATGCCCAACAAGATCTGCAACAGGCACACTCTCTTTCAGTAATGGCAGCGATTTCCAGGTAGCTATTTCTTCATGCAGGCTCCAATCTTTCATGATCCACCTTGTTCATGTAGTGTTGTAGTAGATGGTGACTCTTGGAATCTCTTCCAACACATATCCCTTGTATTCTTGAACAACTGCACATCCAATCTGATAGATAATGATGGTGGAAAGAGGAGGAAGTAGCTTCGATCAGGAACATGGGGAAAACAGAAAATGTCGCCCAGCACGCGCGTGCACTGCACGGACTCCAGCCCGGCTAGCGCCTCTCGATCCAGCCATCGAGCGCTCTGCCCCCCGTAGGAATAGCAGTGGCAATGAAGACCGAGATTTCGTCACCGTTTTAATGACTCCTCCTCCTACCCAAAATCCCGATGGCTCCTTCGAAACATGTGGGAGTTGGCTTCGATTCTCAGCTTCTTTCACGTCTTTCGACCAATGTTGAACATAAAAGTGGAGTTTACTACCGAGGAGTTGGAAACTGCACTGATCACGCCAATCATTGTCTGGTCATCAATAGTTCTTTGAATGTAGCAAGTTGCATGATGACAGAGGCGGTGAAAGAGCTTGTAGGAGTAACAATTTGCGAGAAGGATTTTCTAAATGATACCATTGACAGAGTTTTATAGTACGCATCTAGTCGCGCATGTCTCACCCTTCGAAAGCAACACCGAGCTATAAACATGCAACAATGGATGGTCTCAGTCTGCATCCGTCTCACTGCTCGATTCAGATTCGAGGGTGTCCTTGATAGCAGCTGAATCGAATGAATGTCTTGCATCCAACCAGATTCATCAATGCAATCCTAGAATTAACCATTATCAGCCCTTGTTGCAACAATAAACGGTTACTGTTGCATTGAGCGTATGAGATTTATGCAACCTTGATGAGCCACGGTGCCTCTCTTTCGGCACGAACCTCCAAGTAGAGCCACAGGAAAAATCCAACGGAACCCTCACAGGTTGTACATGATTTCTTTCCAATTGATTAACAACTCAATGCATCCATGCTGGTCGCAACAGTTTGCGGCTCTTTCAGCAGTAAGGATCACTTAGGCAAGAAACTATCCACGAGAGTTCGAATATCTCACACATCCTTCACACTACCTTCACAATGATATGATGGTTTTACCAATCAACATACTAGCTCTGATACCACATGAAGAAGAATCACAAAGCCATATAACCATATGCACAGCAAATTAACACACAAAAATTCAACTAACAGAAAAGGCAGAGAGCCATCATGTAGTCTCTCATGCTCATGTAATTCACATTATTCAAAAAATTTAATAATACATTTAAATACATGAGTAAGTGGTCTTAAGATAGTGCATTTATCTTAGACTCACTTGGTTGAGACAATTTCTCAACTTACACACTAATTTAGGAGCACTAGTTGGAGAGAATCTCTCATCCAAACTAGACTCTTTGGTTTGAGGAATTCTCATGATTTTATTTATTTAATTTAATAATTGGATTTATTATTGATTTTTAAGAGAGTGAGGCTAATGAAAACGCGTTTGGAGCAGCTCTCAGACGTACATAATCATGCCTGAGATTGGACCACAGGACTTGTGCGGACCAAAGCTTGCCTGGGATTGGACCGCGGGACATCTAGGGACCAAACCTCCACACATAACAGTTGGAACAAAACCTCGGAACTATAGCTGAGAAAGTTTATGCCTTGAGTTTATTTTTCTCCACTTTTTATTTCTAAGTTACATTTTAAGTTTCATCTTTAATCATTTTCGAAAGTGGATTAAAATATCGTAAATCAGGTTAAAAAATTAGTTTCAATTTTTATTTGTTTTTTCTTAATAATTAGGTTAGAGTTAGTGCATCTATGGAATAAGTGATCAATCAAATCTCTGAAGATGGAATCAACTCTTTGAAAATGCATCTCTCTCACAGAGAAGTATGATTAAGTTAAAGTATTGGTTGCTTGGCAATTTAAGATGGGAGGTTGGATCGGGATTGAGAGTGTAGATTGTTGAGAAATCTATGGGGTAGTAAGTGAAGGTGATTTCTCTAGCTTATGATAACTACTTGTGAATACTTTCTAATATTTTCTTATTAATTTCTTCTTTAGATTGATTATTATTATGTTCTCTTCATCAAACAGTTACCAAAACATAAAGAACAATGAGACAAAGGACACAAGGTGTAAGCTATCAGCAAGGGCCAAAACCTCTCCAAGCTTGAGAGGAAACCTCATTGAATTCTTCTTCTTATAGAATCTTCAATTGATGAATTCCAAGACCCTTAAGAACCTATCCAAGGATTCGTTGATACAGTTCTTCTTCCTCTTCAAGTAAACACTAGTCAAACTGATTGTTGCACCACAGATTTCAACTTCTCTTCAAATTTTCGACCTCTTCAGAAACCCTAGTTGCAACACGTGTGAGGGAGAAACAAAGATTTATCCCTTGATTCCTCTTTGCTTGGATAGTGACTCCTTCTTATGAAATTCAGCTTGAAAGGTGTCTTGACTTCTTCCTTATTTCGGTCCTCTTAGATGATTGTGACAACTCAAATATTGCAGCAACATATAGTACCCAATCTTACTCACACATGTGAGAAAAAAATTTACCCTAAAAACAAACCCAAAATAATTCGTTTCTTTCTTCTCCTTCCTTTGCTAGGATATGAGGCTTCTTTCTTCCCTTTTCTTGTGCTACCTTTTATTTTTCGTATGCTTGATTGATGATCCTCTAAGTGAGGCCAAGTCCTCCTTTATATAGTATCCTTCCATGCAAATAAGATGACTTGATATCTTCCATAGGCCGACTTGTCCTTTTGATAAATAAACTATCTTATTTTGAGGACCAACTTGATTGTGCACTTGTGACAAGGTCTTGGACAGTCTTTTGAATCTTATGATGACTCAAATAAATATGTAACATGCCTAAGAAGGGTCTCTCATGCATGAAAAATACCCTTTTGAATTGTAAACTACAGGACAAGCCCTAGAAGCTCTCAATGGGAGCTTTACCTACAAAAAAAAAAATTCCTTGAGCATGAAACCCATATCTCATGCCTAACAGAAATAATTTTATTTTTCTTCTTTACATAATTACATACAAATCATGATTACACATGTCATTATGAATACTGAACCTAGTTACATATTTCAACACTCTCTCTTAACTAGGTAGGTATTCATAATCCATACGTGGTACTTGGACATTCTTAATTTGAAGAATGAATCTTATAAGAAGAGTTAGATCGGTAACCCATCTGTGTAGCATCATATCATCCATCATTGTCACATAGCAAGGCCTTGAATAACAAATCTATCTCTCCAAAAGATGAGAGCACAACACCGCTGAGACCAATGATTTATAGACACCCTCATCATTGTCACTCTCAAAACATACCCCAACCGGGTTCTCTCAGAGTATCTTCCACCAAGACTATTCTTATCTTGGATTCCCAGTCCTCAAAGAATATTTGTCCTTTATGGATACTCTTATCTTGGATGCCCTGCTGCATCCTTAAAGAGTATCAGATGCTAGATGCTTACCCAATTGTTTGGTCAATTTAGAGTGTCCTAAATTGCTATATTAATTGTCAATTCGGGAGTCGTAAACTGTTGAAGTGCGGCGCACTATATGTGCAAGATAACCTATTTCTTACTTTTTGCCTTTTTTGGTTTTTATTTTGTTTTTGGGTTTATCTTCATTGATTTCCTAATGTGAGATGGAAATTCTAAAGACAAGTATGGATACAAATGTTCAAGGCAATGATGTCCTTTAAAATGATTTCCAAAACTTCAAAATTTTTCAAAAAGGTTTTAAAACATGCAATGATGAAATTAATTCCTAAAAGAGAATGAAAATGTGCCACTATTCTAATTAAACAAACAGTGAACTATTGATCATGAAACCCATTATCCTTGCTGCTGTCTAAATACAAAAGAAACTGTACTCAAAGAAATCCAAAAATTTCAAGTAAAGTAGAGCTAAAATCAAATTACATCAACTCATATTCTGACCCCTCACCATTAGTCTCGCTATGGCTTTCAGAGGTAATCATAAACAACTTGAGCAATCTGATATTTAATTTGTAGAAAAATAAACTAATATCAAATTACACACTCATACTTCAATCCCTCACTATTAGTCTCGCTATGGCTTTCGGAGGTAACTGATAATGACATGAGCAATTCAATAACTAACTTGCAGAAAAATAAACTAATATCAAATTACACACTCATAATTCAATCCCTCACCATTAGTATCATTATGGCTTTCTGAGGTAACTGATAATGACATGAGCAATTCAATAACTAGTCTAACTAATAAAGCCAATGAGCAGAACTGAAATAAACAAAACAGTGCTGGAATTAAAAACTAAGAAAAATAAATTAGCAGAAAGACAAGACTGATTCCATATCATTAGTCATTGTGGAAACTATATGAAAATGCCCAGGCTGCCTACTGTAATCTGGAACAAACACACTGATCAGTTAACAGCAGTATAAAGCATGTAAAATTATGGACATAAGTAAAACGTTAATACCATAAGAAATGCAATATATACACGTGAATAACTATGGCATAATGAACGTAAGGAAACACAACATGAAACTATACAGCAATAAACAAAACCTCGGCGTGTGTAGGGGCCCTCTGCACAACCTCGGGCAACAACTATCAACCACGAATTGTGCTTATAAACAGAGTCTTCTCATGTATTCAAAACGCAGTCATAACAATGAAACAGTGTCACGGCACAGTGGGCTTTCTTAACAGCAAAATTACATTACCAAGACTAACTACTATGCGTATGGAAACACATTATTTATAGCAAACATTTACATAACTAATTTCCTAAGAACTACACTAACAGAGGACAAGTGAACAACGACGTCCAAGGATCTAGCATCATGGCTGCCATGGTGATTAAATCTATTGAGGGTGGCTGTTGGATTCGCCTTATGGAGCAGTCCACAGGTGTTGATATGTCCCCAGAGATCTAGGAACGGCCACGCAAGTCTTCACGTGGTGAAAAATGGAGTTCTGTCACCGTAGGACTCTTCTGTTGACCACCGCTTGACCACCGTTGACTATGGCCTCCTCTGATGAATTCGACTGAGCCAATAGGACTCGGTCCATGTCCACGTCATTTCCAACTTGCCCATGTGGCTTGATTTGCCTGAAGACACCTGCAATATAGACTTTAACAAAAAGGCTACGGAAAGTTGAACTGGCTGCAGAAAGTGACAAGATTCTGCAGCTTATGAGCAAAAATCTAATTCAAACAACAGACACAAGACATAGTTAGAAAACCACTTTATGTGCTCTTTTAAACTCAATATGCAATGATGTTGACAGCTTAGGAGGTTCAATGAAATGGAAAATGTCTAGAAAGGTGTATAGGAAAGATGCAAGTTTGGGGCTCAACACCAATCCTCCATTCTTTCTTCCTGAAGTGAAGACAAGAATGATTTTTCTATATCTCCCTCTCAATCAAAGAGGATATGCCCATCCTTATGAAGGAATGTACCCAATCCTATACAAGTAATATACCCAAGCTTCCTCCTAACTAGGGACTTGACCAAGCTCCCTCTTGACTAGGGACTTTCTTCCAACAACTCTTTTAGGTGGAGATCAGGGACAATTAACTACTTGAGGGGATCCCTTTTTCGATGTCATTAATTTTATCTTCTTTATTATGGAACCTTCATCTTTGGGACCTCTTTGTAGCCTGGCATAGACCATCCATCCCTTTCATTTATGAATCCTATCAGTCATGTCATTCTTCATTTTATCGAAAACTGATCTATTAGTTCATATATAGCCTTCCTTCATACGTTTCTACCTTCTTCACATCATGTTTCCTTTAGTATCTTTCATCCTACCACATGAGTATCAGTTGTAGATGACATCTACAACACTTCCTTAGATATCCATGCATTATCCCATCTACATATTATTCAAAAGTCAAGAATGAACATTAAATCAAAATTACCTTTGTGATGGTATTTTCATCATGGCATATGTTAATTGTAACTTCAACATCCTACATACATATTGACGTATCTCCAAAAGTTTTAAATGTCAAGGGTCTCTTTCCTTTCTAGACTTCATCATAGTTTTCATACCCTTTCCATGGAGATGTCATGGTCAATCCTTCTAGTTATCAAATGTTGATTTCTTTTTCTATGTGATAGCAGTTGCATCTTCCACTATCTCTCCTTACTTTATTCACATATTGCTTCTCAGGAACTTCCATTCATAGTTCCTTCATTTTTATCAACCACCTCATATTCCATATGAGGACTTATTATGTTAATTTCATCTAGTCAATATGTGAGCCATGCCTATATGTATCCTTCCAAAGGAGGAGATCCCTTTCTCTTTATCATGCTCATGATTTGGAGCATTTATCCATGCTATATGTAATGAAGTGACATGACTAAATTTTATCAAATACAAGCATACATACCTCATCTCTTCCTTTTGGTCATCTGGACTTATTTCAACAAATTCCTTGATTGAAAGAACTTTAATCACCTTGACCTACTTCACTTCTTTTGACATCATACCATAATTCCATGAATCCCATACAAGGTGGAATTCTTGGAGAGACACTTGCTTCTTTCATTAGGTGAACCTTCCAATGAATATTCCAAAAAAGGATCTTGATCATCCTCATCCAACAAATTCTCCTTTTGGGTGATGTATGATGAGATCTATACTATATGACTTTCTTTTTCGAATAAGTACTACTTATTCTTCTAATGAGGTTACCAAGATCTACATCCTTCTATAGTTGAAAACCATAGACTTCTATTTCAATTATCTTTCATGCTTCTTTATGATGATGCCATGAGCTATTGCTTTCAACTGTATGCTTCTATGATGCCATATCTTAACATGATGCATCCTATCATGCTTCTAATGATTCCTACCATGATACTTTACAACAAAAAACTTGAAAAGAACTAGGTGAGGAACACTATCTCAATCATTGTAGATATCATTTACTTCCTCCTCCTTGGATTTCTTCTTTTCAACTTCTTCCACTTCTTCAGTGATATGGGTTTATTCCCTTCCTTTTTTGTTGTTTTCCATCTTGAGCTTTGGACAATATCTCTTAGAGTTCCTATATTCATGACATAAATAGAATTGAACCTTTGACATGGTATTCTTCTTTCTATAAGGACGAAGCTTCCCAAGATTCCCTTTTCTTTTAGCCATGGCAGAAAATGCTTGAGCTTGCTCGCTTGATCCTACATCGATTTTTTCCTTCATTCTGGTTTCTTCTATATTGCATAGTGACCATAGTTGATTGAATGGAGTAGCTTCCTTCTTCCCATATATGCTTGATGTCAAGTTTCCCCATTCTTCTAGTAGTGCATTGAGCACTATGGTAGTTATTTCCTTGTCAGACATTATTTCTCCCAACTCTTATAGTTGGTCCTTTATTTCAAATACCCTCGTAAACTATAAGGCTATTCCTTATTCTTTCGATATCTTCATCTTGTAGAGTTATATCCTTAACGAGATCCTTACAGAGAACAATTCTACAAGTTTGTCATATATTTATTTTTAGGTTTCTAATTTTGACACGTAGGGAATGAGGTCGTGATCCTTGATGGATTCTATGAAAATCCTTTGAGCCCTTACTTCCCCTTTGAGCTTATTCCTTCAGAGGTTTTGTGATTAAGCCCTTAACATGTTTCACGAATTCATTTTCTATGAGGATTAAATCAGTCCTCTTCTTCCATGCAAGAAAGTTTGTAGACCCAACCAACTTGTTGCTCTCCTTGCAAAAAGACATTTTTATAGATTCAGATGTGGACATAAAGATACTTGCTTGTGAAGATATTCCTTGATGACAATATCTTCAACTTGTTTCTTGCTTGATTTTGATGATGATATAGAGAATGGGATATTTCTTCTTGAAGAAGATGTCTTCCTTCAAATAGTGATTCTTGACTTAAAGAGAGGGAGATCTTGATTTCTTGATGATGCCAACAACTCCTTTCTTGCTTCCTTTGGATGAGTATACTTAAATATGCTTCGATCTTCTATTTGAGTATAGATAAAGGTATTTTTGAGTTCTTCTTCCTTGAGATGATGATTTGAGCGAGATTCCCAAGAATACTTCAAGTGTAGACTCTTTCCTTGAGTGAGCTAGGGTTTTGATACTTCCTTCAAGATGATGATGTAGTCCTTATCTTCAAAATTCCTTGGATATGAGAGGATATTCTTGATGCTTTGATGCCCTTGATACCCTTCTAGAACATTGGTTCTTGAGTGCTTGAGTGTCCTTTATTGAGTTTCCCTTCCTTGATTTGTCACCTTAGCTCTAATTCCATGTCGAGAAATCTACGGGGCAGTAAGTGAAGGTGATTTCTCTAGCTTATGATAATTGTTTGTGAATACTTCTTAATATTTTATTATTAGGTTCCTCTTTAGATTGATTATTATTTTGTTATCTTCATCAAACAGTTACCAAACATAAAGAACAATGAGATAGAGGACACAAGATCTAGGTTATCAACCAAGGCCAAAACCTCTCCAAGCTTGAGAGGAAAACCCATCGAATTATTCTTCTTATAGAATCTTCAATTAATGAATTCCAAGACCAAATCCCTTGACCTAAGAACCTCTGCAAGACCAAGTCACAAGGCTTCCTTGAAACAATTCTTCTTTCTCTTCAAGTCAACACTAGTCAAATTGATTGTTGCACCACATGTTTCGACTTCTCTTGACCCAGGTGGATATCGGTGACCACCCGCCTATTCCACTTGGACCCCCACCATTGTTTCTTTCATTTTTATTAGTTTCCTTAATTGTAGCACAGTTTCTATTTTTGGCAGTTTTTTGAGTCCTAAACTTCTGGAGCCACTTTGAGGCCCTAAACGACGTTTTTTTGGAAAATCACGGGTGGTGAATATCAGTTTTCAACTTGATATTCAATATCAATAGTTTTATTCCTTAGATATATCTTTCTAGCGAGGTATCATGTGCATCAAACAAAGATCATATGCCAAATTTACGACCCCAAGAAGTTGATGTACCAATTTACCCCAACGAGGCCCATAGTTTGGTGTTTCATCTCCTAGGTTTAGGTTTTTTATGTTTGGGGTTTTCCATTGTTTCTCAATAATAAATAGGCCTTCAAGCCTGATTGTAACACAATTCAGAGGCATGTAGCGACCACATCTCTTCTCAAAGATAAGCTACCATCACCCGAGCTAGTTTATTTCCATTTTGTATGTAAGCATATTTCATTTCTTTGATATTAATGAAATGAATTTTATTTATGCTGCATCTCTGTGTTTATGATTATATCTATAATTTTTTACGTTCATGTTTAAATTTGTATCAATGGTATCAGAGCCATGTTTTCTCTTTCTCGATCCTTCTTTGCATGTCCCTAATGAGGTCAAGGTATAAGGAGTTAGGGCTCGATTTGGTTGAACCTTTACAACATTAGCCTTGCAAACACCGATGGCCGCCCATGGGGGAAGAAAAGAAAGACAAGGGAGTAGGAGATCCTATCAAAATATTTCTCAAGGAGGCCCTTGAGAAACAAAGGAACGCGATGATGGATAACTTTGCCCAGATCCTTCAATGGTTTCCCACCGGCTACACATCCACATCTAGTAGCCACTCCTTTTCAGGTACAAGTAAACTTTGACATTCCCATATTTTAGGGCCAAATAGATCTAGATGTCATAGATAAATGGTTAAATTTGCTAAAAGGATATTGTTTTGTTCATGACGTTTCCATCAGGGTAAAAAATACTTTTTCTCTTCTCAAATCCGCCCCCCACATCAAGGACTGGTGGGAAACCTACTATGAGTAGAAGAATGAAAGTATGCCCTCACTGTTTTCAGCGGCACCCACTTGGAATTTGTTCCGGGACGCAATCAAGGAGCAATACTACCCTCTCGAGTTGATGAATGCTCCTACAACCTTCATGAGGTTGATGGATGACATCTTGTGGACATTCACCAAATCATTTGTAGTGGTATACTTGGATGACATCCTAATCTTCAGCCAGAGTTGGGAAGAGCACCTCCACCACATCCGACAGGTTCTCCAAACACTATAGTAAAACAAGTTGTGTGCCAATTTTGAGAAATGCACTTTTGGCATGAACTAGGTTCATTATCTGGGATACATTATTGATGAACAGGGGGTGCATGTGGATCTAGCCAAGATCCAAGTCATTCGGGATTGGCCAGCCCCAACCACTCTGACAGAGCTCCACAACTTTCTGGATCTTGCCAGTTTCTACCGTAGGTTCATGTTGGGGTTCTCTCATATCACTTGGCCCTTTAGTCAAGTCACCAAGGGAGGAGCAAAAGAAAAATTATTTTGGTATGAATCTCAATAGAAGGAGTTCGCAGAGTTGAAACATCGCCTCTACTCTGCACCAGTTCTCACATTACCAAACTTGCAATAACCATTTGAGATCAAGACAGATGCCTTTGACTATGTTATTGGGGCAGTTCTTACTCAACAGGGGCATCCAATGGCATATTACAGTGGGACACTTCAAACAATCCGGAAGTATCCCACTTATGACAAAGAGATGTATTCCATTGTGCAGGCTTGCCAACAATGGAAGCATTACATTTTGGGGAAGGAAATGGTCATCCACATAGACCACCGGCCCCTGCAGTGCATACAAACGCAAGGGAAGTTGTAGAATGATCACCATCAGAAGTGGTCCACATACTTGCAACAATTCCATTTGAATATCAAGTACAAGAAGGGCAACACCAATAATGTTGCAGACTACCTGAACCAACCGCTGATCATGGCATTAATTACCGTGCTCAACTCTTACGGGCATAAGACTTCTAATTGACCACTTCTCTACAAAAGTGACCGAGAATTCAACCACAGATACTAGACGCTCTTAGTGGGTCAGCAAGTTCCATATTTTCACCTCTAGGATGCACGTATATCCCACTTGGGACACCTTTTTGTTCCTTCAAGCGAGTGTGCCCAGATGATTTGGGAAGTGCACTGCAGTTAGGTCGTTGGGAATTTCGAGGTCAAGAAAACAGTGGCATTACTGCATAAATATTTCTATTGGCCGAATCTTCGACAGGATGTTGGGAATTACACCAGATCTTGCATTGCCTGCGCTATTGCCAAACCGACCATCAAGAAGCAAGGCTTCTATACTTCACTGCCTACCCCTAGTCAACCTTGGGAATCCATCTTCATGGATTACATGTCAGACCTTCCTTCTACTAAGCATGACAACAACTGTGTTTGTGTGGTCTTCGACAGATTCTCGAAGATGGCTATTATGGCGACCTGCAAGAAGAATATCACAGCAAAAGCCACTACTAAACTATTCTTTGAACAAGTGTGGGTAAACTTTGGGATCCCAGGGTCTATCATCTCATATCAAGATAGCAGTTTCCACAGTACATTTTGGTCCAGTCTTTGGTCAATTTTGGACACCAAGATCACTAAGTCCACAACTTTTCATCCCCAAACTCATGGCCAAATAGAGGTCGTCAACAAGATGATCGTACACATTCTACGCATGTACAACTCAAAGAATCCATGCACATGGGATGAGATCCTCTCCTATGTCCAGCACAGTTATAACCGAGCTCTCCACAACTCGACTGGCCACAACCCTTTTCAGGTGGGCTTGGGATTCTAGCCAATATGTCCCATTGATGTGTCCATACCATTTGCAGCTACTCAGGTAGATTTGGCTCATGTCCAGTCCGAATTCGACAAGGCAAACAGATTCATTGAGCACATTTAGCACATCCACCAATAGGTCCATGACATATTGGATAGATCTAATGCAAAGTACAAGAAATGACATGATCAGCATCAGGTGCCACAAAAGTTCCAGGTGGGCAACAAAGTTTGGCTACATTTGCAGAAGGAGCGCCTCGCTGGGCCCCACCGCAAGCTTCGCCCGCTCTGATATGGGTCATACACCATCACCAAGGGAGTAGGGGACAATGTCTTCAAGCTCAGTATTCCACCATTCCTTGGTCTTCTCCCAGTGTACAATGTGGACCACCTTCCACCCTACTTTCCACCATTGTTGGACATATCTGACATTGTAGAACAACTCACACCAACATAGTTAAACCCAAACGACATGGAACAAGCCACAATTGATCTGATCATGGACACACAGATCAAGAAAACCCGACATAAAAGGATCCAACTATATCGATTTGTCAAAGCAGGCCAACTCCTTCACCAGGGCAAGTGGCTCACCAGGGACCAAGTTCAACAGAAGTTTCCTCATCTCATGTAGGAACTCAATGAAATGGAGACCATTGCTTCCTAAGGGGGGAGGAATGATCCAAGTGGATATTGGTGGCCACCCTCCTATTCCATTTGGACACCCACCATTGTTTCTTTCAAGTTTTTCAATTTCCTTAATTGTAACACAGTTTACTTTTTTTGGCAGTTTTTCGGGTCCTAAACTTCCGGAGTTGTTTTGAGGCCCTAAACGACGTTTTTTGGAAAATCACCAGTGGAAAATATGAGATTTTAACTTAATATTGATTATCAATAGTTGTAGTCCTCAGATATATCTTTATAACGAGGTATCGTGTGCGTCAAACGGATATCGTATGCCAAAATTATGACCCCGAGAAATTGATGTACCAATTTACCCCAACAGAGCCCATAGTTTGGTGTTTCATCTCCTAGGGTTATGTTTTTGGATGTTTGGGGATTTCCATTGTTTCTCAATAGTAAATAGACCCTCAAGCCTCATTGTAACACAATTCAGAGGCATGTAGCCGCCACATCTCTTCTCAGAGATAAGATACCATCGCTTGAGCTAGTTTATTTCCATTCTGTATGTAAGCATATTTCAGTTCTTTGATATTAATGAAATGAAGTTTATTTCCAATGCATCTCTTTGTTTATGGTTATATCTGTAATTTGTTGCGTTCTTGTTTAAATTCAGATCATCTCTTCATATTTTTTACCTATTGTTACAGGCCTACAATTTTTGGCCTCTTCAGAAACCTTAGTTGCAGCACATGTCAGAGAGAAACAAAGATTTATCCCTTGATTCGTCTTTGCTTGGATAGTGACTCCTTCTTATGCAATTCAAATTGAAAGGTGTCTTAACTTCTTCCTTATCTCGACCCTCTTAGATGATTGTGACAACTCGGCTATTGTAGCAATGGATAGTACCTAATCTTCCTCGCACGTGTGATAATGTTTTTACCCTAAAAACAGACCCAAAACAATTTGGTTCTTTCTTCTCCTTCCTTCACTAGGATATGAGGCTTCTTTCTTCCCTTTTCTCATGTTAGCTTTTGTTTTTTTTGGATGCTTGATGGATGATCCTCTAAGTGAGGCTGAGTCCTCCTTTATATAGTGATCTCTCCATGCAAATAAGTCGACTTGAAATCTTCCATAGGTCAACTTTTCCTTCTGATAAATCAAGTTGCTTCTTTTGAGGATTGGTTTGATTGTGCACTTGTGACAAGCCCTTGGAGATTCTTTTGACTCTTACAAAAACTCAAATAAATATGTAACATGCCCAATAAGGGTCTCTCATACATGAAAAATTCTCTTCTGACTTGTAGACTATGTGACAAGCCCTAGAAGCTCTCAATGGGAGATTTATCTACAAAAAATAAAATTCCTTGAGCATGAAACCCATGTCTCAAGCATAACAAAAATAATTTTATTTCTCTTCTTTGCACCAATTACATACAAATCATGATTACCCATGTCATTATGAAGACTGAATCTAGTTACATATTTCAACAAAGATGGGGATATCTCTCACCAACGGATTAACTGATAATCATATCCTTCCTATCCCTCTTATTAATCATCTACATAGTTATGGTATTTTCTTTTTAAAACAGATTTATGTATAACATGGACCGAACACGAAAGAAGCCCCTTGGTTAGATGCTAGGGAGATTGGATTTCCAGAGCATTTAGCAAAAGATTGGGAGGTGTATATCCTATAGTTAAGACTTGCTTACATAATTATATCATTGTTAGAGGATATGTTGGCTTGGGGAGGGTGTTTCGGAAAAGGTTAGATATTGGTCAATGAACCTAGAATTACATTTCTCAGAGGTGTTTCTAGGCTCCAAAACATCTATGGTTCCAGAAAACATGGCATTGGAATATTCCTCTAAAATTGAAGTGTTTTGTCTATCTAGGTATGCATAATAATGCTCTTGCTTGGGATAAATTACTTAAAATAGGTTTCCAAGGGCCAAGATGGTGCGGCTTATGCAACAACAACAACAAAGAGGTGACACATCTCTTCCTATCGTGTCCTTTTTTGGTCTCCATATGGATTGTGGTCTTTAATCTGCTTCCTTTAAATTCCAATTAGGACCGATCATCTATTGGTGAATGTATTTACCAATGGTTTATGGAGTACAAAGACTACAAACCTTTGCCTTTTGATATCCTCTAGTGCATTTGGAGAGCAAGGAACACTTGCTTATCTGATCGAGTTGGGCCTAATGTGAGGGGTATCTTCCTAAATATTATGACATATTTTCAAGAACTAGACCTATCAAAGAGAAGTTATCTAGTCATTATTGTCATGTGAAGGATATATGGGCCAATTACCCTATAGGTTTTTTTGACGGGGCCTCATCATTTCAAGTACGTGGCAGTGGGGCGATCATTGTTTTGGGGCCTAGAGATTTCTTCCATTTTTGTTGGTTCTCTAAAGAGGGATCAACACTAGAGTTGAGTTTATAACTCTATGGGGAGTCATAGATTATGCTAAATAGCTCAACATAGAGGAGATTGACGTATTTTGAGACTAAAAAATGATCATAGATTGGGATAATATGATATCATCATTGGAGTCTTTGTTTCTATCAAATTTGATGAGGAGGTTTAGAATTTTGATTAAGAGATTCAAGAGAGTGTCCTTCTCACATATTTATCGAGAAAAAAAATCAGGAGGTAGACATCTTGTCAAAGGAGGGTTGCAGCATCGATCCAGCAATGATTAATTTTATAATTTTTGAGAAAGGCACATTGCATCGATCAGGTTCCATTAAGACATAATGGATAGAACTGTCATTTGAATATAGGAATGATTTTATATTTTGTTTTATGTTTCTAATTTCTATTTATAGAATCCTACTCTTAAGATAGGAGGCACATAGAAGTAGTAAAAATTTTAAGTTATGAAATTTTAATTGCACAATTTTGTTTAGAAAGACAGACATGGGATCTATTGATGGGAAAGCTTTTTAGAATTTAGAAAGGGATATATGTTGATATTGATTGGTTGTAGAGAACATGATGATTGAAAATCCCAAGCTTATGTAACTTCTTTTATTTATAATGAAGGCAAGTGTTTTTTCAATTTGTAAAAAAAGAAAGTGAATGATCTTATTTATAGTGGATGTTATAATCAAGATTGTGAACTAATTTCTTCAAAATTGGCTTCCATCCTCACCCCTTCCCTATGAGGCTTGAACATAAACCTAGTGAATGACTAAACTTCGCTAACTAATTGGCTTACACCTTGGGATTGTATCGAGAGGCTCTCTCCAGCCTAGTATGAGGGAGATGTTATGTAAAGTTACATTTAAAAATAAAAATAAAAATAATACTTACATTAAAAAAAAAATATTACTTATAACAAAAAATAATAATGTCGGTGAGAAAAAATACTTCAATTTCCACCTTAACTTTAAATCAACTTTGTTCAAAGAAAGAAAGAAAGAAATATATATATATATATATATATATATATATATATATATATATATATATATATATATATATATATATATATATATATACACGCACACACACTTTTTAGTATGAGGGGAGATATGTAATTATTTTACTACTTAATATGGAGTTTGACAAATAGCATGTAAAAATGATATTAATGATGTGTAATTTTCTATGTTCAAATGACGTGTAATATTTAGAAAACGAAAATTTATTAATAACAAAAAATATTATGGTGTTAGTCATAAAAATATATATTTCTATATCCATATTACATATCATAATTTTATATCAACTTTATATAAAGAAAAATAAAGTAATTTAAATTAATAAAATTCTTATATTTTTCCATTTCATTGTAAGGGAGATGTGTAATTTATTTCATTCTTAATATAGAGTTGATATATAACATTTAAAAAATATTAATAACAAAAATAAGTTTAATGTGGGTTATAAATGAATATTTCAATATACATATTGAGTAAAATATTTTAACATCAAATATATATATAGAGAGAGAGAGAGAGAAAACACTAAAGACTTCTTATTCCATTAATAGGTGCTTTCTAATTCAAGTTATAAGAGAGATTTATAATTCCTTCAATGTTTCACATTTAGTTGATATATAACATTTTAAAATATATTAATAACAATTGTATATATACATAGAGAGAGAGAGAGAGAGAGAGAGAGATTATATCTTATGGATATATGTTTTCTACTTCCAAATGTGGGGACATGTATTACAATTATGTGGATAATGTGAATCATTAATAACATATTTGAATCTCAACTAAGTATGTACTATATAAAACAAGTGAAAATACAAAATTTCTTATATTTAAAACATTTTATTAGTGTGCTGCTCAAAACCAGCATAGATTCATGTTAACTCTGGATTTACCTAGAGCCTAGAGGAATCCAATTGCTAGAAGTGCAAATATTTTCTCAAGTTTTATACTCAAATAGAGGTTTGCATCTTCACAGATTTGATTCCTCTAGTGCTTGGTAAATTCAAAGTTAAGATGGATCTATGTTGGTTTTTAATTTAACTTAAATATTTTTTCTCAAAAATAAATTAAGAATATGTATTTTCTAGTAAGAGATTTAAGTTTAAATTTATAATAGGGTAGAGTATATACACCCCCATAAAATTGAATAAATAATTTCATAAAAGGAGATGTTTTTCTTCACTATAACCTTAAAATTAGATTAATAATAATAATAATAATAATAATAACAAATTAAAAAATCATTTTTTTCATGTAAAAATTATTTAATAATATTATCGTAATCTATTATTTTAAATAATCTTTTAAATAGAAAAACCCCTTATAATTATTGTAAAGCAATTAAACTAGTTATTGTATAATTATTTGACATTTATATAAATATTTAAAATTTAAATGTTGTTTTTAAATTATAAAACAAAAATGCAAAATATAATATAATATATGTGTGTGTATGAAGGTTAGGTACTTTACATTACTTTCAAAAAGATGTACAGAGCAAATCTTCATGAACTACTAGTTTGGGGCTTGAGAAACCAAACGAGTCACATAAGTTCAAAATTTTAACATTGCATATTACATATTTAGTTTGTCATTCAAATTAAAAGAAAAACTATGCCAACAGTTTTCAATCATAACTATATCATTGCCTTAATAAAAGCTCTAAACACTACAACAAAACCAGCGATTAGCGTCCCTTTTTACTTCTTTTTTGCATCTAGAGCCCATTTTTGGTGCTATTTGCATCCATTTATCAAATATGGTGCAAAAATTGACACAAAATTTGCATCAAGTTTTGCACCAAATCTTACACCAAGTTTAGCACCAGGTATTGCGATAGGTTTTGCACCACATTTTGCACCAAATTTTATGCCAAGTTTTGTGTCATCCTTTGCACCAGGTTTTGTTCCAGGTTTTGCATCAATTTTGGCATCTATTTTTGTTTGAGATACTTTTGCATCCTCATTTGCTTCCACTTTTTTCACCTACACTTGCATCAACTTTTGCATCCTTTTTTGCATCCTTTTTTAAATCATTTTTTGCATCCATTTTTTCATCCATTTGTGCATCACTTTTGCGCCAAGTTTTACATCGAGTTTTGTGTCTAGTTTTGCATATAATTTTGCATCTAGTTTTGTTGCATCCACTTTTCCATCTTGTTTGGCATCCATATTTACATCCTCTTTTGCATCTATTATTGTACCCACTATTGCATCTAATATTTTTGTGCCACAATTGGTGCCTAGTTTGGCACCTCCTTTTGCACCCACTTTTGATTATAATTTTGCATCCACGTTTGCATCCTCATTTGCATCTAGGTTTTCATCAACTACTACATCTATTTTTGCATCCCTTTTTGTATCCAATTTTGGACCAGGATTTGCATCGGGTTTTGTGTCTCGTTTTGCATCTACTTTTGCATCGACTTCTATTGCATCCACTTTTGCATACAATTTTGCATCCACTGTTGCACCCATTTTAAATTTCTTGCATCCCATTTTACATCTTCATTTGCATCATACTTTGATTCTTTTTTTCATCTATCATTACATCCACTTTTGTTATGCCATAATTTGCACCATGTTTTGCACTCACTATTGTATCCATGTTTGCTTCCAATTTTGCATCCATGTTCACATCCTCTTTTGCATCAAATATTGCATCTATTTTTGCATCCACTTTTGTGTCAGGTTTATGCATTGGGTTTTGCATCTCGTTTTGTATCTACTTTTGCATCTACTTCCATTGTATCCATTTTTTTCATCCAATTTTGTTTTGCCTGTTGCATCAATGTTTGCTTCCACTTTTACATCCGTTTTTGCATCTTATTTTGCATATTTTTTGTCTATTATTACATCCACTTTTGTTGCACCATATCTTGCGCCTACCATTGCAACCACATTTGCTTCCACGTTTGCATCCACATTTGCATCCTCTTTTGTGTTCAAGTTTGCATCAGATATTGTGTATGTTTTTGCATCCCCTATTGTATCCACTTTTGTTTCATCCATTTTTGCATCTACTTTTGTGTCCATTGTTGCATCGACATTTGTTTCACCACAGTTTGTGCCAAGTTTTACACCTACCATTGGACCCATGTTTGCTTCCACTTTTGCCTTCATGTTTGCATCCAAGTTTGCATTGACAACTGCATCTACTTTTGCATCCACCTTTGTGTTAGGTTTTTCATGTTGTTGTGCATCTACTTATGTTGTATCCACTTTTCATCCAATTTTACTTCTATTGTTGCCCCCATTTCTATGTTCGCTTTTGCATCCCTTTTCTAACACTCATCATATTTTCTGCATTGATGATATTCCTTATGGCATTGACAATTATGAACAATTGATGACAATGTCAATAATATTGACAATGATGAAAATGAAGATGATGGCGATGACATGAATTGTGATTATGATGATAAAGACGATAGTGGTTACAATGACATTAATGATGATGATGGCAATGATTATGATGATGACGATGCTAATGACCTTGGCGAATCTTCCCAATTTTAGATGTTGTCATTGTCATAATCATAAGCATTATCTTTGGTGTCATCATCATCATTTTCATCTAGGTCATCATCAAAAACAATAATGGCATGAATGATGATGATGATTACAACAATGTTGATAGAAATTACATTAATGATGATGATGGGGATGATAAAAATGACAATGACGATGATAATGGTGGTGATGATGATGATCATCGATCATCTCTCAAAAATAGAGTTGTTATTTCTCTTACGTATATCAATGTGTCCTAAACAACCCTTTTCTAGCACTGATCACATTTTTTGGGTTGACGATATTTCTTACAACGTCTATAATTATAAACAATTTCAAACAATGTCCATAATGATGATGATGATGGAGCTGATGATGATGGCATGAATGGTGATTATGATGATAATGTAATGATGGCAATAACGATGACAAGGATGATGGTAATGATGATGACAATGATTATGATAATGAGAATGAACAATTACTAGTTTCACTACCATCTTCTGGATACATATTACTATCATACTTTTTAAATTTTCTGTCTCTCTTGAGGTATCTTACTATAATGGTGTTGTCAACACTAGAAAGATATCTTGTTGTAATGGTGGTTCTAATGTTAGCACTAGCAAAGTTTTTGTTAAATTTTGGTTAAAAAAAATCGATTTATGCAATTATTTTGACAATATATGTAAAAAAGTAAATAACATCCAATTATTTTGACTGTAGTCCCATTGATTATCATGAATTCACCAGTCTGAAGACCATCTTCTACATACATATTATTATTAAACTTTTTGCATTATATCCCTCTTATATCTTGTTGTAATGGCAGTATTAGCACCAAAAAAATATCTTGTTGTAATGGTGATGTTAGTATTAGCACTAAAAAAATCACTAAATTTTGGTAAAAAAAAGTTTATCATTTATTTATTTTTAATTTGGGAAATTTTTGTTTTTATTTTTTTTGTTTTTAATTCTATTTTTATGCAGTAATATTTTTTTTGGTTTAATTTTGGTAGTAACTAGTTTTTGGTCGAATCATATGTATTAACCATGTTCTTTATGCTACAAGTCTAATTGTTGGGACAAAATTGCTCTTTCAAATAAGTTGCAAAAGCTATTTTACATCCATTGTTGCACCCATGTTTACACCCACTTTTACATCCCTTTTTGCATCCTATTTTTCATCTTCATTTGCTTCTTTTTTGCATCTATCATTACATCTACTTTTGTTGTGACAAAATTTGTTCCATGTTTTGCACATACTGTTGTACCCACGTTTGCTTCCAATTTTGCATCCATCTTCACATCCTCTTTTGCATAAAATATTTCATCTATTTTTGCATCCACTTTTGTGTTGGGTTTTGCATCTCATTTTGTATCTTCTTTTGCATGTACTTCCATTTCATCCATATTTTGCATCCAATTTTGTTTCTCATGTTGCACTCGTGTTTGCAACCACTTTTACATCCCTTATAGCATCTTGTCTTGCATCTAAGTTTGCATATTTTTTTGTGTCTATTATTACATCCACCTTTTTTGTGCTATTATTTGTGCCATATCTTATGCCTATCATTGTGTTATCACCTAGAACTACAGTCACATGTATATAAATTTTGTCCAAAGTTCACTGTCAAAAATTGGTGTCAAATGGGTTTTGTCCTATGTTTCTTACTTAGGGGTCATGTTTCTAAAGGGTCTTGATGTGAATCATTATCTAATACTATTGGTCATCCTCCATCATGATTGCATAAGCCATGTCTTATCTTGTACATGTCACTGGTCCTTTCCGTATTTTCGCAGCGCAGTCTTATTAGTTGATTTTGCAGCGCAATTATGTTTTAGCCATTTCGCAGCGCATTTTGCTAATTTATAACTATCTGCGCTACGAAATCTCAGATTCGGGCATTTTGCAGCGCAGATTCCTAAAGGGTCACATCTGGGGATGAGTCATTGTCTCCGTCCGGTTATTTTCAGTTGGCGTACCTCCCAAACACTTATGAGCCATCACTCCACCAATAGATTCATAGGCATGCACATAAAAATCATTCAAACGGTTTTATCATGCATGGATGTTTTATGATGTTTGTAAATGATGCATAAAGTGGCCAGCTTGTGTGATAAGATATTTGAATTGCAAATGAGCCCGAGTTTCTTTTTCAAGTGAGCCTGATTACAAGCAAGCCTGCGTTCTAAAAAATTGAATTTGCCATTTGAGCTGAGGCTGGGGGTCATTCTCTGTGCAAAAATTTCGAAAGCGGAATGGAGAGGAAGGAGCATAGGTCTGGAAGATGTCAGAGAACAGAGCCTGAAGGATTGGACCTTGCATTGAGAGATGAAGGTGTGAGGAAAGCTTTCAAGGATGCTGGCTGTTGGAATTTCTGTGAGAAGCTGCAGGGTGGCCATGCTCAGGTAACAAAAGAGTTTGCCTTGAACTTTACAGGTTTAAATTCTAAAGTATCTATGTTAGAATTTCAAGTATCTCCAGAGGCAATTGCTAATGTAACTGAGATTCCAAGAGGGGGGCAGGAGTGGTTTAAGAACTTTAAATTTGATTTGAACCCCTGCAAAGAATTTCTTAAAGAGGCATATGTGAATGAGGATTTAACAAAGGCAGTGCCTAGAAGCTATGTTAAGGAGCACTATGCTCTTCTTCTTACATGTATTCAAAAGTATTTAACCTGTGAGGGTAGATATAACAAGGTTTACTCCTATCACTTCAAGTTGTTGTTGCATTTTACTGGTAAGGCATCTATAGATATTCCATTTTACTTGTTTCGTAGTCTCAGCAAGATGTGTGACAAAGTTCAATTAAGGAAGGATGACTGTGAGACATCATTATTTCACCATGGTTTAGTGAAATTGTTAGTGCTGGATGGTCTTCAGAAAATTGGTAGGGATTGGAACTCTTTTATCTTTATGGCTGGGTTCCAGAGTAAAACAGGCCTTACTCCACAGCCGGTTAGAGAAAGAGAAGAATCAGTTGAGGAACCCACAATAGCTGAGCTTAGAAAGGAGGTAAAGGATAAAAAGAAGACCAAGTCTAAATTGAAAAAATCAGTGAAGCCCTTAGTTATTAAAGAGCCACCTCAGCCATCATCAAAAGAGGAGGTCAAGCACAAGAAAGATGTACCTGGATCAAGTGGGTCTGAAAAAGTATCAAGAGTTAAGACCAGGAGTCAAATAAGCAAAGAAAAGGGCAAATCAGTAGCTGTTGAGGAAAGTCCAATATCTAAGGCCATCTTGAGTGATTTGCTTGAGGCCATTGAGTTTGAGCAGGTTGAACCAGTACATATTGAACCAATGCACATTGATTTGACTCAATCATCACCGGAGAGCACTAAAAAATCCAAAGCTTCAAAGAGATTAAGGTTTGATGAACCTGGTGAGGAATTTATTTTCAAACCACGAAGGCCGGTTACAAGGAAACAAGTAAGGGAAGCTGAGAAGCTGCATAAAGGAGAGAAAGTTGTAAAGGTGCCCAGAACGAAGGTAGTTGAAGAATTGTCTAGAACAGAGGAGGCAGAACAAATCAAGCAAAAAGGCAAGAACAGAACAGTCATTATTTCCCAAGGGGGTAATATCATAGCCATAAAGAACCAGATGGAGGCAGCAAAAGATGAAATTGCCAAGGCAAAGAATGTCACTAGGGAGCTTGTAGTCAGGTATGCCAACTATCGAAGAGCTGTGTTAAAAGGTAGTAAAAACCTAGTGGGTCAAGTGGATTGAGTGGCTGATGTATATACATGGACAGTTCCAGCTCTCAAACAAGCTAAGCTCATCAGAAAAATGAACATGCGTTTAAGAGCTGAAAACAAAGCTTTAAGGAGAGAGGTTGCAGCTTTAAAAGCACAGCTAGGTTAACTGGCTGCTCATTGATGGTGAGAAAGGTCATATTCTAAATTTTGTCAAATTTTGTTTAAGTTCCATTATTCTGAAGGCATATAGGTCTCTGCCACCTGTAAAGGAGGTTTAAAAAGTCAAAAGTCCAAGCAAAAAATTCCTTAAGGCAAATACACTCTGTTTTAGCAAAAATAGCAGTTTCGTAGCGCGCTACGAAACTGCTGTAGGTGTTGTTTTATGATGAAGACAAACAGTTTGATGGTAGGATCAGAAAATTATCAAAGGAAATACCTAAGGAACATTAAGGAGACTACATGAGGCTAGCATAGCCATTCAGATAATGACAAGTGTGCCTTTTTGTAAAGGTGAAATATTTTGTCTTAAGTTAAAGCTTTGATAAAGGTACTTTATTACCGGTTGTTAGGGTTTTGGAAGGAGATGCATACGAAGAATTTTGGCTTATACACCTGTTCAATCAACAAAGCTTCCAGCACATTTGGGAATATGGTGATGCGCGTTATTTTTGGGGTATTAAAGAGCTGGGAACATGCTGCTTAATTTTTGAAGAATGGTGGGAGACAAGGACCGGAAAAACAGGGGTTTTATCCTTATGATTAATGAACCATCAGCGCATTCAGTATCCAAAGCTAGCTTGTTCATTGCATCCTTCTCTCAGCTATCTCGGCCAAACTGAAAGGAGACAGGTGTCAAGGATCAAGAAAGAATCATGTTACGAGGAGGATAGAATTAGATTTTTAGTTTAGTTGGGACTCTTTGTAATTACATCTCAGCACTTAATGTATTTAATGAGTTAGTTACATGGTAGATAGGGGTAATTAGTAGCAGTCATCGAGCTCCCCTCATGCTGGAGGAGGAAGCTCAAATTAGTTAAGGGTGTATCTCTATATATAGATCAAACTTTGATGTAATGGGGGTTGGATGTTCTGGAGAAAACAGAGTTTATTTTGGCTTGTGTAAAAACTTATTTCAGTAATACAAATGACTGCTTTTTCTTCTCAGGATTCACACAGTGTTTCAAATGCTCAAGATATATGTGGTTTTGTTTTATCTTTTATGTTTTACAGCTGTATAAATACACAATCACTCAGAATTCACATTGTTGCTCTGACTTCCTGTGTGTATTTGTAAGTTGAGGTTTCTATGAGAGGTATTTTGAGTGTTTAAACATTACATGCCCTGACTTCTATGAATGAGTAGTTTTATAGTTTGCTGAAATGATGATTAACTCCATGAGCCCAATGGAAGTCTTTGTAATGTCTGTCCAGCCAACATATGTGTTAAATTTACTTTGCAAGAGTTAGCCATCTCATCAATATTTAAAATCAATAACCCTTTGAGAGAGCCCTCTCAGGCTAAGGAGGCTAAGCCTTAGTCAAAAGTCTGGTTTGAAATAGTTACACAGAGTCTGACTGATTAGCAGCCTTCAGTGCTTGATTTTGTGATAACACATTGCAACATACATTTTCTTCCACTATTGCATCCATATTTCCATCCTCTTTTGTGTCCAAGTTTGCATCAAATATTGTTTATGTTTTTTGCATCCCATTTCGAATTTACTTTTACATCCACTTTTGATTTGTCTAGTTTTGCAACTAATTTTGTGTTCACTATTGCACCCATGTTTGGCCCATGTTTACATCCCTTTTTTCATCCAAGTTTTCCTCCTTTTTGCATTCAAGTTTGTGTCCCTTTTTTTTTACATTCATTGGAGTATCCACATTTGTTTCACCACAATTCATGCTAAGTTTTATGCCTACTATTGTGCCCATGTTTTCTTCCACTTTTTCATCCATGTTTGAGTCCTATTTTGTGTTCAAGTTTGTATGAACTATTGCATCTACTTTTTCATCCACTTTTGTTCAATTTTTCTGTCTTGTTCTGCATCTACTTATGTTGTGTCCACTCTTCATCCAAATTTACATCTATTTTTACCCCCATTTTTTTGTTTACTTTTGCATCCATTTTCCAACACACATCATATCTTTTGCATTGATTATATTTCTTATGACATTGAAAATTATGAACAACTGATGACAATGTCAATAATTATAACGATGATGATAATGAAGATGATGACGATGACATGAATTGCGATTGTTATGATAATGACAATGATGATAAAGACGATGGGAGTTACAATGACAATGATGATGATGCTAATGACCTTGGCCATTCCTCCCAATTTTTAAATGTTATCATGGTAAAAATCATAATAATTATCTTTGGCGTCATCTTCCAAGTCATCATCATCTGATCATCATTATCATTATTTTCATCTTGGTCATAATCAAGAACAATAATGGCATGAATGATGATTATGATGTTCATGATGAAGATGACAAAAATTATGATAAAACTTATATTAGTTATGATGATGGGGATGATGACAATTATAATGACGATGATAATGGTAGTGATGTTGATGATCATCAATCATTTCTAAAAAATAAAGTGGTTATTTTTCTTTCATATATCATGTGTCCTAAGGTTGGTGATATTTCTTATGATACCTATAATTATGAACAATTGACGACAATATACAAAATCATGATGATGATGATGATCATGAAGAAGACATGAATGGTGATTATGATGATAATGAAATGATGACAATAATGATCACATTGATGGTGGTGATGATGGCAATAATGAATATGATGACCCTCCCTCTAAACTAGCGAGGTACTCATAATGAGACAAAAAAGTACTCTCAAGTTGAAATATTCATATAAGAAGGGATCTAGATTGATAAGCATCAATGATGATTTACATCATCTTAGCCAAAATTTTCAAAATAGTAAGGCCTTGACTAACAAGTTTATCTCTCCATTAGATCAGAGCACAATGTTGGGAGGCATAAATTTGGACACCACTGCCTTTCAAGGCACTTATCCCACCAAGATGTTTACCAGATATGTCCTCACATGATCATTTCCTAATCCACTATCATAATATTTGACACCAGAAAATGTCAATCCTCATGACTATTCTTATCTTGGATTAATGTACTTGACTTATGGCGATTAGTCCTAGTCAATGTCCAAATTCTCAAAGAATATTGGTCCCAGATGTTTATCCAATCCACCATTATCCCTACTAGTGCCCTTACTAGGCTTACGATTGTTAATCCTAGCCATAGTACATGACACATGGATAACATGGTGTCTACCCTCACTCCCTCTCAACCAAGGAGGAAACATCCACAAGCATAAGATTTTCTCAAGAATACCCATCATTTTCGTAGAGAATAACATCATTAATTTGTTTTCATCACATGACGACTTTATGATTAAGCATTCATAGATTTGTGGCAAAATATTTCCCCTTTTGTATTTGTGATGGAATACAATAAAAAAGTGAAATCCAAAGTCATTAAACATACACTATATTGATTTATCTAAGTCTAAACTCTAAGGTTGAAGTGAAAATTCATGTAAATCTTATATCTATGAGTTGTGCCAAACTTATGAAAACCTTATTCCCTAAGTCCTATATATAAGAAAATGAAAAAGAAAGAAAAATAAGGGCCAATAAATGGTAACTCATGTATTCACTCCCTCTTTGGAAAATATATGAATATATACACTCCTAGTCACACTTGATCACATGTATGTGATGGTTAAATCATGAATTCTTCTTTTCTCCTTGCATTTTCACTTCATCATTTAAGCACCTAATTGAGGATCTAAGGAATGTTTGTTTCCTAAGGCTTTCATGTCTACTCTTGGTTTACTTATGTCACACTACTGTCAATTTATGTGACAGAGTGAAATACATAAGTTTGTGGAGTTATTATAGAGGTGTATTGAGTTCGTAACCACACACACATGTATTACATCTCATTGATCCACATGTGTGGGTTGGAGACTCATTTCTTGACAACTTTAATGGAGACTACTTTGTGGCTTTAATGGTATAGCTTACAAAATATCTTGTTAAACATTTCGATTCATTCTTTCTTTTCCTCGAGACACTTATAATATTGAAGTCACTCCCAACAATCCATGGAGATGGGGAGTATAAATTACTTGTGCTAGAAATAGAATTGAGAAATAGAGGTTTTCCATTTGCGATATTGGAGTCATAGACATTGGATACATGGTAGTAGTCCTCAATGTCAATTAACTAAAATTGTATTGTCATAATGCGAAAAGAGGTAAACATATTGGTAACCTTGATGTCTTAATCATTTCAAATAATAACCATTCCACCCAAGTATCTCTAAGCATCAATCACTACTACTTGGAAATTCCTCCCCCATTTTCTAATTATATGAGGTTGAACCTCACTTAATATTTTTGTTTCTTATATCAACATTATTTATGGGTGCTTTGCATACCATTTTTCTTTTAGGAGTTTGTTTTCGCTTACTATTGACGCCCCTCATGTTCCAAGACTATTTTCATCAAAAATTTACATAGAAAGAAAGTATAAAGTGACTAAAAAGAAACATGTCTCAAGATTTAAGTGCTTTGACAATTCCACTTCATGACTCCTATATTTCCTTAACCTGGGACCAAATGGTGAACTTGATGGCCTTAAGGGAAATTGATCAATGAAAATCTAAAAAAGAGGTGATTTTTGACTTTATCACATACAATTTAATATACTAAAAAAAATATCTATAACAATTTCATCAATCAATGAATCATTAAAAAAAATATCCAAAACAATTTCATCAAGCAACGAATAATTGCATTATAAAATACAATCTATAAACATTTTGGGAAAGTTTTGCTAAAACATGCTTAAAAATCAGCATATTTAATATTAATATTTAACAATAATATGGACAATAACACATTTTGATAAATTAAATAACATATTATCAAGCCTAAAAAATGTCACTAACTGAAAACTACAAAGCATGCAACTAATGGAAGTGACCACTCAAGGCCACCACAAGACAATTAATCTATTAAGACCAAGATTAATGGGGACAAAGATCTATAAAGGACAAAGGAAAACCTATTTTAACTTTATTGTTTTATTAGCCTAGTTCAAGATGAACATTTCAAGATATCATGAAGAACATAATTAGTTTTATTGCATTAAGAAAACCCAAGCACATTCTATAACTTAGCAAGAAAGAGATGTATAACACCCATCTCAGCAACACAACACATGACATTAAGTTACTTTACTATATATAATTTAAACTCCTATCATAAAATCACAAATTTAGCATGAATGGAATGTTTAAAATCCATTTTTATAAAAACAAAATATAATTTTTCTTATAGAAAAATATACCAAAAACTAAATATATTTTTCTAGAAAAAAAAAAATACTAAAACTAAATATATATTTAAAAAAAAACTAAAACATAAGCAAACTAGAATTTGAATTTGACATTCTTGGTCACTTTCGGAAACATATGGTGGAATGTAATCTCTTTATCCTCATCTTTAGCTTTTTCCTAAAAAATAAAAGCATACAAAAGTGGGAAAGAGCCATAAAGCATGGGGAAGCTTTTTCCTAAGCACAAAAGCATCTAAAAAGTGGAAAATTCCTTTTTTATATGAGGAAACATTATTCACCCAAAAGATTTTTCCCAAATTGAACTAATGAGGAATTTTGGAAATCTTCATAGCCTCCACTTTCCTATATATTAGAGGCTTGGCCATTGAAAAAATGATGGGAATTTTGTATTGTCACGCTCTTGAGATCTGTCTTGAGAGGGAGAGTTTTGGAGCTATGAGTTGGGGGAGGTGATGTTGCAACTATATCTGATTGTTGTAACTTTCCTCCAACTCCTTTATTCATATAGATCAGTTGTTCTTCCTTCCATATGTTTCTATTCATTCTTTACTTCTTCTATTTAACTAATGTATGCATGGGTTTTTGGTTTATATTTATTTATTCAATAATATTTATATGTTTTTTATAGTTTTGATTATTAAGATATTATGTTGTGAAGGTTGCTTTATTCTCTCTCTTATGTGTAGGACCAAGCTTTGGAGCTAGCTAGGAGCGCTTCTTGGTTATACGAAAAACTCCAAGAAGACCTTCATGCGAGGACTCACAAGAATTCATTCTCTTTTTCTTAATCTATACTCTACATCTTGATCTACTAAGAATCCTAAGCCTTAGAACAACCTTTCTCTTAATTGGTTTGTCCTAGGTTTCTGAGATAAACTGAGAGGGTTTTGTTTTCATCTAACCATGCATTAAATCCTACAGCAAAATGATATTTAGAAAATTTAATATATTTCACTATGTAAATGAACTTAGTAAAATGAACCCATAGAGGTGGTCATAAATGGAAATAAAAGTAAAACTCTAAACAAGAAGCCAAAAGTGGATTTAACCATGGATGAAAAATTGGGAGTAGAATTGGATGTTAAACTAGCCATCAAAACAATATGCAAACAATGGCACAAAAAGGTTTTTAAACTAAAATTAAAAAAGGGTGCAACACTAGACACAAAGAAGGGAACAAAATAGGCCATATGAAAGGATACCGAATTGGGTGCAAACAAGCATGCAAAAATGGACACCAAAATGAGGATGCAAAGAATGGTGTAAAATTAGGATGCAAAAAGGATGTAAGAAAAGACACAAAACAAGATGCAAAATGGGACTAAAAAATGGTGAAACCAAGGATGTCAAAGATGATGCATAACTAGATGAAAATTCCAACTAAAATCTAGGTGCAAAATGAGATGAAAATGTGGACACAAAATGTGGCAGAAAAAAGGATGCAAATTTGGACATAAAAAATGGTGCAAAATTGGACACAAAAGAAGAAAAAATGGTGCAAAAATGGGCATAAAAATGGCTCAATTTTGGATGCAAATTGAGATGCAACATTGGATGTAAAATGATGCAACAAATCATTCAAAACTTGGTGCAAAAACAAATGCAAAAGTAGACGAAAAAATGGCTCAAAAGTGAACGTAACAATAGACACAAAATGGGATGCAAAGGTGGATGCAATATATGGTTCAACATAGGATGCAAATTTAGATGCTCAAAAGGATGAAAAATTGGATGCAAGAAATGGTGTTAAAAATGATGCTAAATTGGATGCAACAAATGATGCAAAATTAAATGCAAAATATGGTGCAAAATAGGATGCAAAAAAGGGACATAAATAAAATGCAAAAGTGGATGCAAAAAATGGTGCAAAAATGCATGCGAAATTTGGCACTAAATCAGATTCAACATATGGTGCAAAATTGGATGGAAAAGATGGTGTAAAAAAAGGCAGAAAAATTGGCACAAAAATAGATGTAAAAATAAGTACAAAATTAGAAGCAAAAGATGGCATAAGACCAGATGCAAAAATTGGCACAAATTGGATGTAAAAAAAGGCGCTAAATAAGATGTCAAAGATGGTGTAAAAATCGATGCAAATTATGACACAAAAATAGAAGCAAAGAATTCCACAAAAGAGGAAGCAAAAAATGATGCAAAAATAGATGCAAAAAAAGGCACAAAACTAGAAGCAAAACCTGTTGTAAAACCAAATGAAAATCTTGGTGCAAAATATGATGCAGAAAATGATGGAAAATTTGGCGTAAAAAAGATGCAAAATTTGGTGCAAAAAAGGATGCTTTAAAAATTGTACAATAGAGCCAGATTTAGTGCCAGGTTGCTCATCCCAATTGAGAAAAAAATGCACTAGAATCTGGTGCTAAATCTAGCGCAAATTGCCTGTTTTGTTGTAGTGAAACATTAAATATGGCTCCTCTAATGATGTTAACCTATACGAGAGTCCACCTTACTTGGTGGGGGAGGATCACTATCATCATCAAAGGAGGTGAAGACAAGATTTGTTGATTTCTTGGCTAGCACAAAAATATTTTTATCCAACATGTCCATTTTGTCTACCATTTCAGCAATACACACAATAATTTATTGTTGAGCGTCTATACGATCTATAAGGACTCTACCCATGACAATTTTGATGAGCCAGTAAAGGTTGATAATTTGCATGTACGAATATTGACGAGTTTGAGTGAAATTTCCTATTTCGGGGATCTAATTCCTATTGCCATGATCACGTTATTTGAAATATATTTACGAGTATGATGAGCTTCGTTTTCTACCTCATAGATAGTTCTACAAAGTTCTTTAGGGATAAATTACATATATTTGGTTTGGCCATGGACCGATGTGTTGTAGTGTGAACATGAGGTTGAGTAGATGAGGGAAAAGGAGAGTAAAGGTTAGCTGGAGAAGTGATTCTTCCTCTTTTGCACCCTCTTCAATGAGCACAAATCCCCTATTATGCCATGGAGAGGAGAAAGAGTGACGAGAAGATATTAGAAGAAGAACCATAGAGAGAAAAACATGAGCCAACATCTAGGAGAAAGCACCCAATAGAGATAGGGGATTTTCTAAGGAATATACCATCCCACCATGAAAAAAGGAAACAGAGGAGAAATATCCAAGAGATTTGCATAGACTCAGAGAAAACCCTAATAAAATTGAAGGATTGAGAGCAACACAATAGACCATACTAAGGAGGTCGAATTAGGAAAAAGAATGGAAAAACAACATGAATAAAACAAAATGAACCAAAGAAGGAAAGAAAACCCAAAGGATGATGAAACGAAGTTACGTGAAAAGGACAAAAAGAACGGAATTTGCAATTGAAAAGCTAGAAAATATTGAAAAAACTAATAAACCAAACATGTGGCCCAATCGAGGAGAAATATGGGAGCCATAGACCGTGATGCTACAAATTTTTATCTTTCAACTGAGATCTACCACCAAGCCTGAGAGTAGGAGTATTACTATTGAGAGCCTTTCTATCACATTGACAACCCCCCTCTCCTACCTAGTCAAAGATCCAAATAAAGGAATTGTCCACAAAGGAACCAAATATATATATATATATATATATATATATATAGAAAAGTTTCGCTAAACAAACAAAAAATTGTATGAAGACAACATATCAACCCAACATACACATGCATTCAATGAGATGAAAATCAAACTATATCCTTGTTGTGTCATCATGTGTCATGATAAGCCACGATCAGCCCAATAGTTTCCATTATTAATCTCGAAGCTTGAAGGAAAAAAATAAGACTATGTGTCCTTCCCATGGATCCCACGCAACAATCGCCATCATTTTTGTAGCTTCACATGATTCAACCCCACCCAACCTCAATCGCTTGTGTACCTTCATTCATGCAAACCACCAGATGGACATTGTACTTCCACCATGAATTATTTTCACTACACACATATCAAGACACGGCATCCTCCATGGGAGAAAATGAAAAATAACATATTTAAATAAATCAAACTAATTAATTAATGTACATTAATTCTTAGTTTATAAAAAAATTTCAAATTATTACAATATTTAAAACTATCATCTATTTAGTATTATTAATATCAATAAAGTTTTATTATGATTTAAAAACCTTACACATAAATCATACATCATAAAAAATATTACAAATAACAAAAATCCACCTTAATTAAAATATTTTGTATATCAACTATCTCTCTCTTTTTATATGTCATACAAGGAATATACATGTTTCTAGGGATTGTTAGGACAATTAGGCTTGAGGCCATTACTCATTATGAGCTCAACATGTGACATTCAAGAATCTAATTATCCTCAGTTAGAAAATTGTTGTTATCATTGGTCATAGATTCAATGTGATATGGTCATCACCTTTGATGGTTTAGAGGCTTGAGGTTTCAGTGACCCATAAATTTGTCCATGATATTTTGATGTAATGTAGCCTAAAGTTAAGCACATAGATTTGCCCATTGTAAGTTTCCTTACTATTCTTATCCGACTCTGAATAATGATAGCAACTCTAAATATACTTTTTATTGATCTTGATCTTCTTCTACTACTCTCTTCATTAGGGACATTGAACATTTAAATCCCACCTTCTAGATTGCCACCCTTGCTACCATCATTATTGGTAGATAAGGAGAGAAGATAGAAAAATAAACCTTTTTATCCTACCACACACACTCATACTTCTCTATCTATGCTACTTATTCCCCAATAATGATGGTAACAGGAATAGCAGTATGATCCGGATTTATGAAGGAGAAAAATGAAATACGAATATAAACAGAATCACTGAGCTACAATGAAAATGAAACTTCAATTCATTAATAACAAAGTACTGAAAATTTTTACATGCATATTGGAAATAAATTAGCTCAGGCGATGGTAGCTTACCTCTTAAAAGGGATATCACAGATACATGCCTTCTGAACTGTGTTACAATGAGGCTTGGAGGCCTATTTACTATTGAGAAATAATGGAAAACCCTAAACATCCAAAAACCTAACCTTAGGAGATGAAGCGCTAAAACTCTGTGGGCCCGGTTGGGGTAAATTGGTACATAAACTTCTTGAGGTTGTAACTTTGGCATATGATCTTCATTTGATGCATACAATACCTCATTAGAAATATCTATAAGAGGACTACAACTTTCGAAAATAAACCCATGCTACAAGCTTTGGGTTTTCCCACTTTCTAGAGAACATCATTTAGGGCCTCAAAATGGCTTCGGAAGTTCAAGACCCAAAAAACTGCCAAAAATAATAAACTACGCTATAACTAAGGAAACTGAAAGAAATAATACTGGGGGTCCAAGTGGAATAAGTGGGTGGCCACAAATGTGCACCTAGATCATTCCCCCCTCCTCAGGAAGTAATGGTCCCCATTGCATTGAGTGCATCCAAGAGATGAGGAAACTTCTGTTGAACTTGGTCCCTAGTGAACCACTTGCACCCCTGGTGTAGGAACTAACTAACTTTGACAACTCGACATAATTGGATTGTGAGTGTTCTTGATCGATGTGTTCATGATCCAATTAATTGTGGCCTATTCCATGCAGTTTGGTTTGAGCTATATTGGTGTTAGTTGTTATGCAATGTTTGATGTGTCCAACAATGGTGGAAAGTATGGTCGAAGGAAATCCACATTGAACACTAGGTACAAACCGAGGAATGGGGGAATGTTGAGCTCAAAATAATTGTCTCCATAGCCTTGGTGATGGTGTAAGGTCTGTATCGGAGTGGTTGGATGTTTCGATGAGGTCTGACAAGGTGTTCTACTACAAATGCAACCAAACTTTGTCACCCACCTTAAACCTATGTGTCACCAAAAGCTAATCATGTCGTTGCCTGTACTTAGCATTGGACTTATCCAAGATGTCGTGCACCTACTAGTGGATGTCTTAGATGAATTCAATAAACCTATTTTATTTATCAACCTCGAATTGTAAATGTTTGGATTCTATTTGTGTAGTCGCATGAGGCATGGCAACCTTAATCTGACACAATGGTTGAAATCCCAAACCCACTTGAAAGGGACAGTGACCAATAGAGCTATGGAGAGCTCCGTTATCACTATGATACACATAAGGAAGGCTCTCATCCCAGGTTTGTGGATGCTTGGAGTTGTACATGTGTAGTATTTTCACTATCAATCAATCTAGGGATGGAATGCAGTCGACTTGGTGACCTTGGTGTCTAATAATGTCTAAAGGCTCAAACAAAATGTGCTCAGGAACTTACTATCTCGACCTGATATAAGGGTCTAGTTTTGGCAAATTAAAATACTTTTGTAGTATAACGATAGTTTTCTCCACACCAAAGTGTTATGCGACCCAACTGTAGTGCGCCTCTAAAATTAGCTTGGCAAGCTGACCTAAAGGAACACAAAAGTGACCCAGGTAGCATAATAATGCATCCTAGATGTGGAAATCTGGAACTTTCTTGGCGTCCATTAACATCTGGTATTTGGTGGTGAACTTTGTATCATTTTTGTATGGTTGTGGCCATATGGAGGTCTCATGGCCACAAGAGTTGCGAACAGTAGTCAGTGCAAAAACTAGGGGCCAACTAAGAAAATTTGCAACATGATTGGTGATGTCCTTCTTGTAGTTAATTTTCAAGTGGAATTGTTCCACATATGTAGACCACTTCTAATTTCGATTGTTCTGCAAGTTCTCTTGTGTCTATATCAATTGAAGAGGTCAGTGATCTTTGTGGATGACCATCTCCTTCCCTAAAATGTAATGCTTCCATTGTCGGCACACCTGCATGATAGAATACATCTATTTACCATAGCTAGGGTATTTATGAATTGTATTGAAAAGTGTCTCACTATGATAGGCCATTGGATTCCCTTTTTAGGCGAAAGCTTCACTAATAGCATATTCAGAGGTGTTTGTCTCAATTTAAAATGGTTGTTGTTGGTCTAGCAATGTGTGTATTGGTGTGAAGCATAGGCAATGCTTTAGCTCTATGAACTCCTTTTGTTGGGACTCAAACCAGGAAAAAATTGCTTTCACTCTTCCCTTGGTAACCTGACTCAAAGGTAAAGTGATATGAGAGAATCCCAACACGAACCTCTGATAAAAATTTGCAAGGCCCAAAAATATACGAAGCTCTGTTAGAGTGGTTAGAGATGGCTAATCCTGAATGACTTTGATCGTAGCTAGATTCACATGCATGCCTTGCCCATCAATGATGTAGCCCATATATTATACATGGCTCATGCCAAAGGTTCATTTCTCCAAGTTGGCACATTGTTTGTGCTACCACAGGGTTTGAAGGACCTGTCGAATGTGATGTAGGTCCTCTTCCCAACTCTTTTTGAAGATGAGAATGTTGTCCAGATATACAACCATGAACGAGTTGGTGAAGGGCCATAAGATGTCATCCATCATCCTCATAAAAGTTGTAGGGGAAGTTGCCAACATGAAAGGCATGACCAACCACTCGAAAAGGCCCTCTTTGGATTTGAAGGAAGTTTTTCATACATTTGTGGATTCAAATAGAACCTAGTTATAGACAGACTTCAAACTGATCTTGCTAAAATACTTGGCCCCCTTCAGTTAGTCAAGAAGATCATCAATCTATGGGATTATCTACCTGTTCTTGACACTGATTTTGTTTAGTGTCCGATAATCAATGTAGAGCCTCAAGGTTCCATCCTTCTTTTGTACAAGTACAATAGGGCTACCACAAGGTGAGAAACTTGGTCGGATGTTCCATTTTTGCAGCTAATCCTAGATTTGTAGCTTGATTTCTTCATTTTCCATAATGGAGTAGAAGTATATCGTCCCATTGGGTAGAGGTGCTCTAGAAGTCTGATCGATTGAATGCTTAACCTGACGGTGAGAAGGTACCCATGTGGGTGAGGAGAATATGTCCCTGTATTCTTCCACAACCTTATCCACCTGCTTCTGTTGCATGTAGGAACCCTTCCCGAGGGCAATGGATGTTGCCACTATCTTCCCCTTACTTTTAATTTAAATCATAAATAAAACAAATTTCCCATTCTGGGAGATGATCTTACTGCATTGCTTAGCAGAGATCAAAGAGATAGCGGTAGGAGGGGCTACCTCTGGTATCTTGTATAACTTATTACCCAAAGTAATAATAATAGTGCGAGGCATGGACTCATACACATCATGGCGCTTCCACAAGTATGGTTGGCCTAATAACACATTACAAACTTGAAGAGGAGCAACATCACACAGTACCTCATCCATGAAGGGCTTAATGTTGTAGGGAAAGCGACATTGTTGTCTGATTTAGAGATCTCGTCCTTGGTGGAGCCACCCGATGGTGTATGGTTATGGGTGTGGTGTTTTCAGTAGGCCCAACCACGTAATGACCTTTGTTGAAATGAGGTTATTTGGCTCCCACAATCAACAATGAACTGCAATGGAGAACCCTTCACCCACACCTACGAGTGGAAGAGACGCTCCCCCTCCTTTGGATCTTCGGGCTCGGTCTTATGGACCTTAGTCATGGCAACAGTGGCACTGGGTTCTACATCAATAATCTACTTCCCCTTATCATTCCCCTTGTTGGGATCTGTCTTAGAATCAGAACATGCATCAGAATCTGAAGATTTTAGGTCGGACACCAATGACTAGTTGGGGCAACACTCATTTGTTTTGTGAGTAGGGCTCTTGTGGAACTCACACCACTTTCATGTGTCCTTCTTTGTCTTCTTGGTGCCATTTTTTTCTTGTGGCTTCGATGGGTTGTTTTGGGCTGCTCCACCTTGGCTATGTCCTTTGTTATGTGATTTGGGGGTGCTCATTCTCTACTTTTGATTTGCAGATCCAAAGTCGCGCTTCTTTTTTAAAAAATTGTTTAATCTTGGCATCATATCGGTATGTTGCACCAAGCAAGGAGATGTTCAGGAACTCCATTTATTCTTGAATTTATTTGTGTAAACAGACGTGGTACTTGAGCACCAGATGTCGCTTAGAGTCTTTGATACCTAGCTTTGTGTATAGAGTATGACAAATATTTGTGAACTCATGCACATCTTGGTCCTTTTGTTGTCATAGTGTGGTACATTGTATGTACTTGTCCTCATAGCTCCCCCCGGAGTAATAATGTTCCTTCATAGTGTCTCGGAAAGAGTTCCAAGAGGGTGGAACTATAAAAAAAAGAGGGTTTCTCGACCCTTTTCTCACAGTAAGTTTCCCACCAATCCTTAACATGGGGGGTGGCCTTAAGCAATACAAAAGTAATTTTTTCCCTATCGGAGAAACTATGGACTAAAAAAAAACCTTCCAGCAGATTCAACCCTTTATCTGTAACATCTGCATATATTTGACCTTCAAATATATCGATATCAAATTTAACCTGTACCTTGAACGGGGTGACACCTCCAAAGTTTTAGATTGAGGAGGAATGACCTATTATAGAGTTTTATGAACCCAACGTTTCGGACTACCAAGTGAGTCCATCATCAGGGAATGTGTCAATAAGTATTCTAAATATATTAATGATGTATCCATGGGCTATATTTCAGAGTATATATATAGGTTATGAAAGAAATAATATAAGAAATTTGGTCGGCCATTATCTGATTAGTTTGTTAATATTTAGATTTTTATTTATTTATATATATATATATATATATATATATATATATATATATATATATATATAATTTATTTATTATTTATTTAATTAATTTTTTAATTAATTAATTAATTTTATTATTTATTATTTATTTAATTAAGTACTTTATTTATTAATTTTTATTATTTAATTATTTAATTTGTTTAATTAATTAATTAATTTGTTTAATTAATTAAATAATTAGTTTATTTAATTAATTAATTTGTTAATTAACTAATTAATTTGTTTAATTAATTTTTTATATACATCTGTTTATTTGTTTCATTTTTATTAATAATTCTTAATTTTAAGTACCTAAATCAAATGTCTTATATAGAATTTAAACCCTTAAAGATTTGGTGAGTTAATTCACTATAATTTTAATATATAAATTCTAGTGTTAATTTCTAATTATTTTAATTTGAGTTATAACGACTAATTTAAATTCATATGTTACTATAATATTATAATTAATAAATTATGATTCGAGTTTTATTTTAATATTATCAAATGATTAGTTATGAAATAATCAATTATTTATTTATATGTTTATATTTGTTTTTGTTTTTTATTTTTTAAGGAGGATGTTAGATAATGTTTGCTTGTTGTTTTGTTTTTTATTTCATTTTATTAATTTTTTAATGAGAGAGGAGGGATTAAATTATTATAAGGGATATGAGTTAATTATTGATTCTTTAAGATTTCAAGTAAAGGTTTTATTGACTCTTTAAGATTTCAAGTAAAGGTTTCCAGGTGTTGCTTAGTTTTAATCCATCGTCTTGGTTCAAGTTGTTCTTCCTTTTTTCTATTTCAATGGCTTCTTTGATTTTCCTTTTAAGATAGTGGTCTTCTTTTCTAACTAGTTTGACTTCTTCCATGCAGATGTAATGAGAGGAAGAGTGAACATGTTCTGCTAAGGCCGATTTTGAGGTCCTTTCTCTTCTTAAGTCGGCAGTGTGTTCTTTAATTCTGATGTTAAGAGACCTACCTGTTTCACCTATGTATTCCTTTCCGCATGAGCAAGGAATAACATAAACACCTTTTTGAAGGTTAGGGTTTATGGGATCTTTGACTGAGTTGAATAATTGTCTGATGGTGTTGGTAGGGGTGAAGGCTACATTAATGTTGTGTTTATTAAGAATTTTAGTAATTTTATCAGTGGTGCCTTTTATGTACGGAAGGGAGACCTTAGGAGTTGATAAATTTTGATCTTTGATATCATTATTATTCTTGTTTAGGGATAGGTGCATGGCTTTCTTAATGGTATTCCTATTATAGCCATTTAGTTCAAACACTTTGTGAAGATGGTTGAGTTCATCTTTTAAATGGTCAAGATCAGATATTCTGGCTGCCCTAGTGGTTAAGGTCCTTATGATGCCAATCTTTTGTTTAGGGTGGTGATGAGAATTTGCATGTAGATATCGTTCTGTATGGGTTTTCTTTCTATAGACTTGGAAACCAAGTGACCCTTCTTTTTTAGTTAGAAGGATATCCAAAAAGGGAAGCTGGTTGTTATTTTCAATTTCAATAGTGAATTTTATATGGTTAGAAAGGCTATTTAAGTGATTGAGGAATAGGTCAAGTTTTTCTTTTCCATGACTCCACTTGGCAAATATGTCATCGACAAACCTTTTCCATTCTTTAGGGGTGTATGGAAATGACCTAAGATCCTTCTGTTCGAAGTGCTCCATAAATATTTTGGCAACTATGAGGGATAGAGGGGACCCCATAGCCACACCATGGGTTTGTTCATAAATTTTACCTTTGAAACTGAAGTAAGAGGATTTTAAGCAAAGCTCCAGAAGATCCACCGTTTCTTTATCAGTGATGTTGCTCATGATATTAATAGCTTCATCAATAGGAATCATAGTATAAAGAGATACAATATCAAAGCTAACCATGAGATCCTCATCCTTCATTTCTATGTTATTAATCCATTGAACAAAGGAAGAGGAGTCTTTAATATAAGAAGGGGTTTTACCAAACAGGGGTCTAAGTTTTTGGCCAGGTGTTTCGCCAGAAGGTAAGTAGGGGAACCTATGGTATTGACTATAGGTCTGAGAGGTATGTTAGGTTTATGGACTTTAGGAGCACCATAAATTCTAGGAATAATGGAACTATTAGGGATGATTTTCTTTTTTGTGATGTCATCCAGAGATGATTCTTTGATTTTCTTAATTACTTCACGCATAATTTTCTCACTGGGATCTTTATTAATGATTTTATAACAACCACTGTTATTTAGATGTTCTTCCATTTTATTGTCATAATCGATTCTCTTCATGATTATAGTTGTGTTTCCCTTATCAGCCTTTAGGATGACTATGTTTTTATTTTTTTCTGAGGTTGTTTAAAGCTCTTTTTTCTTCTAAGGATATGTTAGATGCAGGAGGTTTAGAAGTTCTAAGAATTTTTGCAATATCTTGTCTAATTTCTTCACTTTTAGCTATATCTAGGTCTTTAATAGCTACTTCAATATTACTGATGACCTCCTCCACAGGTATTTTATTAGGGTTTATAGCAAAATTTAGACCTTTTTTCAAGATGGATTCGGTTGCGTGATCTAAGTGGATGTCTGATAAGTTAATGACCTGGGCATTATCTAATTTCAGACTTTGATTGGGATTTATGGTTCGAGTTTTTGAATGAGAGAAGCTAGTAGATGGGTTGTTGTTCCTACGAGGGATGCTGGAGTTATTGCTGGGTTGTTGACAGGCTACCGGAATATATTTTCCCACGTTGTTATGATATTTAATCTCTATATATGCTTCCTCGTCTTTCCTTTCTTCCACCATGGAAGGTCATCAGTTTTTATGGGGACGATCTTGCAAAGGCTCAACCAATTCAAGTCCCAACTCCTTATACCTCAGCCTCGTTGGGGACATGCATAAAATAAAAATAAAGAGTAGGCTACTCTGATACCACTGATCTAGATTTATGAAGGAACAAAATGAAATACAAATATAAATAGAAAAACAAAGCTACAATGAAAACAAAATTTCAATTCATTAATAACAAAGTGTTGAAAATCATTACATGCAGAATGGATATAAACTAGCTCAGGTGATGGTAACTTATCTCTGAGAAGAGATGTGGCCGCTACATGCCTTTTGAATTGTGTTATAATGAGGCTCAAAATCCTATTTATTATTGAGAAATAATGGAAGACCCTAAACATCCAAAAACCTAACCCTAGGAGATGAAGCGCCAAAATTTTGTGGGCCCCATTGTGGTAAATTGGTACACCAACTTCCCAGGGTCATAACTCGGGCATATGATTTACGTTTGACACGTACAATACCTCATTAGAAATATCTATCCGAGGACTACAACTATTAATATAAAAAAAAAAACCTTGGTGAAAATCCTTAGTTTTCCCATTTTCCAAAAAAACGTCGTTTAGGGCCTCAAAATGGCTCCTGAAGTTCAAGACCCAAAAAAATTGTCAAAAGTAGTAAATTGTGCTACAATTAAGGAAACTAAAAGAAATAATGTTGGTGGTGAAAATGGAATAGGTGAGTGGCCACCAATATCCACCAGGATCACAATAGCAGTCAAGATGGTAGGATAAAAAAGTTCAATCACTACAGTAATGGGAGTAGCAAAGAAAAATTAAGATCAATAAAAATTATATTTAGTGTTGTTATCGTTATTGACAATGTGATAAGTGGAGTTAGAAAAACTCGTAAAACTCTACAAGAAAAAAGAAAAGCATAAATTCTTCATGTTTTTTGGGATGAAGCTAATATTAGATGAGCACAAATTGATCGACCCATTTATTGAATATATAGAACTATCATGCAACAACTGCCTTAAGTTATCATCATAGAAGAAAATATCAACAATGATAATAATTTAATGTGACAAATTCAAAACGCTTACATATTTGCATGGCCTAAAACCATAAATAGCTATCAACTTTGTCGATTTAGAAATGTTTTACATGACATGAAACTCTTCTATGGAATAAATGTTTACTTTTCAATAATTTATTCTTTTATATTATAAATGTTTGAGCTACTTCCTAATCCACATGAGTGCGACATAACCAAGACATGCACCCCAAGACGAGTAGACTGAAGTGGTGAATAACAGAGTACTTGTGTAGACCCAAGGAACCATGGGTCTGAGTGGCGGGCGAATGGGTGTGAAATACCAAATGATGGGTGGGCATGCGGTGTGATGACCCAGATGATGGAAGCATAAGAGGAGGCCAGGTGGGACGATGAGAGTTCATCCCAACCTAAGATTATGTTATGGAATGACAAACCAACCCCAAATATTATGATAGGGCCAAGAGGAGTAAACCCACACCACAACTAAAATAATGTTGTCTTAACAATGGAGCCGACTCAAAGTTATGTGAAGGGAAATGAGGAGGAGTCATATGGTGAATTGAGTTCCATATAAATGAAGTAAAGCGCACGACGGAAAAACACAACAACATCACACAACAATGAATATGTGGAACAAGTCACAGGAGATAGCGAAGAGGAGAGTTAAGGTCACAAGACTAAGTACGAACTACAAGGAGCATGTTGAGAACAAAGGGAGGGAAAGTAGCTCAGTGAGGTTGTGGTCGTGCAGACCCCAAGCAAAGGAAGAGGACTAAATCCATAACAAACTGAGCATGGTGGAGTGGGGACCCACTTAGGATGATTTTAGGTGATTAGGTTTATCCTTGGGTTGCATAAGGGTTTTGGCATTGTACATTTTTAAGACTGAACCATTGTCTCGAGTTGGTGTAAACTTGTGATCTTTATAAATGCAGAAGACGGAAAGGTTGTTTCATATACAATTGTGCATGTGTAGTTTGTATTGATGATGATGTGATGTCTTTGCATTTTTCTCATGAATTCTTGATGAATGGAAATTAACTAAAGTAAAAGTGACAATAAAATTTACTTGTAATATATTAAATGGTTATGATATTCCATAAGGTAATCGATGTAGAAATTGCAAGAAATTTTCTACTGTTAATGAAATTGAACTGAAATCAAGAGACACAAAATAATCCTACTATTTTTTGGAAAGGAAAACACATGATAGAAACACATGCAATAAAATGAAACTATAAAAACAAAAGAAACATAATGATTTTACAGGGGAACCCAACTAGGAAAAACCCCTCCGCTGCTTTGCATTAATTCAAATGAGAAAGAGAAATAATTACAATGTCTTGCTTCAATCCTAAAGCACACCCTACATTGTAAAATTGCTCTCCTGGTTCCTGACCTACTCTGGCCAACACTTATCCAATTCAAACTTACGTCAACTTCCTATTTCCCTGCGCAATCTTGGAAGAATTAAGCTCCTAAAAATAGGGAAATTATCTATTTCCTTGTGCAAATCCAAAGGGAATTGATCACCCGCTGAGTGAAAAATCATCGTATACTCTTTTTTTTGCTAAAGCAAGAGACTTTCCTTCTATTTCAAAAACCCAAAAGTAAAGTTACAATAAGTACAAAAGGCCTGAAAAACTCAAGGCCTACGAAACCGAGGAGACCGAACAATCAAGGAAGTGACCCTCTAAACCAAAAAAGGAATGAACTAACCGATCAAAATGTCCCTGCGATTACAGTTTAACCCAAAGTCAAAGTCCGAAAAACCCCCCATCCAAAACTCTCAAAGATTGAACAAACTCGCTTCCTTCTCAAAGATTGAACAAGCCCGACCAGATCTAACCGTTCGTTGCCCCCGCCAAAAAGGACGGCGCAGAGAGATATCGGAGCGCCAAGATGCAAGGTATTTAAGTCGCGATGAAGGGTGGTAAGGCAACCCCCCCTGCCACGTGTTGAGAGCTGAGTGGAATCGCTCTCAACGGGCCAAAACCACTTACCATTTGTGAGCCTAGCGATCAAAAGAAAACCGCTTAACACCTGGTTTTCCGAACCGCAAGTAATGTGCCGTGGAATTTCCTTTGGGGGATCACTCCAGCCTTTCAAACTGCTGACCCTGATAATGGAGCTCGCCGCCGAGGCATTCTGAAACTGTAAATGTAACCTTGAGTCGCCATACCCGACACGAAGGAGATAAGTTCCCTTACCCCAAAGGAAGTTATCGCCAAGCAGAGAAAGCCCTGTTTCAAAGAACCTACCATCGAAAAGAGAAAGAAAAGTCATCAGAGAGCTTTAAACATGGCTTGCCTCTTGTGACCAAAAGTCAAAAATTTCCTTGTCCTCTACACCTTGAGCATCGTAGAGAGCTTTTAGCCTGCTTGGAGGCATATCCTGCCAATTCATTTCGATCCTGCAGTCTAGATTAATCACTCCCAGGTTGGCCAGTAGATCTGCAAGTTTGTTGGCCTTCCACCGAACATGATTGAAGCTGACTGTTCAAAGACTCTGGAGATGTTTTTGGATTCTCTGGTACACTTGTATAAGTCTCCAATGTTTTGAGACCCTTTCAGGCGTTGTTCCAAAGCTGATTTTCTTAACTGCATTTATAGAAATCTCAGAGTCTGCTTCGATGAGAACATTTGAGCTGTGATTGAGTTTAAGAAGCTCCAGACATTGTTCCAGAGCCATTAATTCAGCCATGTTGTTGGTAGCTTTGCCTAAGTGACAGTGGAAAATGAAAATTATTTTTCCTTCTTCATCTCTTAACACCCCTCCATAACCTGCAGTCCCCGGGTTGCTTTTTGAAGCCCCATCAATGTTGCATTTCAGAAAACCTTTTGGTGGAGGATGCCAGTACTCCTTTTCCCTTTCCAACACTCTTTCATTTTTACTAAGACCCTTGAGGATGATCTCATGCATACCTAGTTGCTTGAGAGTTCTCAATTCGAGCGTAGTGGGCAGATTCGAGGGATAGTTGTGCACCGTGTTGGAGACGGTTTCCTTAATCTGCCTTAAGATCAATTCCATCAGGCCAAGAGGAGTAGTTTTTCCATCCTTGAAAAGTCTCTTATTCCTTTCCTTCCAAACATTCCAGATAATGAAGCTCGGTGTCAAGGTCCAAGCTAAATTAAGGATCTCATGCTCTGAAAAAAAATTTCTCCACTTGTTCAAGGTGTTAATGATGCTTCCTTTGTCTTTGTCTGACTGTTGAAAAATGATGTTGAAAGAATCCCATAACCAGGTGTTATAGGTGCAGCTGTTGAGAATATGCTCCATTGTCTCCTCTTGAGCCTCACATAATTGACATCTAGAAGGCCCGATCACCCCCCTCTTCTGAATGTTCTCCCAAGTGTCATGTGGAAAGAGTCGTTAGTGCGGACACAACCGACCTCCCTAGAAGCCTAAGACTTTCTAGTGACAAACAAGACAAATAAGAGCAATCCTTCTCTAAATATGCCTTTACAATATGAGAAATCAAGTGTTTAGATCCTACCTGTAATCCAACGTTGTTGTAGTAGTCCAGCTTCGTTGATCCGGATGAGCTCCTCCTTCTCTTCGAAACCTGCATTCACTAACAATCAAACGATTAAATAGCACCTGAATATCACATAAAATAAAACATATTTAACATATAGACCAAGGAGTATATGAAACAACTCATAAACAACAAATTGTTGAGAAGAATGGACTTATTTGTATTAAGAGGTAACAAAAGGAACCATTACAACTTGAGCCTTGGTGTTGTGCAAGTCCCTCCCAGGGTCCACAAGAGTTCTCCTTTACTCTGATCAGCTCACCCACTTCCAAATGAAACAAGCAAAGATGGTAATCTCTCCTCACAAGCTTCTACAAGGAAGTCCTAATTCCAGCAGCATCTACCCTTAGGAATGTTCAGCTTTCAACCTCCCCTCCCTTTGGCCCAATGCCTGTATTTATAGTGCTCTAGAGGAAGTTATTCAGGTCCACCATCAATGGGATAAGCCCCTCTTTGGATGGGATAGCTCCCCTCTTGATGGGATAAGTTCCTCTTTGGTAGGGATGCATGAACCATCTGGAGGCGCTCCATACACGTCAAACAAGCTTCTAGAAGGCTCTAGAAATGACCACAAGTAACTTTTTTGGAGTGAAACTTGCGCCTTTTGACCTTTACAGGAGTACGCACCTATTGCTTTACATACAGAGCGTACAAGTACGCAGGTATTGTGAACTTGGAGTGCGTACACGCAGGTAAGGCTAAGAGAAACTGCGTACCCATAGATATATAGATTTTTAATAACTTTCTCTCTTTCTTGGAGTTTGACATGGAGAGCAGAGGTATGAGGCTTGCCAAGGAGGATAGTATGACAGTTGATGGAGCCATACTAACTGCAAATAGTCATGGTGACAAATTTTAGTGTAACAGATTGCCCCCTAAAGTGCGAAGCCTGTAGTAGATTAGGGTTTCATATCATCTAGGAAGGGTGAAGTACTTTATCATTTCAAGGATTATCTTGTGGAGAGCCCAGTCGGAACCTGCAAGTATTCAACACAAAATACATATAAAAGATCATATCATCGCTGAGGTAGGCATTCCCATACTCAAATTGAAAACTTTAACTAATCGACTATCTACTGCTCTGATACAGGAATGATTCTGCAGTACATCATAATCATAGACCTTTTTAGACACAGTATGGACGCAGCCATCTGTTTATGATTAGTCTACTATACAATGAATACAAAACTCCTCGCAGCCTGGATGGTGGAAACTAGATCCAGGGTCTTCATTTCTACTTCCCGAACAGGTACGATTCTATCCATGCGAATAAATGAGTTGATGTCGAACATGGTAGAAACCACTTGACTACCAGTCAATGATGTAAACTGTTAACAAGCGTGAGAGAGACCACCAGTGATGTCAATGGTTCTCAAAGTACCCAGTACAATCCATGAGATGTGAATGAATGAGTTGATGTCGAACATTTCACGGAATCCTTCGATCGAAAGTCAATGATGTAAACTGTCGTCAAAGGCGAGAAACCTGCCATTGATGCATGCAGACTTCAAGGTACTGACGATTCCTAGGTCCTCTTTCTAGATAATGTGCTGATGTCGATAGAAAGCGACCTGTTGCAGGCAAGCCCGCAACATGAAATCATAGATCAAGTTGAAGAAATGTAGCTGTAAGGACTGACTCAGCGATGGTCAAAATGGATGACGAGTATTTTGCAGATGAATGTTTATTGCAGAGACCTCTTGAACACATAACGACACGACAGATGGCTTGGTGACATTTGACCCAAAGTTAATACCCGGCTGAAAACTTTCAATGTGGTTTGATCAACTGTGAGGCAAAGGATTTCCCAACCCAGGTGAATGCAAAGTATCGTGTTCAAGAGTGGTAATAAGGCTTCTTCTGAGACAAAGGATAACAAATGGGCTCATTTTTCTCTCTTTTCCCCCACCATTTCTGGAAAGTACCTCTTTATTTTTTACAAGCTTGAGGAGGATAACATATGCTTGATTATAAGCTCATCCTTCGGATGAGTCCAACTTAGTTTTGATTCGAACCCTAAGAAGGAGCGGTTCGTTCCTGTTTGTAATCAAACAGGTCCTTTACTGTGAAATTTTAACGAGTCCAGTATAGGAGAAACTCGGCGTTTTTCATTTTTAGAGAGTCTGAAAAAACTTAAGAAGACTCCAGGTTGAACTTTTTCGTAAAGTTGTGTCTCCCAAGCCCAAAAAAGTATAAAATAATACTTGAGAGAACCGCTTGATCTTGCGACCAAGGAGTACTTTCATGATTAGTGCCTTTGACCTGAAAAGTAAAAAGCGATCAAGGACACGTCATTTTATTTCCAATATCGAATTTGAAATGACAAAAATCCGGCAATCTTTTCATGTTTTTACGGTCAGAAAAGGGTTGGAAGAGGATCGTCTTTTAATTCCGTTTTAACGAGTGTAAAAGAAAAACTCGGCAATCTTTTCATGTTTTAGGAGTCTGAAAAGGGCTTAAAAAAGAACTCCAAGGTTTCACTTTTTCGTAAGTTTTAATGAGTTCGAAAAAATGATAAAAATGTACTCATGGTTTTCACTTTTTTCGTAAGTTTTAATGAGTTTGAAAAAATGATAAAAATGTACTCATATGTCCGAATTTCAATTTAGTTTACGAGCAGGAAAAGACGGAAAGAACTCGGCATTTTCATTTGTTTTACGAGAATGAAAGATAGCAAAATAATCTCGGGATTTTCATGAGTTTAACGAGTCTTGAAAATAACTGAAATTGACTCGAAATAGGTTTCATTTTTACAAAAGCTTGAAACAGAGAAAAACTATGCTTCAAAGTAGTTTCATTTTTTACACAAGCTTGAAACAGAGAGAAAACTGTGCTTGATGCCCCCTAAGCATAACTGCTAAAGCGCATGCCCCCCAGCTTCATTTCATTCAACTAGGTGGATGAAATGAAGGTTCAGTTACGAGATAATTTGAAAGACTCAACCTAAAACTGTAAGAAAATTATGCAAAACACTGAAATAACTAACCTAAACTTAACATTTATGAGATCTAGTCAAACTCTCGATTCAAGTAGAGGAGGATTTGTTTCATTTTTTAACGAGCTTGACACAGTAAAAGAACTATGCTCGGATTCAGTTTCATGTTTACACAAGCTTGAAACGAAAAACTATGCTTGTTATAAGTTCACATGCCCCCAGCATAATGACGCAAAACGAGGTACATGCCCCCCAAGCTTCATTGCATTCAATGAGGTGGATGGAATGAAGCTTTACTTTCAAGATCTTGGAAAGACTTGTGGGAGTTGTTTCATTTTTTAGTGAGGTTGACACAGGAAAAGAACTATCCTCAAAACCCTTGTTTCATTTTTTAAACGAGCTTGACACAAGATAAGGAACTATGCTCATAACTACTCTCTACAATCTACCTAACAAAAAACTTTACTCTAAAAACCTTGATTCATTTTTTATCGAGCTTGACACAAGACAAGGAACTATGCTCTAAAAATCTTGATTCATTTTTTAATGAGCTTGACACAAGACAAGGAACTATGCTCATGACTACTCTCTACAATCTACCTACTTAACCTACCCTTGTTTCATTTTTTAACGAGCTTGACACAAGACAAGGAACTATGCTCAAGACTCTTTGTTTCATTTTTTAACGAGCTTGACACAAGACAAGGAACTATGATCAAAAAGTTCGCATTCCCCCAGTATAATGATGCAAAGCGAGGTACATGCCCCCCAGGCTTCATTGCATTCAACCAGATGGATGGAATGAAGGTTTACTTTCAATATTTGACTTGAAAAGGGAGTTGTTTCATTTTTAAGGAGGTTGACACAAGAAAAGAACTATCCTCGTACCTGATTCATTTTTTAACGAGGTTGACTCAGTAACAGGAACTATCCTCAAAACCCTACTTTCTACAATCTACCTACATATCCTAAAATCTACCTGATTCATTTTTTAATGAGGTTGACTCAGTAAAAGAACTATCCCCAGCGGAGTCGCCATTTTGTCATGCGGAAAGAGTCGTTAGTGCGGACACAACCGACCTCCCTAGAAGCCTAAGACTTTCTAGTGACAAACAAGACAAATAAGAGCAATCCTTCACTAAATGTGCCTTTACAATATGAGAAATCAAGTGTTTAGATCCTACCTGTAATCCAACGCTGTTGTAGTAGTCCAGCTTCGTTGATCCGGATGAGCTCCTCCTTCTCTTCGAAACCTGCATTCACTAACAATCAAACGATTAAATAGCACCTGAATATCACATAAAATAAAACATATTTAACATATAGACCAAGGAGTATATGAAACAACTCATAAACAACAAATTGTTGAGAAGAATGGACTTATTTGTATTAAGAGGTAACAAAAGGAACCATTACAACCTGAGCCTTGGTGTTGTGCAAGTCCCTCCCAGGGTCCACAAGAGTTCTCCTTTACTCTGATCAGCTCACCCACTTCCAAATGAAACAAGCAAAGATGGTAATCTCTCCTCACAAGCTTCTACAAGGAAGTCCTAATTCCAGCAGCATCTACCCTTAGGAATGTTCAGCTTTCAACCTCCCCTCCCTTTGGCCCAATGCCTGTATTTATAGTGCTCTAGAGGAAGTTATTCAGGTCCACCATCAATGGGATAAGCCCCTCTTTGGATGGGATAGCTCCCCTCTTGATGGGATAAGTTCCTCTTTGGTAGGGATGCATGAACCATCTGGAGGTGCTCCATATACGTCAAACAAGCTTCTAGAAGGCTCTAGAAATGACCACAAGTAACTTTTTTGGAGTGAAACTTGCGCCTTTTGACCTTTACAGGAGTACGCACCTATTGCTTTACATACAGAGCGTACAAGTACGCAGGTATTGTGAACTTGGAGTGCGTACACGTAGGTAAGGCTAAGAGAAACTGCGTACCCAGAGATATATAGATTTTTAATAACTTTCTCTCTTTCTTGGAGTTTGACATGGAGAGCAGAGGTATGAGGCTTGCTAAGGAGGATAGTATGACAGTTGATGGAGCCATACTAACTGCAAATAGTCATGGTGACAAATTTTAGTGTAACACCAAGTTAATATTTTCTTATGAATAACTAACCACATAAACAGTTTGATCTTCATCCATCCTTGGTTGCTCCAAAGTTTATGCCAGGACTTAGCCAAAACGCAGGGTTATAGGTTAAGGGTAATTCTTTTTGCTTCTTTGATATTAAAGATGCCTTCGTTGTTTTGGCCCCATCTTAACTGATCCTGCCCCTCTGTAGCTAAGATCTTCCTCTGTTCTAATATTTTCATGAGTTCTTCTGTTTTTGTTTTTATGGGGCCGTCCCCTCTGCATTCTATTTTCCTCCAACTTCTCCATTTCTCAGTGTCATGGGGGAGATTCCAGAAATCCCTAACTTTTATTAATCCATGGAAATCATTTTCCTGCTTGATGCTCATAAAGTCCTCCCTTAACAATATTGGTTCTTGTTTCCATTTATCTTCCTGGAAGAGAGATTTTTCTCCTGCTCTGATTTCCCAGAAGCTATTGTTTTTTACTAGGCTCCTGTTATTCTAGGATTTATTCCAGATGTGATAGCCTCTTATGTTTCCTGACATTCTGATAAGATCACTCGTTTTCCAGGAGCTTGCATATTTTTCTTTCCAGGTTTTAGCCCAATGCACCCCTGGTTCTTTAAACCATCTCCACCAAAGTTTGGCTCCTAAAACATTACTTAGAATCTCCTGATTGTCTAAGCCTAGGCCTCCATGACTTTTGGGTTTACAGATTTTATCCCAAGAAACCAAGGCCCATTTCTTTCTGGTTTCCTCCTTGCGCCAAAGAAAGTTTCTCTGAATGTTCCTGAATTGCTGTAAGACCACTTTGGGAGTTGGCAGGGCTGATAAAAAGAAAATGGGGGTAGATTGAAGAACTGCCTTCGTCAAAATCAGTCTACCAGCAAGGTTCAACGCTCTAAAGGTCCATCTTTTGATCTTGTCTTGCATCTTGTTGAGCACCGGTTCCCAGATACTTTTATGCATTGGTTTATCCGTAAGGGGGATTCCCAAATACTTAGAAGGGAGGACCTCCCTTTGGAAGCTCAGAATTCTAGAGATGTTCCTTTGAATAGCAATGTAAGTGTTAAAGAAAAAAAATTTGATTTGGAGAGATTGACTTCCATACCTGAAGCCGAGGCAAAGTCATTTAAGATTTTTTTGTATGTTGTAGCTTCCTTGACTGTGGGGATACCCTGCAGCATGGTTTCATCCACAAATTGTTGATGTGTCAAGGTTTGACCATTCTCTGTTAGTTGAAGGCCCTTGATCTTTCCTAAGACTTTATCATTTTTAATGGTTCGGCCCAATCCTTCCATCATGAGTATAAACAGAAAGGGAGAGAGTGGGTCTCCCTGCTTGAGGCCTCTTGAAGGAATGAAGATCTCCGAGGGTGAGCCATTCACCAGAATTGAAAAGCTGGTTGAAGTAACCAAAGCCATAATCCATCTGATCCAGTCATGGTCAAACCCAAAAGCGGAAAGGACCTTTTTGATACAGATCCAGTTCACCTTGTCATACGCTTTTGAAATGTCTAATTGCATGATCATGTCAGCCTGCTTTTTGCTAGTGAGAGAGTGAAAAACCTCATGGGCCTGAATAATATTATCCAGGATTTGCCTCCCTTCCACATAACCAGACTGTTCCCCGGAAATTAGAGAAGGAAGAAGAGGTTTAAGTCTGTTGGCCAAGATCTTAGAAATAATTTTGTAAACAACATTACATAAAGCAATGGGTCTAAACTTATCAGGAGTCAGGGCTGAGTCTTGTTTAGGGATCAGGGAGATGAAGGAGGTGTTGAGGGATTTTAGAATGGATCTACTTCTTCTGGAGTCCTCTACCACCTCCAAAATGTCCTATTTGACAACATTCCAGCAAGCTTTGAAAAAGTCCACATTAAAACCATCTGGACCAGGAGCTTTGCCATTCTCCATGTCTTTGATCATCATGCGGACTTCTGCTTCAGTTATTGGTTTGTTCAAGTTAAAGTTATCTTCTCTAGACACCATCCTAGGAATATTCTTTATAATCTCCTTGATGTGTTGGTCTCTATCTAGATTATTTTCATTTGTGATGTCTCTGAAATGTTGAACCATCACAGCTTCAATGTTCTTGTGAGTGGTCTGAAGCTCCCCATCTTCATTCAATATTGAGGAGATTCTATTATATGTCCTATTGGATATGGTGGAACGGTGGAAAAAACGAGTTTTTCGTTCACCTTCTTTGAGCCATTGAACTCTAGACTTTTGTCTCCAAAAGATTTCCTCCTGTTTGCATAAATTCTCCCAATCAAGGTTGTATATTTCAACTTGCTCACTTTTTGTTTTATCAAAACCATCTGTGATCATTGCCTAATTTAGTTCCTGCATTTTGATCTCTACTGATTTTTTGTTTACAAAAATGTTACTGAAATCCTTCTTGTTCCATTCTTTGAGCTTGATTTTTATGTGCTTTAGTCTCTTGTGGAGGAGGAACATTTTGGAGCCCTAAACCTGTAGATCTTCGGACCACCATTTTTCAATGTTGCTGATGAAATCTGGGTGGGAGAGCCAGATATTCTCAAATCTGAAGGGTTTGTTCCTGGGAGCATCAATTCCCTTGATTTCTAATTGAATCAGCCAGTGGTCAGAGCCTCCAAAAGGGAGAACACTAGCAGATATTTCTGTGTTTGTGAGAATCAACTTCTCAGAGATTAAAAATCGGTCTAACTTGGAGGCAACCTAAGCATTACCTCCTCTTTTGTTGTTCCAAGTGAAAAGACCGTTATGCATTTCAAGGTCCACCATTTTCATGTCTTCAGTGAATGAATGGAATTCTACTAAATCTCTACTAAGGATTCTGGTGCCTCCTTTTTTTTCCGAAAGAGATTTAATCATGTTAAAGTCTCCTCCAATAACCCATGGGATTTCTTTGTGTCTGCTTCTGAGATCTTCCAGAGAGTTCAGAAATCTAATCTTCTCATCTATTCTCTGAGGACCATAGACATTCGTAACCAGGAAGGACTCAGACATCCCCATTGGTTGAATGATAGCTGATAAGTAATTTCTCATTGCCTCCGCATCTATAATGCTGACTTTTTGGGGGTTCCAAAGGGTAAGAATGCCTCCTGTTGTGTTCTCTGCTTTGACTTCTAGAAACTCAAATTTACTGAGCCATTTGTTATGGATTTGTTTTATTTTCTGAATGGAGCATTTTGTTTCTTGAATGAATATTATGTTCGGCATTGCTAGTTTCATTCTGTTACTTAGAAATCTTTGTTTTCTTTTACTACCTAGACCTCTGATGTTCCAGGATATAAACTTCATAATTAAAGATTTGTGAATGAGTAACTAGCTAGATCTTTCATCTTACCCGAATCTATCATTAGCTTTCCACACTCCATCAGGAGCTCATTTTGCTTTTTTCTGCCTCTCTTCTTTCCTGGATTTCTGGTGGCTAATCCTGGAGTTAGTTTCATTGTTTTCACTCCTTTTTGCTCCTGTTTGTGGATGCTTTTACCTTTCTCCATTCCTCGTTCCTGTGTTTTCCATAAAAACAACTGCTATATTCTATTGCACTCTTCTTGAGGTAGAGAGTCTATTCCTCCTTTGGTTCCTTGCATCAGAAATCCTTCCAGATCCAAGTTTTCCTTGTCGAGTATTTCTTGTAGTTCGTGGTCTTCCAGATCCGTTTCGCTTTGGATCATTTCCTGGTCCATTTCCATTTCTATTTCACTTCTCATGGTTTCTTTTTGGGAGTCAATGTCCAGGGAAAACTATGTGTTCCCTTTTTTTCCTTTTCTTTAGCATCTACCTCCTGATATTGACTCTCTCTTGTGATTTCTTCCGGCTCTTCTAGAACTTGAAACTTGTTCTGACTACCCTTTTTCCCCTCAGTATGTTGTTGCTTTGATCCCTTTTTTCCTCCCTTTCCTCTGCTAGCCACTTTCTGAAAGCTTTCAGTATCCTTTGTAGTATCAAGTTTTTCTTTGTTATTTTCTTTGCTGAGAGGGCAGTCTCTTAACAGATGCCCATGTTCGTGGAACCTTCGACATCTGAAGGGGATATGTTCATAGTCTACCGTCTACACCCATTCCTCATCAAACACTTCCAGGATGATTTCATCCAGAATTGTTCCTGATAGATCCATTTCCACACAGATCCTAGCAAAGGAGGTATATTTTCCCCTTCTTGTGGCTTCAGAAGCTTTGACATAGCATCCTAATTTATTGCCAATAGCGGCCAATGATTCAGTTTTCCAATAATCAAGAGGTAGAGAGTAGAGCCTTACCCACACAGGAACTGAAGAGAAGGTCTCCCTCTCGGGGACAAAGTTCATTCTCTAAGGTCTCATATAAAGACCAGCAGTAGCAAAAAAATAGGGTCCTCCTTTGAATATTTTGTCTTTATCTTCGATGTTAGAGAACACTACTATGAAGAATCCTTTTGACCCAAGATGTAGGTCAATGCTTCCTTTAGGCTTCCAATGATACTTGATCCATGTCTGTAAATCCTTTTTGGTGGGCCATAGTCCCATGAATTTACAGATAATGGTGTAGGTTCCCATATGTTCCCTGTGTTCCTGCAGAGCAGGATCATTTAATATTACTCGAGGAGTGATATCTGCTTTTGGTTTGCAAGGTCCTTTTTGTTTTTTGTCTCTTGACCCCAGACTTTTGTCTTCTTCCTCTTTGTCCTTTGTGCTACTGTTCTCTTTTGTTTTGGTCCCATCTATTTCCTTTTCATTGTCCCTGTTTCTATATTTCATACCGTCTTTACTATTTCTAGTTGGTGATTTACTTCTGTTGGACACTACATCTTTGTAGGAGGGAGTCGAACTCCCTCCCCTGCGACTCTCCATTAGGATCGAACTCTGCTCGTTGTGGAAACCCTTGCCGTTGTGTTTCTCCTGCCGTCGCTCCATCCGAAAAATCATTGTATACTCAATTGTATACAACTATAAATATAAATTTATCTTTTCCATCCACTCAACTAGGCAGTTCTAATTCCATGCATGATTGGGTCTATTTTTAGTTGATTGACTAGTTAACTAAGAGATCAATGAGTTAACAACTGTCATAACTACTCAATTGAACTCCTACTGACTCTACTAATTAATAAAGCTCAGATAAATGAATTTAACTAAAAATAACTCTACTAGATTTCTAAATTTTAGCAATCAACCCATACACAAATCTACTTCTAGCCTAAAACTCGAATTTACTGAGTTAACTGGTAGACAAGGCCATGCCACTCTAGCTAATTGCAATCCAAGTCATCCTACTGATGTGGAAAATTGGTTTTTCTCCATTTAACTAAGGCACTAGTAAAATTAAGCCTTTTCTTCTTACAATTTCAACACTCCCTCTTAGCAAGAAAAGGGTTTTGCACAACCCCAATCCTCCTCCTATAGGAATGTACTATAACAAGAATCCCTATCACTATTGTTGCTACTGCAACAACTACAACTGAGAAGCACCCAAAATATTGAATCAAATGTGTGTCTGAGCCGCAACCATCTCCTAAGCATCTGACTGTTACTAGTCTTTGCACTGTCTCCTAGGAAAATTGTATTGTTGTTGATTCTGTTGTTGAACATCCTACTCTTTTTTCAACATTGCTCTGTGCTCCTTAGTATCTGACTTCTCCAACTAACATTGATCCTCCTACTACTAAATATTGTGGGCCTCTGTAGCAATGGTAATGATCCATGAGAAGAGTATACTGCTACTGCTACTCCTCTCCTATGGACCCTACCCAAATATTTGCAACTCTAGGACTAAGGCTCTACATTGCCCCACCTCACTCATAGAGGTATAGTTGCATGCATGGAAAAATATACCTATATCTTGTGGTAATTTTTCACTCTAACTCCAATATGTTTCATTTTTCTAGTAACAACATGCTTCATAAAATATTTTCACTTACTGAGCACCACATCATTACCTTTCTCCTCCAATACTGCTACAGAAATCAAATTTTTCTTCAGCCCATGCATATACATTACATTTTTCAAGTGAAGATGGGAGCATGAATCCCTCTTAAAGGTGAAAATACCAATTCCTTTGGTACTATACCTCCCATCATCTCCAAATTCTATGTGCAATTTGAGATCCTTCTCCTCTAGGCTACTGAAGAATTCCTTGTTTCCTGTCATATGATATGAGGCACCAGAATCTAGGTACCACTCACTCCCTCTTATTTTGTTTTTCATGCAATAAAAGAGAGTGAAATCTGACTCAAATTTAGATGTTAAAGCATCTCATCCTGCTCCTATTGTAGGCTCCTTGTTTGATTTCTTGTGCGGACACTTGGTTGCATAGTGTCCATATTCATGGCAGTGAAAACATTTTATTTTGCTGAGGTCCTTCTTCTTGCCATTGTTTTGGATGGATTCTGCCTCGCCTTGGGCCTTCATGCCTTTGGCCTTCTTTCCTTTTCCAACTAGAGCACAATCTTCTTCCTCATCTACAATGGATGTGACACCATCTCTAGTGTTTCTTCTGATCTCCTCCTGCACCAAATCAGACCAAAGTCTCTCCCAATCTAGTAGTTTGTCTCTTCCATTAACTGAATCTTGATAGTTGTGCCAGGATTTCAGAAGGCCAAGGAGTGATAATCTCACAAGTTCAGATGATGGAAAATTTTCTCCTACTCCTCCAAGTTCATCTCGAACCTGAGTGAATCTGGAGAGGTATTGTGGAATGGTTTCATTTTTCTGCATTCAAATGCTCCTAAGTTTATCTCTCAATGCCAATTTCCTAGCATCACTGCTACTCTGGAATAAATCTATGAGATTTTTCAACATTGCAAAAGAAGTCTCCTTTCCATACAAGTTTGAAACCACATGATCTTTGACACCCTCCAGAATAATCCTCCTCGCTCTTGCTATGTATTTCTTCCACTGAGGAAGTTCTTGTGCACCTGATGTTGTTGGTATTCGAATATCATTTTGTGTATATTCCCATACTCCATTATCATCCAGGAAAAATCCTATCTTATATTTCCAAGCACAAAAACTTGTGGTGCCCTCCAATGCATACTCCAGACTCAATTCGTTGAAAGACATTTTTCCTGCACCGGAGAGAATCTACACCAAAAACTCTGCAAGTCGAAATTTATTTTAGAGAATATCTGGAACAAGGTTTCTATGTAGTCTTTCGGAGCTCTAATACCATGTAGAAATTGCAATAAATTTTCTACTGCTAATGAAATCGAACTAAAATCAAGAGACATAATTTATTCTATGATTTTATGGAAAGGAAAAGACACGATAGAAACACATGTAATAACATGAAACCATCAAAACACAAGGAACATAATGATTTTACAAGGGAGCCCAACTAGGAAAAACCCCTCCACTGCTTTGCATTATTTCAGATGAGAAAGAGAAACAATTACAATGTCTGGCTTCAATCTTGAAGCACACGCTGCACTACAAAATTGTTCTCCTTCTTCCTGACTTGCTTTGGCCAACACCTAGCCAATTCAAGCCTCATCTAACCTCTTATTTCCTTGCACAATTCTAGAGGAATTAAGCTCCTAAAAAATAGGGGAATTCCCTATTTCCTTGTGCAAATCCAAAGGAATTGATCACCTACTCAGTGCAAAAGAAATATACACTCAACTATCTAATTATAAATATAAATGTGCCTTTTCCATCCACTCAACTAGGCAATTTGAATCCCATGCATGGCTGCATCAATTTTTAGTTGTTTGACTAGTTAACCGAGAGATCAATGAGTTAACAATTGTCATAAATACTCAACTGAACTCCTACTGACTCTACTAATGACTAGAGCTTATATAACTGAGTTTAACTAACAATAACTCCACTAGATTACTAAATTTTAGCAATCAACCCATGCACAACTCTACTTCTAGCCTATAACTCAAATTTACTGACTTAACTAGTATACAAGGCCATGACACTCTAGCTAACTGCAATCCAAGTCATCCTGTTGATGTGGAAAATCAAATTTTCTCTATTTGACTAAGGCACTAGTTAAATGAAGCCTTTTCTTGCTACAATTTCAACAATCGATAATATAGAGATTATATATATAAGGTTATTGTGAGGTGTAGTCTAGGTGGAATAATTGTACACTACACTAAGCATTTGTGAAACACGTTGGTGCTACATGCTTGAGGGGTTGCAGTTTGCCCATCAAATCACCTTGTAACCATATAAGCCCTTGGGGTTGTGATATGTGGTATTAGAGCTACCACACAAATAGAAGTAGTATAGCTCTTCACCACACAAAGGTGGTACGAAAATAAACATGGAAATAAGTCCATGCATAGATCTAAGTAGGTGTGAAGGAGGCTACAGTTACCTCAAAATAAGAAGAAGAAATGAAATAATATTACACAGATAGATTTATTTATGTATTGTATTTTATTGTGGGAGGGGCTTCTATAATTGGTTGCTAGGTGGGTAAAGGTTTTTGGCACTTGGTACCCTATTTATTGTTGTCCAATTATCCCTCCTTAGTTTTCACATATACCTTCTCCATACTCCCATTTCATATGCAATGTTTGGTCTAGTGCAGACCATTGCATACATCAAGCCTCCAACTACACTAGAATATGGAACATGGGAAATTTCCTCTTCTTCTTCATGTGTCTTGGGATACTGATCAACACAAAACATTACACCTATAGGTATATACACCTTTACGACATTACAATCCCGCATATTAAATAATGTAATATTGTCTTTACATACTTCCTATGACTTAACTAGAGTTTCATGTTTTCCCAATCTCTTATAATTTCCATGCCCAAGATAAAATTTGTAGCACCAAGATCCTTCATGTCAAATTTAGACAACAAAAAAATTTTCACTTCTTGGATAATTTCCTTGTCATTTCCAATCAGCAACATATCATCCAAATACAATACAAAATAAATAAAAATATTACCAACTAACTTGAAATACACATAGTGATCCTTTTTGCTCTTTATGAAGCCAAGTCCCAATAGATATATATATATCTATATATATATATATATATATATATATATATACCTCGTCCTTGGTGATTTCTTTAACCCATACAAGGACTTTTTTAGCATGCATATCAGTTCTTTCTTTCTTTTCACAACAAAGTATTTTGGAACCTCCTTGTAGATTTATTCTTCTATATTCCCATGTAGGAATGATTTCTTCACGTCCATCTGTTCTACTTCAAAATCAAAAGAAACAAAAATAGATAAAATAAATCTAATAGAATTTAACTTGGCAATAGGATAAAATAGATCACCAAAGTCAATTCCCTCTACCTCAGAATATCCCTTTTCTACTAATCGAGCTTTTTATTTCTCCACTCTTCCTTCTAATTCAACTTTTTTTAAACACCTCATTACTATAAATGGGCTTGCTTCTAGTTGGAAACTCCACTAGATCCCAAGCCTCATTATTGTCCAAGACTAACATTTCTTCAACCATGGCCCTCTTCTATATTTTTCCAACCTTTGAATCCACTACCTCCCTAAAAATTCTAGGATTGTCATCTAGTAGTTCCACACAAATACATAAAAAACCTCTTTGCTATCCAATTCACCCTTCTTGATTTTGACATATACCTATTCAATAGTCCCATTGCATGTGAAATGTCTAGTCTTGTACAAACCATTGCATACATCAAGATTCCAACCACAACAACATATGGAACATGGAACATTTCCTCTTCTTCTTCATGTGGCTTGGGACACTAATTGGATTGCATACAGACTTTTTCTTTCCTTTAACAACAAATCCTTTTGGTTGCTTCATGTAGATTTGTTCTTCAAATCCCCATGTAAGAATGTTCTATTCACATCTATATGTTCTACTTCAAAATCAAAAGAAAAAACAACACATAAAAGAAATCTAATAGAATTTAACTTGGAAAGTAGAGAAAATATATCAACAAAGTCAATTCCCTCTACCTCGAAATACCCCTTTCCCACTAACCAAGTTTTGTATTTCTCCACTATAGTTTTCACTTTCAACTTATTCTTAAACATCTATTTGTTTCCAATGGGATTTCTTCTAGGTGGAAACTCCACTAGATCCCAAGCCTCATTCTTGTCTAAGTATTTTATTTCTTCAACATGGACTTTTTCCAAAATTTTCCATCCTTTGAATCACTCCCTCCCTAACAGTTCTAGGATGATCATCGGTAATACACAAAGTAAAATTTGAATGGAAATTAGGTGGATTATACCTTTATGACATCCTTCTTTCTTGAATTTATCTCCTTACTTCTAGATCCTATGGTTTTTATTCTTCTTATTTGTATTCATCTGTAGATTTTTGTTCATCTTCCTTCAATTCAAACTCTATCTTTTATGGTTCTTTCTCCCTTGGTAGGACTTCCTGTTTGACAACATATTTGACTCCTCTAAATACCATGTCTTGACTATACGCAACCTTATTAGTTTCTAGGTTCCAAAGATAATAACATTTCAAACAATATTTATAATATCAAATAAAGATACAGTGTTCATCTTTCTTATCCAACTTACTCCCACTCTCCTTTAGAATGTGTACATAAGCATCACAACCAAATGCCTAATATGTTTAAGAGAAGGTATTTTACCAGTCCATACCTCATGTGGATTCTTGTCATCCAAAGTTGATGAGGGTGATATATTTACCATCTAATACACAATGTCCACTACCTCTACCCAGAGTTCATGTCCTAACATGACACCAGTGAGCATGGTCCTTTCTTTCTCCATCAACATCATGTTCATGCTTTCTACAACTCCATTTTTTTAGGTGTGTATTGAGTAGTATTATACCTTCCTATACCACACTTCTTACATAATTCTTCAAATTCATTCCCACAGAATTCTTTGAATCCATTCTCACAAAATTATCCACCATTATATATCCTCAACACCTTAATTTTATTCTCTGCCTAATTTTCCACATAAGATTTAAACTTTTTGAACTTGCTAAAGACTTCATATTTCTTAGTGATGTGATAAATCCATGTATTCCTAAAGAAGTCATCTATAAATGAGACACTGAACACAAATTTACCGAGTAGTGAAATCGACACAGGTCTAAACACATCATTATGCACCATCTATAATATTCCCTCTGACCTTGTAGAACCCAAAGAGAATCTTACCCTATTCTGCTTCCCATATAAACAATGTTCACATAAATCAAAACTTAGAGAGAAGTTGGGCATACCTTCTACCACACCATTATTGTGTAGTACTAGAAGGCCATTTTCTTTGATATGTCCCAGCGTTTGATGCCACAACATAGTATTTTCTCCAGAAGATGCATGATTTTTTCCTTATTTTACTCCACACTCAAGAAAAATGGAACTGATGCATCCATCAATAAAAAATCTTCTCAATAACTTATACGGTATTCCAATCTGAACTCCTCTAAGCAATATCATTGTTGAGTGAACCATCCTACAGGTTGTTGGCATTATGACACAGGTGTTGTCCTTGATGGCAACTCACACATATGATAGTTCATAGTGCAATAGGTTAACGACAAACGATTACATATCAGACACCAAAGATGGAAGAAATAGAGTAGTTTAAGAAGTATACATTGGTACACTTTCTCCAAGCAGCGTATACACATGGGTTAACATAACAAAAGGAGCGTATACGTATACATGCACTTTCACATAAGGAAAAGCATGTATGGGATGGAAAACCAAGGTTTTGGTCCGAGGTATTTACTCCAAGATATTTTGGTCCAAGATATTGATCCAAGGTATTTGGTCTGAGGTATTGACCCTAGGTATTTGGTCCAAGGTATTGGTCCTAAGTGGTTTTGGTCCAAGGCATTGAGAAAGGCATAAAACTATATAAGGAGGAGAAGATCATTAGGCCAAGTGTGCAAGTAATAAATATCTTATGAAGAGTGAGATCAAAAGCAAATATGCATGTTATGGGTTTATGGTGCTTTGCTTGATCTAAACTAAGGATGAACCTTAGCAGTTGATGAGGGATGAGATCTAATGATGGATCGGGATCTAAAATGAATTATTTGGTTTGATCATGGATAATCTAGATCTAAATGCTAACGCATGATTTACACTAAAAAATGTTATGATCTGGGTATGATTGAAGTCTGAAATAGTTGTGATGTTTTAAGTTAGCATTTGCAGATCTGTATGCTGGTTCGCTTTAGTAAAAGTGTGTATACACGTTGTTTCAGCACATCAAAATAGCATATATGTTATGAAATATGATATTTGAAGTTGTAGCTGGTTATGGTTGTTGATGCAGAATTATGGGTTCTGCTCTGTGTTCTAGTGATTGTGTTTTGGTGACAGTGTTCTGAATCATTAGATTGATTGTTTGTTATTTGCTTCAGTGATGATGGGTTTTCAGTGATTGTTTGTATTACAGTGGTGATTGATTTTGAGCTTCAATGTTGCTGATGGGTCCAATATGAAAATTTTATGAAACGAGGCCTTCAGATTGTGGTGATGTGTTCCAGGAGTATCCAGTCTAAAAATTTATGAAACGTGGTCCCTGAAGGAACAGAGAAGGTCATAGCCTTCTATAGGTGAGCACCTACATACTGGTAAACATATCAGCCAGTACAAGAGCCAGGGGATTGGATCTCCCTTCCAGTAGTAGCTAGAAAACGAGTGAAGGTTGGAGCCTTCGGTAGGTCGGCGCCTACGTACTAGTAAACGGATCGGCTAGTACAAGAGCTAGGGGGTTGTAGCTCCCTTCCAGTAGAAGCTCGAGAATGAGAGAAGGTTGTAGCCTTCTGCAGGTGGGTGCATGCGTACTGGTATGAATCTACACTAGTACAATATTATAAACATGTTTTTCTTATATTAAAAGAAGACAGTAGCAGGTCGTGTTTGTCCCGCATTGGGTTTCCACCTTAAATATTGGTGTTCATGTGTGTTTCTTATGTGTGATGGTTTGTTCTATTATTACTGTACATGGTTACTATTTATATGGTTAATGAAGTACTAATGCACTGATTAAAGGTCAACATATGATGAAGTTTGTTGGATATACGTTAGTTGCCTTAAATACAGTTGCGTGTACACACAAGTTAGATTCATTGAAGTAGCGTATATAAATTAGAGTATGAAAAGAAAAATTTATTGATTTGAATAATACTGATTCACCCCCCCGAGTATTATTTTCAACAATTGGAATCAGAGCAGGCCCTTTGGCAGAAGCTTGATCGCTTGAAGGAGATCTGTAGAAACAATGGGAAAGAAGCTAAAGAAGAAAGCGCCTCAGAAGAAGAATACATCTCAAAGGAACAGTGACAGCAGGAGAGACAATGGGTTGTTAGGTGGAAGCAAGAATTCAAATTCAAAATCGCCTCAGATTGAAGATGAACAAGCAAAAGAAGTATCAGGTACAAATTTGTGGTCTTCTAGTGATACTTTTCTTTGTTCATGCAATGTTGAAGGTATTGAAAGTGATCGTGAAAGAAACATTGAGGAAAAATTTAAAAGACTCGCAGATAAAATGAGATCTCAACAAGATCTATTTAACAAAAGGGAGTGTGCCTTCAAAGAAGAAGATACCAAATTAATATCTCAGTTGGAGGAAGGAAACAAGGTAAGGAAGCAGTACAAGGAAAAGGGAGATCAATGTTAAAAGCTGCAGGATGAAGTAACATCATTAAGAAATGAAGTAAATGAAAATAGCACAACAATCAAGAGACTTAAAGATAGATCCAGTTACTATGAAATTCTTGAAGTTAAGATCCTCTCTCTAAAAGAAGATCTTGAAAAATCAAATAAGCAGAATGAAGAACTACCTCAAGTAGAGGAAGAAGAAGAAAATGAGATTCTCAAATTAAGGCAACAAGTGGAATAAGGAAGAAAAGTTGAAGAAATCATGAAGAAACAATATCTTGAAAAGGAAGAACAATATTAGGTTGAGGTAAATATCTTAAAAGGTAAATTAGAAGAAAAGGATAAACTGTTACGATTTCAAGATAGTACTAATATTTTGGATAATATTCTTAGTAGTCAGAGGTCTCCTACCATCAAAATTGGTCTTGGTTTTCATGAATCTATTGAAGGTGAATCTAGCTCTCAAGATGAGGCAAGGAACTCTAATGAAAAATCTAAAATGCTCAACAAGGAGATGAGAAGTCAACCCCATCAGCAACCAAGGAAAGAAAATCTTCAAAGAACATCTTTTACTCCTAACTATGGAAGTGATAGTCGGTTCCTCCGATGAATAATGTTGAATGTTTTATATGTCATAATTTTGGACATGTTGCAGCGAGATGCGGAAGTAGAATGGTTCAATACCGTCACACAGAAATATCATCAGCTTCCAGGTACTTCAAGGGATATTGTTTTTCTTGTAATATGTTTGGTCACAAATCCATTGACTGCTATAGAAGGAATATGAAACATGTAAGATGTTATGTAACAAGTTTGGACATATAGCAAAGGAATGCAGGAGAAAATTTCAGCCACCATACCAAAAGGAGAAAACATAATCACACTTGAAGATATGGAAGAAGAAGGAAGTACAGCTAGAAAGATGTGGCATAACACAGTATACAAACATAACAGACTCAGGGGGAGCTGAAAGTGTGAAACTTCGGTACTCTAAATCTCATATGCAGTTATCATGAAGACAATTCGCGTGTATACGCGAGTTCGAAGTTGCACAGTCGCGTATATGTTGGTTTGAAAAGCAGTGGGACAGACTCAAAAAAAGGGGTCTAATATGGTTTAGTCAATTATCAAATATCTGTTCTATTCTGATTTTTGATGGTTACAATATGTTGATGATATGTGGAAGTGTTTTGGTCCTCATAAGTTGTTAATAAGTTGATGAGGATGCCTTGATAATTCCTACTGACAAATGCAATGATCATATCTGATAGTGAACAGATGGCACAGGTTCAGGGGGAACATATGCTTCTAATAATGCATTATTGGCCTTATAATAGAAGACCTTGTTACATGAAGATGCTTATATTGCTTGATCCACGTAGTTGTTTGATTCAGGTGACTCTTTTGATGATGGACATATACAGGTTGTTGATCTTGGTGTTGTTGACAGTTGATAGTTGTTGATGATGTTGAAATGTGGCAACAAGAATATTCCTATTTTAATTTCTCCTTGAATTAAAATTGAGAATTAAAATTCGAATTTAGTCTCACTAGCTGCTTGAAAAATAATTAATTAATTCATCTTGGATTGTGGGAGAAATTCAAGCTAGAAGTATTTGTGAAGTCATGCAATAGTTATCCCTTAAATTAAGGAGATTATCCCTTAATTAAGGAGATAAGGATGAGTTATAATTGAGTTGTAATTAGTTAGCTCAGTTAATTGAGTTATGTCTAGTTAAATTAGTTCCAAACAGTTTGAGGAACTAATTGTGAGTTCAATCAGTTAATGCATGCATGCATCAAACTAGTGTACTCCAGATAACTAAATATTCTCTCATAAATAACTCATGCATGTCTATTCAGAGAAAGACCCAATTGAGATTAAAGACAGGGACAGTGTACTATCAGTTGCTAGAATTTTCCTATAAGGAAAACTCTTGCATGCAGAAGGAATTCATTCCTTGAGATTTGCGCAGTTTTACAGGGTGTAAGATCAGTGTGAGTGATCAGTGTTACACATGGTAACAGCTGGATCACCCAGGAAAAACTACGCTAGGAAATAGGAGCTTGGAGGGTAGTGTGGAGGACTTAATGAGAAGTCTATTTTGCCTGTGAGCATCTATGAGGATTGTACTGAGAGCTGGCTAGCTGTGAGAGCTAAAGCTTTGTGTAATTCTGAGATATTTCCAACTTGTATGATAATACAGATAGCGAGGTTTTTAGCTGAGGCTTTCGCCAGAGTATTCTTTTGTGTTTCATGTGCATTGATTCTACTTCTGGTTATATGTGTTTTGCTTGATCTTGCTCAAATATATTAAGCTTCCGCAAGTTTGATTATAGAAGTAGATTGAAGTATTTTGCTTTAGTTATATTGCATTATCAGGTTAATCTACAGTCAGAATTTCTACATGGTATCAGAGCAAAGGTTATCAGAGTTGTGAACAGTATATGGAGAAGAGAATTCGAAGTTTGAAGTTCGGGATTGCAAGTACAAATCAAATTCATCTCATACTTCAGGTTGGTCAATGGCATTCTATGGCTTGAGACTTGAGTATGCCTTGGAAGGCAGCTCGAATTACATAGCATGGAAAGATAGAATGGAAGCTGTATTAGAAGACAATGGTTTGAAGGATTTCATTGATCAAGAAATCCCCAAGCCAGCTACAGCTAATGCACAAGAATTGGTTGAATGGAAGAAGTGTGTGGCGAAGGCGAGACAGATTCTTCTGGAGGGAGTTCGAGACCATATTGTCTCGAGTCTCCATGGGAAGGATACTCCATTTTCAATGTGGAAGACATTGAAGGACCTCTATCAGAACAGTAGCGACCAGAGGAAACTGGCGCTCAAGGATAAGCTTCGGAAAATCAAGATGGAGAAGGGTGATACTATTTCTACATATCTAAACAAGCTCACCACCTGCAGATATGAGCTTGGTAGTGTGGGAATAACTACTGTCGATGATGATATGGTGAGCCTTTCTCTCCTCAATCTTCCAAAGAGATGGAATAGCTACCAGGACTCTGTGAATGGAAGAGAGAAACTGTTGGATTGGGAACGACTATGGTTGGATCTCATGCAGGAGGAGATTAGGAGGAGCACTCGAGATGGTTCTTCATCATAGAATGATGATGAAGAAAATATGGCCTTAGCAAGTAAGGTAAGGAAAGGGAAAGGGAAGGCTTCCAATTCCAAATCGAATTCTTCTCATGGATGGAAGAAGGGTGACAAATCTAAAGTGAGATGCTTTAATTGTTATGAGATGGGACATTATACAACTAATTTCCCATCAAAGAAGTCCAAGAAGGGATCCACAAAAGGATCGGAAGGTGAGGCATTAGCCTCTCAGTTCGAAATGAACTTTATCCTCATCATGGTTTCATCGATGGTGGGTTGTGTTTGGTATCTTAACAGTGGAGCCTCATTCCACATGACCGGCAATAAAAGTTTATTCAGTACCTTGGAGGAGAAATACCTCAAGATGCGCATAGAGATGGGTGATGACAGAAAGTACAGTGTTTCAGGAGTGGGCACGGTTTCTTTTCAGAGGGAGCATGGAGCTCCTCTCACCTTGACAGATGTGAAGTATGTGCCTGGACTGAAGAAGAACTTGGTATCGATCACGATGTTGGAGGACAAAGGCTACGATGTTGTCTTCAGTAAAGGAAAGGTGTTCCTAAGACACATAGCCACGGTTCAGACCGAGAGGATTGGGATTCGAGTGAAGAATCTCTATAAACTAGAGAAATATGACTATGCTGCATTGAGTTTGAAAGCAGAATTGGTGTAAAGCCAAGACATTGGCGAGTTATGGCATAGGCGGTTGGGCCATTTGCATCATGGGGCCTTGAAGATAATGCAACAGATATCTACAGGAATTCCCAAAGGTAAACTTGAGTAAGTTGACACATACAAAGGTTGTACCTTAGGAAAGTACGCCAAGTCTTCCTTTCATGATCGAGACATTCAAGCAGAAGCGATCTTAGAGCGAGTTCATATTGATTTGTGTGGACCATTATCGACGGAATCCATAGCAAAGTAAAGGTATTATGTAATTTTCATTGATGATTATTCTCGTAAATGCTAGATTTATTTCATGCAGAAGAAGGATCAAACCTTCTCAAAGTTTTGTGAGTTCAAAGCTTTGGTTGAGAAAGAAACAGGGAAGAAGATCAAGACCTTGCAAAGCGACAACAGTGGAGAATATGTCTCTCAAGAGTTTAAGGACTTCTGTGCAGTGGAAGGAATTAAATGTTAGTTGATGACACCTCATAACCCATAGTAGAATGGGGTGGCCGAGAGGAAGAACAGAATGATTGTAGGGACGGCATGGGCGATGTTGCATGACCAAGGCCTACCACTTCATTTGTGGGTTAAGGCATGCGACACAGTGGTCTATTTTCATAATAGAAGCCCGCATCGCATACTTGGGATGAAAACACCAAAGGAAGCTTTCTCCAGTAAGAGACCAGATGTGGGTCACTTCAGGATCTTTAGCTCATCGGTATATTGCCATGTGACAAAGGATGCATAGAAGAAGCTTGAGCTGACAGCTGAGTTGGGGATACTTGTGGGGTACATTGATACACCCCACAACTATCGGGTGTACTTGCCTACTAGTCGGAGGACAGTGGTTTGCAGAGATCTCAAGTTTGATGAGCATAAGGCCATGCGAGTTTCCCTTGAGAGGGAGCTCCAACTAGAGGTTGTGGAGGTACTGATGGTTCCTAAGGAGGATGAGCCTCAGACTGATGCAGAGCAACCGCATGCAGAGGTTTCAAGAGTGGAGACATCCACTCAAGCAGAGTCTTCCAGAGATGGATGGAAGCACACAAGAGAAGTTGACAGATTGTTGTTGGATGCAAGAGAGAATGTGGGAGAACCATCTTCTCAGTGTATATACAGGAGGTCACCTGAGAGGTACACTGGATACATCGACCTTGTTGGGGAATGTGTTGAGACCGAGCCATCTTCCTTTGAGGAAGCAGTGCAACAGCCGATTGGTTTGATGCTATGGTGGAGGAGTATGACTCCATAGTTCGGAACAGTGTTTGGGATGTGGTTCCAAGACCGGAGAACAAGTCAGTTGTGAGTTCCTGATGGCTTTACAAGGTAATGCAAGCTGCTGATGGTAGTGTGGAGAAACATAAGGAAAGATTTGTTGCCCGTGGTTTCTCACAGGTCAAGGGGATCGACTATGATGAGACTTTTGCTCCTGTAGTAAGGTACTCATCTATCAGATCGATGTTGGCACTATCAGCACAGATGGGTTGGAAGATCCATCATATGGATGTGAAGACTACATTCCTCAATGGCAAGATTGAGGAAGAGGTGTACATAGAGCAGCCAGAAGGTTTTGAGACCTTCAATCATGAGTCGCATGTGTGTCGACTCAAGAGAGCTTTGTACGGGCTGAAGCAAGCACCTCGTGCTTGGTACACTAGGATCGACAACTACTTCACCGAGTTGGGCTTCATAAAGAGTGAAGCGGATGTGAACCTGTACCACATCATGGTGAAAGGTAAGCAGTTGATCATTGTACTTTATGTTGATGATCTCATATTGACAAGTGATGATCAGTTGATCATGTCTTGCAAGGAGGACCTTGCAAGATAATTCGAGATGAAAGACATGGGTCTCATGCATTAATTCCTTGGCATGGAAGTATGGCAGAAGGATGGGGAGTTGTTTGTGTCTCAGGGAAAGTATTCCAATGCGATACTCAGGAGATTCCACATGTAGAACTGCAAGCCCATGCAGACTCCTCTAGTAGGTAACTGGAGGAAGGAGGATGCTACTTCAGGAGAAGTAGTAGAAGCTACTGTGTACAGGCAGCTTGTGGGTTCACTGATGTACTTAGTGAACACATGACCAGATTTGTGCTATGCAATGAACCAGCTGAGTCAAGCTATGGTTCAGCCTACCAAGATGTTTTGGAAGGTGGCAAAGCATGTTTTGAGATACCTCAGAGGCACATCTCAGTATGGATTATGGTACAGACGGACAGAGGGAGTGAAGCTACAGGGCTTCACTGATGCAGATTGGGCAGGGAGTCCATCAGATCAGAAGAGCACATCAGGTGGAATTTTCAACCTTGGGTCGGCGACAGTTTCTTGGTACAGCAGGAAACAGAGGTCGGTTGCACTCAGCACGGTAGAGGCCGAATACATGGCTGCAAGTCAGGCAGCATGTGAGGCCATCTAGATGCAGAAAATTTTAGTTGGTTTGTTTGATCAAAGGATGGATCCAACTGTGATCTATTGTGATAATCATAGTTGTATCAAACTCTCTGAGAATCTAGTATTTCATGACAGGTCCAAGCACATCGACATTTGGTATCATCATCTCAGAGACTGTGGCGAGGAGGATCATGTTGTTGCAGTATATTTCGACCGAGGAGCAAGATGCTGACATTTTGACTAAGGCATTGTCAAAGTGTAAATTTGAGTTCCATAGAGATAGGATCGGGGTGGCAGATAATCCCTTTCTTGTTGAGAGGGAGTGTTGAAATGTGGCAACAAGAATATTCCAATTTTAATTTGTCCTTGAATTAAAATTGAGAATTAAAATTCGAATTTAGTCTCACTAGCTACTTGAAAAATAATTAATTAATTCATCTTGGATTAATTAGTTGGAGAAATTCAAGCTAGAAGTCTTTGTGAAGTCATGCAACAGTTATCCCTTAAATTAAGGAAATTATCCCTTAATTAAGGAGATAAGGATGAGTTATAATTGAGCTGTAATTAGTTAGCTCAGTTAACTGAGTTATGTCCAGTTAAATTAGTTCCAAACAGTGTGAGGAACTAATTGTGAGTTCAATCAGTTAATGCATGCATGCATTCAACTAGTGTACTCTAAATAACTGAAGATTCTCTTATAAATAACTCATGCATGTCTATTCAGAGAAAGACCCAGTTGAGATTAAAGACAGGGACAGTGTACTACCAGTTGCTAGAATTTTCCTATAAGGAAAACTCTTGCATGCAGAAGGAATTCATTCCTTGATATTTGTGCGGTTTTACAGGGTGTAAGATCAATGTGAGTGATCAATGTTACACATGGTAACAGCTGGATCACCCAGGCAAAACTGTGCTAGGAAATAGGAGCTTGGAGCGTAGTGTGGAGGACTTAATGAGAAGTATATTTTTCCTGTGAGCATCTGTGAGAATTGTACTGAGAGATGGCTAGCTGTGAGAGCTAAAGCTTTGTGTAATTCTGAGATATTTCCAACTTGTATGATAATACAAATAGCAGGGTTTTTAGTTGAGGCTTTCCCTAGAGTATTCTTTTGTGTTTCATGTGCATTGATTCTACTTCTGGTTATATGTGTTCTACTTGATCTTGCTCAAATATTTTAAGCTTCCGCAAGTTTGATTGTAGAAGTAGATTGAAGCATTTTGCTTTAGTTATATTGCATTATTAGGTTAATCTATAGTTAGAATTTCTACATATGACTATCATGGTCTTGTTTAGATCGGTTGCCCTTGTTATAAATTTCATGTATATCATTTGATGTAAAGGTCATGAAAATACCTAATTTGTAATGCCACTATGCATGTGAAGGATGATGTAATAATTTCTATTTCAGTCATATATAAACATTTGGTATACCTCCACTTGGTTGGGTGGATGAGTCAAAATTGGCGTATCCCCACTTGGTTGGGAGATTGATGTATGTATGAGTCATTGCTGATCGGAAGGTCATACTCACATAGTTGAGTTATAAAGTCATGATTTTCTTTTGGAAAATATTTTTGCAGATACTGCATGTGCTCAGGGGGTGCATAGATGGTTTAGTGCATCTCAGCATGTACAAAGGGGAAGCTTAATCAGAGAATTCAACATGTACTCAGGGGGAGCATGGACATCATAATGAATATCAAAGAAGGAGAATACCTTGGTCCGCCCTTTGCCCTTGATGTCAAAGGGGGAGTGTCTTGGTGTTGTTGTTGCCATCAAGTCCAAAGGGGGAGATTGTTGGCATTATGATACAGGTGTTTTCCTTGATGGAAACTCACACAAATGATAGTTCACAGTGCAATAGGTTAACAACAAAGGATTACAAATCGGACTCCAGAGATTGAAGAAAGAGAGTAGTTTAAGAAGTATACGCTCGTACACTTTGTCCAAGCAGCATATACACATGAGTTAACATAACAAAAGGAGAGTATATGTATACACACACTTTCACAGAAGGAAAAGCGCATATGGGATGAAAAACCAAGGTTTTGGTCCGAGGTATTTAGTCCAAGGTATTTTGGTCCAAGGTATTGATCCAAGGTATTTGGTCCGAGGTATTGACCCTAGGTATTTGGTCCAAGGTATTGAGAAAGGCCTAAAACTATATAAGGAGGAGAATATCATTAGGCCAAGTGTGCATGTAATGAATATCTTATGAAGAGTGAGATCAAAAGCAAATATGCATGTTATGTGTTTATGGTGCTTTGCTTGATCTGAACTAAGGATGAACCTTAGCGGTTGATGAGGGATGAGATCTAATGATGGATCGAGATCTGAAATGAATTATTTGGTTTGATCATGGATAGTCTAGATCTAAACGCTAACACATGATTTACACTGAAAATGTTCTGATCTGGGTATGACTAAAGTCTGAAATAGTTGTGATGTTTTAAGTGAGAATTTGAAGATTTGTACGATGGTTTGCTTTGGTAAAAGCACGTATACACGCTGGTTCGGCACATCAAAGTAGCATATATATTATGAAATATGATATTTGAAGTTGCAGTTGGTTATGGTTGTTGATGCAGAATTCTGGGTTCTGCTTTGTGTTCTGGTGACAATGTTCTGAATCTTCAAATTGATTGTTTGTGATTTGCTTCAGTGATGATGGGTTTTCAGTGATTGGTTGTATTGCAGTGGTTATTAATTTTGAGCTTCAATGTTTCTGATGGGTCCAGTACGAAAATTTGATGAAACGAGGCCTTCAGATTGTGGTGGTGTGTTCCAGGAGTATCCAGTCTACAAATTTATGAAACGTGGTCCCTGGAGGAAGAGAGAAGGTCGTAGCCTTCTGTAGGCCGACACCTATGTACTGTAAACATATCGGCCAGTGCAAGAGCCAGTGGGTTGGAGCTCCCTTCTAGTAGCAACTGGAAAATGAGTGAAGGTTGAAGCCTTCGGTAGGTCGGCGCCTACATACTAGTAAACGGATTAGCTAGTACAAGAGCTAGGGGTTGTAGCTCCCTTCCAATAGAATCTGGAGAATGAGAGAAGGTTGTAGCCTTCTGCAGGTGGGTGCCTGCGTACTGATATGAGTCTACACCAGTACAATATTGTAAACATGTTTTTCTTATATTAAAAGAAGACAGCAGCAGGTGATTTTTGTCCCAGATTGGGTTTCCACCTTAAATCTTGGTGTTCATGTGTGTTTCTTATGTGTGATGGTTTGTTTTGTTATTACTGCACATGGTTACTGTTTATATGGTTAATGAAGTACGGATGCACTGATTAAAGATCAACATATGATGAATTAACTGAATCATAAGTTTGCTTAATATACATTGGTTTCCTTAAATACAGTTGCGTGTACACGCAAGTTACCTTCATTGGAGTAGCGTATATAAATCAGAGTATGAAAAGAAAAAGTTATTGATTTGACTAATACTGATTCACCCCCCTCTCAGTATTATTTCCAACACAGGTATCCTTTTCAAACACTATTTTTACCTGCATTGTTCATCTTTCTTACAAATCAAATTTATGGCTAATCCTAGAGTGTGGATAACACCAAGGAATTTTCTAATTCTTCTCCCCATGAGCTTCAACTTCACTTTTCCCAGTCCTATGATTTTGGTTAAACAATCATCTCCTAAGAAAACATCACCAGCATAAAAATGTTAATACTCACAAAACCATTCCCTGTGAGGAGTCGTGTGAAAGGATGCTCCCAATTGGATTAGCCATGCCTCATGATATGGATGTATACTTGAATGATCTAAGTACACATCCCCTCCTTCATCTAAGGAGTTTTTTGCTTCTGCAAAAGCGGCATCTTCATATCCATTCCATTTCTTAGAACTTGAATGATCTAAGTACACATCCCCTCCTTCATCTAAGGAGGTTTTGCTTCTGCAAAAGCAACATCTCCATATCCCTTCCCTTTCTTAGAAATTTTAGATCTATATTTTTTCTTGTAATGCCTTGCTTGGGGGGTTTGTAATGGGGAAAAATCCCCCCTTTGTAGGGGTTTGGGGGAAGTGACCTCAAAAAAATATTTGGGAATTTGTTTTCATCTATTTTTTGTAGTTTTTGGCACTCAATTTTCTCATTTAGTAGAACATGGTGGTTTTCCCCATGGATTTGTAGTTTCGGTTAAGGAATTATGACTGTATTTTAATCCATGGTAAATGGATTGGTGATTTATGGATGCTACAGGATATATATTTTAGTGTAATACTATACGAAAGAATATATTGAAAAAATCTTATTGGTTTTCTCAATTTTTATTTCCAAGAAAATCTGTGTTAATATGTTTTATTAATAATATATTTAGAACAATTAATTATACATGATCAAAAAATATATTTTGTATCATAGCAGATTTGGCTTCAAGGGGGTACCTTTGTTTCTAGGGAGTTAGGCTCATGCCTATGGTAGACCATGTTATAGTGGGATATATATGGAATCAATTATTGTGGTGAAATGAAATGGAAAGCAATTCAAAAATAGAGATAGAGAAATTCAATGGGGATATTTTTGAGTTGTGGAATCTCAAAATGGAATATTTGTTCATGGAAAAAGATAAACATATCATTTGGATCTAGGTTCTACACCGATAAGGATATCAACAGAAGACTGGAGTAAGTTGGATGAGAAGGTAAAGAGAACAACACAGTTGTGTCTCGGGTTCAATATCATATAATGTTTCAGGAGAAACTACAACAAAGGATTTGTGGAACAAATGAGGGGCTTTGTACCAATCTAAGTCCCTAGTGAACAAATTGTTCCTATGGGAAAAAGTTGTATAACCTACGGATGAAGGATAGAGATTCAGTGATAGAGCATATGAATTCCTTCAATTCTATGGTAACTTAGTTATTATCTATCGATACTAAGATTTTAGATGAAGATAATTGTATTAGTTTGTTGTGTTTTTTTTACCAAACTCATGGGATAGATTAGTTGTTTCCATAGGCGGTGATGCAACTACTTGAAGTTTCGATGGAATAACATCATCCTTATTATCATAGTAGATAAGATAGATAAACATGGAAAATCAAAACATATATTCCTTTTCTATAAGAGGATATTTCCAAAATAGAAATACAAATAAGTCCTCCAATGGGAGATCTAAATCTAGAGGAAGATCAAAGTCTCCATGAAAATTTCTAAAGGTATCTTGAATATGTGGAAAATAAGGGCATTACAAGAAATATTGTAGATCCAAAATTGCTAAGAAAGGGAGGGGACCTGAAGATGCTCCTTCTACATCATAAAAAACCTTATCAGATGAAGGAGAGGATGTGCACTTGGATCTTCTAGTACACATGTAGTTCATGAGGAATGGTTGATTGACTCACGTGCATCCTTTCATATGAATCCTCACATGGAGTGGTTTTATAAGTATGAAAGTTATGATGGTAGTAATGTTTTCTGAGATGAATCAGAAAATAAAATCACAAAACAAGGAAAATTCAAGTTGAATCTCATAAGTGGAAGGATTAGAACACTCCTTAGTGTTCTACACATCTGAGTGTTGGCCAGAAATTTGATTTATGTATGAAATATGAGTGATGCAAGTGTAAAAATAGTGTTTGAAAAGGATACCTGCAAGAATGTTTAAGGAGCCATGGTATTGTTGAGGGCAATTCAGATTCAAACTTTGTATAATTTGTTGGGAAGCACAATTGGCGACAGGTGCAATAGTTTTTCCTAAGAGTGGATCTGAAGAAAGGAAAAATCTTATGGTCTCTAAATAAAATACTATGTTATGGCATCAAATACCATGACATATAAGAGACAAGGGCCTTAAAGTGTTGCATGGTAATGGTATGGTAGTAGGCATGTCTAATTTCTCTTTGGATTTTTATTTTTGTGAACATTGTTTATATGGGAAGTAGAATCCCGTAAGATTATCCTCTGGTGCTATGATGGCAGAGGGAATATTACAGTTGGTGCATAATGACGTGCTTGGACCTATGGTGGTTCCACCACTGGGAAAATATGTGTACTATATCTCATTTATAGATGACTTATTAAGGAATACACAGATTTATTGTCACAACAACAAATCTAAAATATTAGATAAATTCAAAGAGTTTAAGGATCTTTTGTAAAATTAGATAGACAAGAAAAGTAAGATGTGGAGGAATGATAATGGTGAAGAGTTCTATGGGAATCAATTTGAAGAATTATGTAAGAAGTGCAGTATAGCAGGGCAAAAGAATAGTCCATACACACCTCAACAAAATGGAATTATTAAAAGGATGAATGGAAAATTGATGGATAAAGCAAGGAGCATGCTTAGTGGTGACGAGTTAGGATAGGAATTTTGGGTAGATGTAGTGGAGATTGTGTATTATCTGGTAAATACATCACTTTCATCAATGTTGGATGACAAGACTTTACATGAGGTATGGACTAGTATGAAACCTTCTCTTAAATGTCTCGAGGTATTTAGATGTGATGCTTATGTACATTTTCCAAAGGAGAATAGGAGTAAGCTAGATAAGAAAGCTTAAAAGTGTGTCTTTATTAGATATAAAGATGGCCTAAAATGTTATAAGATTTGGAATCCAAAAACTAGGAAGGATATGTATAGTTGAGATGTGGTATTTAAAGAAAACAAAGACACTGTAAAAAAGGAAGCCCTACCAAGGGAGAAAGAACCATAGTAGATAGAGATTGAATTGAAGGATGATCAATCAGACTATAGACAAGAACAAGAATCAAAAGAAGAAGAAGAACCACATACTCTAGTATTGAGGAGGTTGATTCAAGAAAGAAGGAAACAAAAAAGGTAAACTCCAAATGACTTCAGTTCAAATTTTGCTTTCTTTATTACTAATGATGATCCTAAAACTATTAGGGAGGTAGTGGATTCAAAAGATGGAAAACTCTGGGAAAATGCTATGGTTGAAGATATGTTAGCCTTGGACAAGAATGAGCCTTATGATCTAGTGGAATTGTCGACTGGAAGAAATCTCATTGGAAGCAAATGGTTTTTAAAAAGAAATTGAATGCAAAAGGAAGATTGGAGAAATATAAATATTGATTAGTAGCAAAAGGTTATTGCCAAATAGAGGGAATTGAATTTGGTGGTATTTTTTATCCTATTGTCAAGTCAACTTCTATTATATTGATTTTATCTATTGTTGTTTCTTTTGATTTTGAAGTAGAAAATATTGATGTGAAGACAACATTCCTATATGGGGATCTAGAATAAAAATATACATGAAGCATCGAGAAGGATTTGTTGTAGTAGTAGTATATTGTTGGTGAAGTTTACCCTTGGCAGGGGTGGTAAACTTCAAATTTATTCCTCTTGGTTGATGTCCCGTATTTTTCTTCCCTTTTCCTCTAAAGTTGGACTTCCCTTTTTCTTTACAATCCATTCGATACTTAGTCCCATGCTTGGACTTTTGATAGCAATACTTCATCTTTCAGATGGTATCCTCTAGTGTTTTTGGCTCATCAAACTCTATTATGTCCCTAAATTCCCATGGAAAACCATTGATTTACCTTATCATCCTTAATGTATGACACACAACTCAACAGTTCCAAGAATCTGGTTGTATATTCATCAGTGGTCCATTTCCCTAATTTGTGCTCATAAAATTCCTTAGCCTTACTATTATAGTACCTTTCAGATAGGTACTTCTCTCGGTAGTGTCTCTTATATCTCCTCTAGGACAACTCCTTTTCCCTGATATTCTTGATGTTCCTTAGGCCTTCCCACCATATATTAGCCTTGCCCTCAAGCTAAAAATGGCTAATATTTCCTTCATATTCTCTAATAAATCATGTACCCTAAAGTACTTTTTCATTCTTAGTAGCCATGCTTCTGCTTCTTCTTCCTTCTTGACCTCTTCATAAAATGTAGGAGGTTTTTCTTTCTTAAATTATTTCGGCATCAAATCCTTCTTTTTTGTTGTATGTTGATGATATCTCTTAGTGGTAGCACTAGACAGTTGCTCATTATTGACTTCTTCCCTCTCTGGAGTACTTAGTGGAGTTTCTCCTCTCATCATATCTTCACTTTTCTACCCGTGTTTTTTCTTATATTTTTTTCCCTCTGCACCATTAGTCCTCAATTCATGGTTCTCAATTCCTAATGGACTTTATCTGCATATACCCATTCCTAGGTAGTTGGCACCTAGATCATGTTGCCTCTTCCTTTGAAAATTTGATAGGCTTTATAGTATAACTACAATTTACTTCTACTTAGTTTTCCTAATCTATGAAAATCCTCTCATTTTCATCCTTATAACTTCTAAGCTCAACTCTTATACTTCTAAGGGTTTTCATCCAATCAAGAGAATCTTCCTCACTCCCTTTTCCAACTAACTCTTCCTCCTGGAAATGTTGGACTTTATCAGTGTTGTACTGCACCATTCTGAAGCTCATTCATTTACTCTCTTATTGTTTCTTGGTGTCTTCTTATGTGTTGTTACACACGCATAGCTATTAATTGAAACTCATAAACACATTCTCTCATCACTTATAACCTTCGTACGTTTGCAATGAGTATGTTGAAGATATATAAAACATTCAATTTGGATTAGTATGCTAGTTAGAAAATGAGTAAAATATCATATCATTCGATACATTAGTCATCTTTTAAGAATCAACATGTGTGCACATACACAAACAAATAGCAATTAGTCATTAAGTTTTAAGATCCTTTTGCAATTCTTAAGGGAGTCCCTCTCTTCTCTTATCTAAGGCCCATTCAGTCCAAGTATTGAACTTGGATCTGGTACCACTTTGTAAAACTCCCTCCCACCCCCTTAGATTTTTTAGGTTGATGGGAAGTGTTACTTTTAACTAACCCAACATCCATGATCTCATTATGAAAATGAGTTACAAAATTTCTTCTTTACCAAAATTGGTGGAATTAACTTTGGATAACACCATACATCCATCTCATCAAGATATTTCTTATGATATATTTTTTTATCTTAATTTTACCTCTAGATAGAGAGATATGCCCCATCAAAGTCTAACCAATAAAGTAGTTCCATGTGGCACATGTGGGGCCAATGGTTAAACCCTTTGCAGCTTGAAGCCCTTGTGCGACCAACCTGAAATATTAACGACTTGTATTAATTTTGGGGCCCCTTTCCTCACCAATAGTTAACAAGGGGAAGGGGTTTCAAAATTTGTCACTTCAATGACTAAACCCCTTATATTTTATCCCTACCCTATCTTCCCCACATGGCCACCTTTTTACCTTGACGACCTATATTAATAGCAGGGCCCTCTTGCCTTCTTGATAGATAACAAGGGGGGGGTTTCCTATTCGTCATTTATGTGACTGTGGTCCCCACCACACTCATGTACATGTATACATGTCTATGCCATATCACCCGTGGTCCAGCGTGGCATCCATTATATCGTTGCACCATAGCACCATCATACCACACCTCTTGGAATGTCCTTATCCAAAACATTTGTCATGCAACATATATATGTACATTAATCACTAGGGAAATTCAACATCTAGTGCTACTTTCCAACTGTAATGATATGCAGATATCAACCTTAGGAGCCCTCTAATAGCCATGATCTTGAGATGACATGGCATGACATGTGGTGCCACCAAGCGTCCACATCATCCGGCTCCACATCACCTATCTCCTCTGCATCTTGTTGATGTCATCATGATGTTAGAGTGATTAAGTATGCCACGTTGAGAATCCCCTTGTTGTGCCACATGTCATCCAAATTCTTGCCCTTTAGTCATCCAAGGGGTTTGTTCTGCCTACCATGTGTCACACCATCAGCATGCCATGTTAGTAGCTTTACCACATCGCATGTCAATGTGTGCTAGCTTTCCAACTCATCACACCCACTAGTTCATGTGCGATCTTTATAGGTTCCTTTCCCAGACTTGGTGTGGACCACATAGTGAGTATTAGATATAATCAAGGTCATTAAGCAACAAATTAACCTAGTGATTGGTGGTAATCATGAGGGTTAAATAAATTCCTCCATCCTTTATAAAATTTGTGAATTATATTACATGTTTAACGAGGATTATTTGGCCCGAATACAAGATTGACTTTCTATGATACTTAGACTTGGAAGTTTTAAGAGTTTTGATGGCTTGCCAAGCATTCCTCGTCGTCAAGTGTTGCTCGTATCCATGACTATGACAATAATGAAACCTTCATTCCAATTTCAATAATTTGGACATATAAACGATCATGCTACTTAGATGAGGCCAACCTCATGCTTGCTAATAGGCATTAATTGGGGCCAAGCCATGGTGGACATGAATCAGTAAATTTCACACATAACACCAACATATGAACCCATGGAATGGATCCTGATCCACTCTATAAAATCCATTGACATACTATGTAGTTCGAAGACAGTTGTAAATCAATGATATCCATGAAACTGTCAAACAATGGAATACACATGTTGTAACAGTTAACTAAGTACATTAAGTAACCACACATACTCATGCAAATAGCTCTACAATGCAGGATCATATCAACAAACACAAAGGCCTCTAAGTCCCTCAAAATCATGGAAGCATACACATGAAGCATCTCCTTAGAGATAACTAGGAGTATCATATTCCTCCATTAACCATGCTATGATACATATTACTACACACATTTACTGCTATGATACATATCAGATATCATTCATTGTTAACGACACAATATGGATGTTTTACAAGCAAAATACTTATCTATTCAACTTAGATAACTAGCAACTGAGGGAGATACTTCAACTTTCCACCCAACCATAGGTCAACTACACTAAAAATATTTCTTGCATTTGTCCACTCCCAAGCTAGATTCAGAGTCTAAGGAGTTATGTGCTTAAGGGAATTCACATTGATACAATTCAATCAAGCCACACTAGAATCTAGAGAACACAATGCCTCCGCCTACAACCAGGAGTCCAGAGCACATGAGTGTCTCCACCAGCCAAAAACAACTAGAATCCAAAGCCTAGAATGCCTCCACCTACTCCACACTTCAAGATTCTAGAGCCCACGATGCCTCCACATATTTATCTATAGGAATCTAGAGCACACCATGCCTCCACCTGATATCCTTCATGGGAATCCAAATAGCTTGGGTCTCCTCCTAATAAAGGACACAATAATCCAAAGCACTTTTCAGTGATTCCACTTGATAAATCACATAGGAATTCAAATCCCTCGTCAATGGCTCCACCTACTATTCCTTTCTCTTGTGTGAGACTTTTCTTCTTGGCTATCTACACATAACCCCTATTTATTTGCTTCCATACCCATTTCTTCTTTGAATTCTCCCTGCATCCTATTTGTCTTTTTTGTATCTCTCCTTTCCATTTTTGTGTTTACTTCTCAACGCATCTCTCCCTGACAGGGACTACACGATATTGTCCTCCTCAACTAGACATCCCATACTCCCATCAATGCTTGTACCAATAAGGTCATAAATTGTGTAGGGAGCAAGGTAGTAAGTTAATGCAATGGCTTGGATTTACTCATTTCCCAAGCGACTCTTCCTCCATATACTTTGAATCTGTTTTCTCTCATCAATCCAATCATCATTTATATTTCCAAGTCATTTACATGAATTACAATTCATAGTCATATTTACAAGAGGGGGTAACAAAAATGGTTTTTACAATATCCATAGGAGATGATAGATCACACCAAATTAAAGTTTATGGAGATGTATGTGTAACTTTGCTAAGTTTTCATGTGAAACAAATTAAAAAATTTATGTATGCCCCTAGAATCAAGAAAAAATTTAGCTCACTTTCCACCATTGTAGATCAAAATATCAAAGTTGATTTTGTTAATTCACAATGTGTTGTGAAGGATATACATGATCATTACAAAATCATAACAAGAGGAGTTAGAGTTGGAGGATTGTACAAGCTTGATGTTACCATGAATTAACACTAGACCTTAGCATCTATAACCATGTCAACCAAAGAATTATGACATCAAAGGTATTATCATCTTAATCGTAATGATATAATATTACTTTGAAAGAAAGGAATGGTGGAAGATATTCCAAATTGTAATGAATGTGAAGGTTGTGCATTAGGAAAACAAGATAGAGAAGAGTTTCCTACAAGAATAGAAAAGAGGTAAATGGAAATTCTTGAGTTAATACATATTGATGCATGTGGTCCTATACAAATCAAGTCACTTGGTGGAGCTTCATATTTCCTTATTTTAATTAATGATAGAACTAGATATACATAAGTTTAGTTTTTCAAAAGAAAAAGTGATGTATTTGAATACTTTAAAGTATTTAAGAATATGGTCCAAAAATAAAACGTAAGGTACATCAAGATCCTCAAGTTGAATCAAGGGGGAGAATACTCATCAAGGAAATTCATAAAATATTGCAAAAATAGTGAGATTTAGAAAATATTTACAATACCACATACTCATAAACAAAATGGAGTAACTAAGAGGAAAAATGGGACCTTAGTTGAATGTGCTCAGAGCATGATTAAAGGTTAAAAAATTATAAATGGTTTTTGGATTGAAGTAATAGTAATTGTTGTATATTTGAAAAATAGAAGTCCTACAAAAATATGAGAGAAAATAACTCATGAATCATTTTATGGCTATAAACCAGTTGTAGGTCATTTGATATTTTTCGGAAGCAAAGAATTTTCTCATCTTCCTAAAGAAGATAAGAGAAATATTGATGCCAAGGTCATAAAATGCATATTTATTGGTTATTGTTTTGATCACAAAGCTTATAAAATGTATGACCCCATCACTCATAAAGCATTTTCAAGTATATATGTTACCTAGAAAGAGGAAGAGCATAGTGTATGGAAATTTATTGAAGACAACAAAGTAGATGGGGTTGAAGGTCAAGGTAATTTTGAAGCTCCAAGTAGACAAAGCGCACTCAGAAGAAGCAGAGAAAATCCACAAAGCAGTGACACATTATAAAGCTCAACAAGGAAAATTGAAACACCTATAAGATATAAAGATTATGCATTAATTGTTAGTGACAATGGAAACTAGGACACTACTGAGAGGGGGGTGAATCAGTAATGTGACCAAATTATACAATTCTTCACAAATTATACTTTTCAATCACTTTGGAAATTATTCATGGATCAACAACACAACTTAGTCATGTAAAACATAACATTATAATCATCATCAAACACATGCAAAACATATACAAAAGACACAAATATTCTTTTTATTTTTTTAGAAAATACAAGCTTCAACTTGATTACATCATTGCCCCAAAAGCTACTACTTGTAGGTTTATCAACTACTATTGAAAGGAACTTCTATCCCTGCTCGCTTATCAGTATTCACTAAAAAGGATTAATGTCCCTGCTCATTTATCAACCTTTGCTGAAATGGACTCTTTCCCCTGCTCATTTATCAACCTCTGCCAAACGGGACTCTTGCCCCTACTCATTTATCAGCCTCTACTGAAAGGGACTCTTGCCCCTACTCATTATTAGCCTCTACTGAAAGGGACTCTTTCCCTTGAAATACAATCTACCACTTGCTGGTCCTGTTGATTCATCTTTCATCCATTTTCAAACTAGAACCAATAGACCACTTTCCTTCATAAAAAAATAATTTTCTCAACTTCAACTTCTCATCAAAACCACCTTACAAACACCTTAAAAAATCTATGATTACTGAACAAACCACCTTACAAACACCTTCAACAATATTTGATTACTGAACAAATCACAAAAACATACACACCAGCAGCATCAACACCAAAAAATCACCTTTGATGAACACACCAAAGCACCAATCACCAATTCATCATTCACCTCTCAGACATCAAATTTGATCTTTGAATCACATTTGATGCATACTTGCATGATGCATCTCGTTGCACCAACAACATATTGCTCGGTTGCTTAAATTTTGCTTCTAAATCATTTTGGACTGATATTTTGGAATTGGAACTTTGGTTGACTTGTACTTTGATCTTTGCATGAATCTCTTATTTTTACCTTTGTCTTGTTTAGTCGAATGTTTTGAATATTTTCTTCAATTTATCAAACTCTCCTTACCCATTTCTATTGGAAAAATTGAGTTTAACTATCAAATTTTCTATTTTGGAACTTTTTAGAGGTTTTAGCTGAGATTTTCTATTATTAGTGGGCTCTAACTTTGGCATAACTTCCAAAATTACCTCTTATTTTTTCCATGCCACCAATTTGTCCCTTTAAGCCCATGACAGAACCAAGTCTCGACGCTTGTCCCTTGGCCCCTGATGCCTTTATCCCACTAGTTCCTCTATGTGCCTTTAAAAAACCTCTAGGATCTTCATTCAAGGATGAGTTATCCTAGTGGGTCCACCTTTCCACCTCTCCCATTGGTTTGTGCTTTACTCTATCTGCCATAGTGAACCTACAACACTTCACTTTGCATCGTTTATTTTACCTCTAATCTTTACCTTGCAGGTTGAGTTGTCCTATAGGAGACCACCTACATTCAATGACTAATAAACAACAGGTCGGGCCAACTATTCTTTGACACTTGCCACACACGCGCTACACTTAGTCAACTTGTAACTCTTCCTTTGTGCACTACTTGAACCTTCCAGGATCAAGCCATCAATATGACATCATGTTAATGTCATATGTGGCATGTGGTGCCATCTGTGTTGTGACACGTGTCACCCGAAAATGACCCACTCAAATACCCAAAAACATTGAATCTACGTGCCACGTGTCCACTATACCTAATGTCATGTTGGTGTCATCTCAACCAACCAAATGATGTCATGTGTCCTATTAGAAAGGATAGAGAAAAGTTCTCAGAGCCTTGGTTTTTCATTATTTACCTTTATAAAAATTTTATGGGTCTCAACCATTTTCTTGGTTGCCTCTTATCCTTGTGCCACGTTGCCCTACCTCGTTCCATTATTCTGAAAACCATTATTGGACAAACTACCCATTGCGACACCCTTTTTGCATGGTTTGCGGTATTTAGGGGGGGTAGCGCAACCAACCTCCATCCTTGATCTAGCGATCAGCGGTTTCGGAAAATCGCCCATTGTGCAAACCTCTTACCTATCAACTCTCGTAAGCGCTTGACCCCATGCACTTCCACCGATGTGTCGATGAGGACTCGTGGCCCTTGATCCAACAACTGACATGCTCAATGTTTAAACTTTGTTTAACTCTGGCCTCCATAGGGATTTTGTCATCTTGGTCGCCTATTATGTGCACTCTTTGAATCCTCCAAGGTAGCCTTTGCGGGTTTAGTTTTCAAGTGGGGTGCTCTCGCTTTAAACTTGCACCAATAATAAAGCATGTCATTTTTGTTGTCAGGCAACTAACATCATCCCGCTTGCTCCTTAGTGTGTTTCTCTAAAGCCTACTCGTGTACCACTGTTGGGCTGAACTATTATGTGGGCTCCTCCTTTGGCTAATAATAATTCTCCCATTGGGTTGTTGTCAGAGCCATGTTTACCTAGATATTTTTTTAGCTGCTCCACTATGTGCTCTGCTACATTTGGAAAAACAACAAACTAACACACTCTAAATTTCCTCCAACAAACATTAGCTCTAGTCATTTGACTTTGGGTGTACCTGACTTTGACTGGCCATAATTTCGAAACCAAAAGCCCATTTTTTATCTTCCACATACCACTGAAAATATCTTTCAAATATTTATCCATATACTTAGGTTCCAAATGCACTTGAAGTGATCTTCTGCATTAGAAATTCCTTCAAATTTTATACACCACTACTCATCTTGTAGTCACCTTTGCTATCAATGACAACATCATCAATGTTTTTCCTTTGCCTTCATCCTCACCACCTTTTCCTTCATCTTCTTTGTCTTTGCCATTAATGACAACATATTTCCAAAATTAATGACTCAAGTTATGAATGTTGTGGAGCCTTAAAATTATGAGTTAACAAAAGACCATAAAGAATGGAGGGATGCTAAGAAGGAAGAATATGATTATATTATGAGAAATGAAACATGGGAATTAATAGAGTCTCCTAGGAACAAAATCCCCAGAGGTTCAAAATGTTTGTTCAAATTAAGTTTAATAATAATTGGAGTATTCATAAGTATAAAACCGTATTGGTAGCAAATCGTTATTCACAAAAATAAGGAATATACTATGAACACACCTTTGCACCTATAGATAAAATGAACACCATAAGAATGATGATTGCATTGGATACTAAGAATAATTGGAAGCTACATCAATTAGATGTTAAGTCAACAGTTTTGAAAGGAGAACTAAAAGGAAGAAGTTTATATCGTATAGCCAAAAGGATTTGTAAAATAGGGACAAGAACATTTTGTTTGCAAGTTAAATAAAGAATTATATGGACTCAAACATTGACCTAGGTCTTGGTATGTGAAGATTGATACCTTCTTCTTTCAATAAGGTTTTATAAAAAATAAAGGAGATCCAAATCTATATATCAAGAAGGATGAAAATGGGCATATTGTTTTGATTTCTTTATATGTTGATGATCTTATCATAACATGAAATGATACTAAATTAATTGAAAATATCAAAAAATGTTTGCTTTGATAATTTGAGAGTAAGGACCGTGTATAGTTTCATTATTACTTAGACCTTGAAGTTTGGAGAGATGATGGTCAAACTTTGATCACACAAAGTAAATATATATAGGAATTTATCAAAAAATTTAATATGAATAAATGTAAATCAATGTCTACACCATTGGAGAACAACATTAAGCTCAACAATGATGATGAAACAAAAGAAGTGAATGGTAGTGTATATCAACAATTGGTGGGAGGTATAAATTACTTAAATGAAACCAAGCTAGATATTGCATATTTAGTTAGCAACTTAGTCAATTCATGGCTAAGCCACATGACAATCATTGGAAAGTAGTCAAGGGAGTCATTTGATATTTGAAGGAGACTGAAAATTTTGGTATTGAATATGCTAATGATTTGGATGTTGAGTTGATGGGTTATTTGGATTCTGTTTGGGCAAAAGATCCAGATGATAGGAATTCCACTGGTGGTTATGCTTTCATTATTGGATATAGAATTGTGTCATGGAGTAGAAAGAAACAACCAACTATTTTCTTGTCTTCCGTTAAAGCTAAGTACAAAGCCTAATGTAGTGCTACCTAAGAGAAATTTGGCTAATGAGAATCCTTAAAGACATGGGAGAAAAGAAAGAAGGACCAACAATCATCAAATGTGATAATCAAATTTCTCTCAAATTGGAAAACAACCCATTTTATCATGCTAGATCAAATCATATTGGAATGCAATATCATTTTGTAAGAGAAAAGATACAATCATAGGAAACTGGCTTGATCTATTGTAAAACAAATGATATTGCGGCAGACATATTTACTAAGCCTCTAGGAAATGCTAAATTTGAATAATGTAGAGACATGTTAGGTGTGGTAGAGAATCCATTTCTCTATTAAGTGGTGGTGTTAGAGGTAATTAGAGAAACCTATTGTCCCAATGCCTTCTTCTAGATAATTAGTGTTCCACTGTATTCTTCTAGAGGTTGTTGTTTTCCAATGTAAGTGTGAGTTGTACACCTATGTACGTGTCATTATTATCCATTTTTAATAAGCTTTCCCATTGCTATAAATATGGGAACCTATTGTGTGTTCAAAGATGCATTGGTTCTCATAAATCTCTCTTTGAGGGTATTAGGATTCCTTGTCTTATTTCTATCTTCTTGATTTTATTTTTCATGTTTTTTAAATGGCTATAACTTTAGGTAGTAGCTACCCAAGACCGAATGAGAAATTTTTGGAAAAGGAAAAAAGGAATATCAAAACCTTGGGCAACAACCAACAAAGTTCAAGGTGACACATAGATTTGAATAATATAGCTCAAATAGGTGATGTAGAGGATGCAATCAATGTTTAAAAAATATACCAGTAAGAAGGGAGTTGTTAAGGGATGGTGATCCAAATGTTAAGGATGAAGATGCTTGTGGGAAAGAAACAGGGAGTTCTCATAGGGATTTTGAGGAGGTCAAGGAAACTAGAAAAATTGTGAAGGCTCATCGAACCTATTCTTCTTCATGTGGAACACCTAAGCCACTTGCGGCCGTAGAATTGGTTCCACCTACTACTACTCTGCAAGTGGTAGATCCCTCTAAGGTCAATAAGGATATGAGGATGAGGTTGACAAAAGAGGTGAGGCAAAGGCACTAAGCTAACAAAGATTGTTGATTTAGATGTTTATTTCATTTGCATTAGGGTTATAGGGTTGAAAATGGTACATGGTTTGATGGACATCAATATGTTGCTAGGATTTATAATCAATAAACTAATGCTCAGTTTGAATAAATTTTATGTTTTCACCATTTAAGCTAAATTACATGTGAATTTTTTCACAATTTAAGCTAAGTTACATGTGAATTTTGTAAGTATAGTTTATTATTTATATTGTTGATTTTATGTTAGGAAGTTACAAAAATTAGTTTTAGACATACCTACCTTTATGTGTAATTGTTTGCAGAGTTGAAGATGCAACCATTCATTATCTCAACTGCAACCTCATAGCAAGAAATGTGTGAAAGGTCAAATTGTCTGTTTGCAAACTTGCATCAAGGAATGTGTGAAAGCACACATTGCTTGCTTGTTTTCTATGTGTTCTTTGTTAGAAAAATATTATATATGACAAAGAAATGCAAGACATATAATATGCGGAAAAACACAAACACATAAAACCAGAGAGACACAGATATACGTGTTTCACCCAGTTTCGGCTACGTCCACCCCGAACAACTAGCCCTTCCTTTCTATTATCTAGCAAAATGAAGAGACACAACCTACAGCAGGTCCACTGTAATATCCTCTGTTTTCTCTCACAGTCTCACCTCTCAGTTTCTTGCTCTGAGAATACACATATATTTAGTGCCTCAATACAATACCCTCATACAAAGAGAGGGGTTGCCTTCTAGGGCAAAAAACCCTAAACTAAACATAAATTCTACCATCAGATCATCTGCCTAATGAACGACCCAGATTGACTAGAAATTACTATACTTTTATAAGGAAATTTTACATCAGTTTTTAGCTTCGGAGGTGTTGCCCCCAAAACCCTCGCCGGGGGACCGCTGGCCCCTGGACCCCCTAGCCGGGGGGGATGCCCCTCCCCCACCCCCCGAAATCCCGCAGGGGGGACAAGTCCCCCCCGCAACCCCCCAAATGGAGGGGTGTACAATCTTCCTGGGGTATACATCCAGCTGAAACAAAGACCTCTAACATTGGATGATAACCATGCTCCACACCCAACATTCTTCTACTCCATTCATTAGTAGATAAGAGTCCATCAAAAGAGGAGAGGTTACACACGTGTCTAATATAGTGACCGCAATTCTCTAAAGAAGGGTGGATAGAAGTGGTCCACATAAGCAGTGAGGCGGTGCGTAAACGATGGTGGAATGAAGAGGTGAATGTTACATGTAGGTAGAAGATATCGAAGATAAAACACACAATTAATGCTCACACGTAATGCAATAGCATGGAAAAATAAACCCAAATTATTTTCCTTTACTTAAAATGTCATGAATTAATACTAACATCAAAACTAGAATTAATCAATCTCATTGTAAGCCTATGTAAACATATGCTTCATTTCTTAAGTTTATTTAAGAAAATGATTCCTTGCCTCAAGATGAACATAAATAATAACCCTAAGTTAAAAACATTGTCAATGATGATGAACCTAGATCTAGGTGTGAAACGCGTCAACCCTTTGTTCTCTTTGTGATTTCTCTAGAAAATCTGAGCATTATATCATGAATCACAGAAGCATACAATTTGAGAACATTGTCATATTTGATAGGTTGAAAAAAAAAATGTTTCATAAATTATCCATCAAAATTTTATATTAAAAAATTTAATATCAATGCTAATCAACACAATACCAATTACTATATACCTAGGTCTATTACCTTTGATAATAATATATATTTTTATTGTTATTTAAATTAGGAAAATTTGAACAACTTTCATGATGATTAACATTATTAATGTCCAAATACTAAACGTGAAAACATTACAAAGCATTTGATTTAATACTAATTAAAACACTATATGTTGATGATTAATTAAGCCATATGATTTACTAACATTAATATTACAAAGCATATGATTTAATATTAATAAAACATTTTAGATGATTAATATTATTAAAGTATACTAATTAAAGCACTATATGTTGATGATTAATTAAACCATATGATTTACTAACATTAATATTACAAAGCATATGATTTAATATTGATAAAACATGATATGATGATGTCCAAATACTAAACGTGAAAACATTACAAAGCATTTGATTTAATACTAATTAAAACACTATATGTTGATGATTAATTAAGCCATATGATTTACTAACATTAATATTACAAAGCATATGATTTAATATTAATAAAACATTTTAGATGATTAATATTATTAAAGTATACTAATTAAAGCACTATATGTTGATGATTAATTAAACCATATGATTTACTAACATTAATATTACAAAGCATATGATTTAATATTGATAAAACATGATATGATAATTAATATTGTTAAAGTTTAATATAACATTATATGATGATTAATATTATTAAAGTTCACATGTTAAAAGCAGTTAAACGACTCCACTGGGGATCGAACCCAGAATCTCTGGTTTCGTAGACCAGCGCCTTATCCATTGGGCCATGGAGTCAAAGATGAATATGACGTTTCTTACGATATCTGGAATAATTTAATAGCACAGTTGTTTGAGATGAATAATCCAAAAAGCTAAAAACAAAGTGACATGTCCTATTATCATTTTGTTAAAAAAATCCATGAACACGTCACGAGAAACTCATTACTATTCACGCTGGACAGCTGTGTACAGCTTGGCACAATAACGCCACTTCAATAATTCATGGAAATATATGACATATAAAATGTGAAAACTCACAATTATTGTTGTATTTCGTGAAACAGACCCTTGTACGGGGTATGCCACGCTGTTAAGGTGGCCTTGTGACTTTATCTGTCTTTTGATGGTTATTTAATAAATTTGGATTTTCCTTTTTTTTTTTTAATTTGGGATTTTTAATTATTTTAAACAATTTTGGAAGTTTTAAAAGGTGGATGACTTTATATGTCTTTTGAGGGGTATTTAATAAATTTGGGGTTTTTTTTGGTTGGGGGGTGTAAATTTTTTTAAACAATTTTGGAAGTTTTAAAAGGTGGAGAGCTATTTTAAGGCTATTAAAATTTATTCAATTTTATATAATTATATGCAGAGGCATTATGTTAAAGATATTGTAACTTAATGTGATATAACAATTTGTGAATAAAAATAAAAACTAAATAAAAAGATTATTATAATGTAATGTAAATATTTTAATTTGGTTAAAATAAAATAAAAAAATAAAAATGATTCATGGTATTGAGAATTTATGGTATTCATGTGGAGGGGAATTAAACCAATCTAGATCCATTTTAACTTTTGATCTACCAAGAGTTTAGAAGGATCGAGTCTCTTGAGATGCAAACCTCTTTTAGAGTGAAAAGAGATTTGGTCTCTCAGTCGCCCTTGGTAAATCCAAAATTAAAATGGATCTTGGTTGGTTTTAGTACTAATATGTTATAATTAAATAAATCATTTTCCTATACAAAATTGTGGTTGACTCCAATATAAACTTAACTTAATTTAATAATTAAAAAAAAAAATTAAAGAGTTAGTGAAATAGCTTTTCTTTTTTCAATTACTACATTATTTTTAAGTTAAATTTAGTTTAGCCCACAAGGCTTTGGATTGATGGTGAATGGGTGCATTATTAAGGCACTCCTTGCGATAGGTCATTGGTTCAAATCCCCGGTGGGTGCTTACCTACCAAAAAAAAAAAAAAATAGTTCATTTATTAAATAGAAAGAATAGTATAATAATATTTTTTTAACACTAAAATTATGTTTAAGTTTCTTGTATGGAGGGTGAGAAGGGATGATATAATGGAGCGAGCTTATGTCCATCATCACTCTATGGAATAAATGGAAAAGACTCACCACATCTTTCCCAATCATATACCCTATATGAGCTACCTCTCAGTTATAGTAGTTGCTATGAATGTTTTCATGTTCCAAGATGAACTATTTATGTAACCTCGTCATTGTTGCCTTGTGTTTGCTCTATATGAGCTACCTCTCAGTCATAGTAGTTGCTATGAATGATTTCATGTTCCAAGATGAACTATTTATGTGACCTCGTCATCGCCGCCTTGTGTTTGCTTATTCTCGGATGCTATAGGTTACACTCCCCTCCTAGTCATGAGGGAGTTTACTTTCTTCTTCACACCTCCCCTCTGTAGCATGGACATTCCAACCATCTTGCACTCCATCACCAACTTCTCCATAATGGATAACATTTGTTTCCTTTTAGTCGTTGGCCTTGTTTCTTGGTTGTAGTCCTGACTTTTGAAGGGACTAATTATCAAGCAAAATCCTGCTTGTCTTCCCCTGTCCTCTTGGTTCTTGGCCTTCACGGTTCTCACCACTTTGCTCCTCTTTCTCAATCTTTATTATTGCTCCTAATCACTGTCATGGTGATGCACAAGGCTTAGTGTTGCAGGAGTAGCAACAACCACAATGCTCAAGAGTGGTTAGTGGGTTAGGTTCAAAGTTGAATCCTCGGTGCAAAAGTTTAGTAAGCAGGCTTCTCAAGACATTCAACATGAACTCTACATGAACTCTAGGAGGTTGAGGAGGAAATTATCTAAGAAAGTGATTGTCATTTTCATACAGAAATTCTTGTAGACATTGTTGTTTGGATCCTTGACATGGGTGCCTCTACACCACTGACTTAAACTCGTAGATGAAGTCTATGTTGGGAAAAGTTCTCTTCGAGAGAAATGATGCAAAGGATGAATTTATTCTTATTTTGGATGGCATGCAACTACAATTGAAGGATTTGGCCACCATCTGAGTGTGTTGAAGCCTAGATATTTCATTAAATTTGGAATTAAATAGTTCTAGCTTACATATTTCATTAAATTTGGAATTAAAGACTTCTAGAATTTCACAGTACTCATAAAACTCTTTTTTTTAGGCTAGATCCACAAGGAATTTGAACTGGTGATCTATCACAAAAAATGCTTTAACAATACACCCATTCATCGTCAATCCAGAATCTTATAAGCTAAAATACCCATAAAACTCAATTCTAGTAATGTTCTCATAATATAATTTTCCTAATTTTAATAAAATATATGTAGAAATAGTTAGATCAAACTAAAGCCATTCTTATAAAAATATAACTTTCAAAATCCTCCTAATTTTCTAAATGCATATTAAATCTTGGGCTTTTCTATTTTTAATTTCAATATATCCTTTAGCTTAAGCAAATATACACATATGAAACTCTTTAATAATTTTTTAGTTATGGTTTTGTCATATAATGACGTTTTATTATTTTTGAATTTACCTTTTTAATCTTATGCGTAATTAATGATTTGATTAACTTACATAAACTCCGTGTTCTCTAAATTGATGAATGGAAAAAGAGAGAGATTATATTTAAGTGAAAATTAACTTATATATTCAATAGAGAAATATAATGTAGGTAAAAATAATATTTTTGAAATTAACATTTTTAAATTTAATTTTTTTTAGAGGGCAATGTTTTCGGGACGGCTTTTATGGGTGTGTAACAGTTGCAAGTTGTCAATACATTGAATGAGATTCAATGGAGAGAGGGAGCACCAACCACTAGTGATGGGCAACCAACACTAATGTCATCGCCACGAGGCAACGTGCCTCCAATTATGGTTGTAGAATCAATTTTAGAATAATGAGAATTTAAATATATGTTGATGAGGTTGTTTTCCTGTTTTATTAAAGATTTAAGTTACAGTGGTTTTTGTTATTATAAGAAGTTGAGAGAAGCTTTTGAGATCGAGATGTATTTAGTTAATTTCAATAGGGATGATGATTGGAAACTAAGTAGGAGTTGGATTATACGTTTTCCTCGATTTTCCTTCATTTTTTTCCCCTGACTTCATTTAATTTATTTAATTTATATTTTGATTTTTTTTAGCTTTCTTAATTTTTTTTGAACTTAGTTTTTGGTTGTAGTCGTTGGTACAACCTAGTTGTCCAGTCAAATATAGTCGTTTCCCAATCAAATTTAACCGTTTGAGGACCTGCTCTCTCTATTTAACATGTAGCTATGATATGGTTCTTCAACTAGTTCTGACAATGAACCACACTCCTGGGTTCGAAAAGCGTCGACAAATAAAATATGATGTGATTTTCGCCGAAGACTCCTCTCATAACCCTGATATGGCTCACAAAAGCCTCAATTCGACAACCTTATTATAATTAATTTTTAACAATCTTTCTAGTATTTTAAATCAATTTAATTCATGTTAATTAAAAAAATAAAAATCGTTATTAAACATAAAAATAAAATAAATTATTAATTTATTATTATTCCTCTATTAAAATTATTACTAACAGCTATTTCCTAGCAAACAATTGACATCATTCTATTAAATATTAAATTATTCTAGTTTGAGTTGATATTATTTTAATATTTATAATAAAAATAAATAATTAAATAAATGATAAAATTATTTTTTTCTACAAATTTCTAGTGACTAATTTTTAAAAGCTAATTCCTAATAGTTAATTCATAACAGCTAACTCTAGACGCAGATGCAATCTCATTATCATTATGAATCACAAAAGTCTAAGATCTAGTAAAGATATGTTTTTAATGATTAAAGTTAAATGTTTTATGGATGTGTTTTTAATTTATTAATATTATTTTGTTTTAGGTGGTTTATGAATTTTGGACACTGTTATGTTTACAAAGTCTTTGTAACAGATAGATTTATATAAAGATATCATTTGTTGTTGATTTAATCACAGAACCTAATCGGTGTCTAAACAATTGCTTTGAGGATGAAGACTCAACCAAATTATTTTTTATTTTTTATTATTTTTTTAATTAAAAATAAATTTTACACTTTCAAATATTCACATTGTAATTTGATTATATAATATTAATATTCAGATTTCCATTTAATCCAATTATTCATACAAATTTTAAATTGAAAAAGGTTAATGCTTTTTTATTTGGATAATGTTTTTTTATTTTTATTTTGAGTATATGTGAAAATTAATTTATTGTTATTGAATTAAGGCTTTTGTGATCTATATCAAGTTTTTGAGACATGTTTTCCAGGATAATGACAACAAAATGGACATGTTTCGAACCAGTGAGTGCGGTTCATCGTGAAAAGTGTGGTTCATCGTCAGGACAAGATGAAGAATCAGATCATGGCAACAAGTTAAATAGAGAGACTGTCATTCAAACAACTAGAAAGAAACAACTACTTTTGATCAAAGAAAATGACTACAATTAACCAGACCATATCTACATTTCACTCGACCAAGAATTAAGTAAAAATTTATTAATTAATCTATTTACTAAATTTATATATTTTCATTTAAAAATTCTTTCAGATATGCTTATATAAAAACTTTATATATATATATATATATATAAGAATTATTATGAGATAAAAAATAAGTGTTAATTAATTAAATAACTATTTAATTAATTAATTTATTAAATTTATTTATCTATACGTAATTGTATATTATCTTTTTTTAATTTAAAACTAAATAAATTAAATATAAACTTATCTTAAAACTATTATAGGAAATATTATGAGAAAGATTAGGATCAAAAGTAATGTTTATTATTTAATTAATTATTTAGTTAATTTGTTTATTAAAATACATACGTAATTAAATATATTAGGATTAAAAATAAAGGTTTATTAATTAATTAATTAATTTTTTATTAGTTTATCAAATTTATTTATTTTCATTTCTATATATATATAACTAAATATACATAAAAATACTTACAAATTTGTATATAAACCTATTTATCAACTTAAAGATATATATTAGTAAAATATTTATGTACTTAAATTGAGAAACTAACCTATCAAATAATTAAATAAAGAACTAAATAAAACTTATATTAATATTATTATAGGAAATATTATGGGATAAATTAGGATAAAAAATTAATTCATAATATTAATAAAAATAATGAATAAATAAACATAATAAATACCAAATAAAAAATAGAAAAATAACAATTAAAGGGAGCATAGAGGAAATTAAAACAATCGATTGTCAATTGTAGTTGTTTCTTTTGGTCAAAAGTAGTCGTTGCTTTCTAGTCGTTTGAATGATGGGTCTCTCTATTTAACTTGTTGTCGTGATCTAATTCTTCATCTTGTCCCAATAATGAACCACACTTGCTAGTTCGAAACACGTAGACAAATGGATTTTGATGTGATTATTGCCCAAAAATGTCTCAAAAATTAATTTATTGTGTTTATAGAAAAAGAGGAAATATTTTAATGACAAGTTAGATGGATAGTTAAATAAAATAATAATAATAATTTAATTGAAAATAATAATAATAATAAAAGAATTTAATTCAATTTGTTTAATTTTAATTTTTTATTAATAAAACTATAATAATTTTTTCTAGAAAAAAAAATAATAACATGTCTATCATATTAAAAAAAATTTAAATAATAATAATTCATATTTGTTATATATATATATATATATAGTATTAAATCAAAATGTGCACCTTGATTGTGTCATGTATAGTATGTGAGTATAATAACAATAGGTGAGTATACCTATAACCTCACAACGATCTTTATTCTCAATATCTATTAGCCATTTTACTATCCTAAAGGACAAAGGGTCTTTGGAGATGTAGATTCTAAAAAAAAACCTATATATATGACCAAAATTTACACTACATATCAAACCCACTATTAAGGAATTATTACGAGGGAATGAATACAATTTCTCATTAAGACTCTTGCGGCCAAGTTTAAGCCTTTATTGGCGAGATCATCTGTAGCATAGTTATTCTTTCTCAACACATGAAAGAAGCTAATATTAGAGAAAATTAGTTTTAGATACCTGATTCAATCAATAATGCTTCACAACTCGCAATCTCTAGGCAAAGATCCACGAACAAGGTGATTGATAACTAGCTGTGAATCTCCTAGCACACCAAATCTTCGATGTTTTCTTATTTTCCCAAAAGGAGCCCTTATAGTAATCCATATGACTTTGTCGCATTATATATGCAATTGCCTAACCCCCAACTCAGTTCTCAATTTCAATTTTTCCATAGGGGTTGAGAATAACCCATCCCCCTCCTACTACCCCCAGATTATGCTTTGAAGCACCATCAAAACTCAACAAAAAGGATGTCTGAGATTTCCCCCATTTATTCATGTCATCTTCATCTAGCCTCAACTTCCACCCTTATGCAAATCTTGAGTGAGTTTTATTACTCCTTGGAAAACCAAGAAGGAGGTTAAGCAATCATTCCTTTTATTGGGAATCCACATTTCCTATATCAGCAAGGAGGGTAGAATTCTTCTGATATTCAACACATAACACTTGAGCTCTTAAGGCTACAGAATGAGGGTGATATTACTTCTCGTTGAAAATGTTGTCATTTTTAGCTATCCAAACCTTCCAATAGACAAATTTTGAGAACACCAACCAAATTTACTTGAAAGAGATCTTTGATTTGAATTTTCCAATATAGAAACCCTATCAAGAAGAGAAGAGGGAGGTGGGTTGGTCAAGCCATTGAGTTCTAGAGAAGGGAGGAGTAAGGGTGAACTCCTAGACTTCACGAACAAAGGAACATCGGAGAAAGAGATGATCAATTATTTCTTCCTATCTTAGGCATAAAGGACAACGTGAGGGGCCAACCATTCCTCTTTTTTGAATATTCTCATATGTCAAAATTTTACCATGCGTTAACAACCATAAAAAGGATTTTTATTTTTGGTGTATAATTGGGAGTCCAAACATGTGACCAAACACGTGACTTTGAAGGAAATCCTGCTTGAAAGAATAAAACAAAGTGGCCTTCTTAAACCATAAATTATGTGTTCTTTTATACCTAGTGATCAACATAGGCCTGATTCCTAGGGAAAATAGCCAACCAACAATGATATCAACATGTTAACTCAAGTCGATATATGGTGTGGAACGCAACCCAGGTCCTAGAAAATCCATGAATCGTAGCTATCCCATTTTGAAATATCTAATAACATGAATTTCTTCCAGAGATAAGCCAATCTCTCAAGGGGATTAGCTCCTCATGAATTTCCAAAGCTTGATTATTAAGGATTTTATCCAACCATAGATTTATTGACGTCACATTCCTCAAATATCAAGAAATAATCTCTTTAATCATATCCATATATGAATAAAATTGCTTCTAGATGGAAGAGCCTCCTTTTGGATCCAGAGGAGCTTTTAGGTTTAAATATCGGCTTTGTTGAAATAATTTACACCACACAACTTATTTCCACTAAGAAGAATGGTTTGAAATGTATCTCCACACCCACTTGGCACCTAATGCAATATTCATAAGGGAGGGATCATGGATCCCCATGCCACCATGGGACTTTTAGGATTTACCATAACCCATTTGATGAGATGAAACTTTTTATGACTCAGATTACCACCCTCCTATAAAAATTTCCTCATAAGTTTAGCTAGTTTGCAAAGAGTCCCAAATGGCACTAAGAGAGTTGTGAATTGGTAAAGAGGAAAGGTTGATAATACCACTTTAATAAGAACTTGACGCCCAACTAACTTCAACCAAATTGTTCCCCGCTACTGTAGCTTGGACTTTAATTTCGTAATAATCCTTGATCAAGCTTGGGAAGAATGGGATTTTAAAAAGATCGAAATCCCCAAATACATGAAATCTTTCAAAGAGGATACATGATGAAACCCAAGAAGGAGACACAACTATTTTTGAAGAAGGAGGCTAATATTCCAAGAACATCTTTGTGATTTTCTATGATTAATAAGACCTATATAAGCCAATATATATTGATTTAGAACTTCCTTGAAGCACTCTACAATTTTTAATGAGGCTCCTCCCAATAAGAGGGTATCATCTACAAATTGGGAGTGATTTATACTCTTGATGCCTGAGACATATCTTATACCCGAAAGGTTGCCATTCCTTCATTCATATTTAAGATGTATGCTTAATGAATCTGCCATCAAGATGTAGAGGAAAGGTGACAAGGGGCACCCTTGACAAAGCCCTCTTGAGGCTTTAAAAAAGCTCGAGGAGCGGTCATTCACCAAGGGGGAGATCTAAGGGGAGGAGATACAAACCTCCACCCATTTTATAAATTTCCCATCGAAGCCAAATTGAGATAACACTTTTAATAAAAAGTCTTGATTGACATATTCCCCTAACTTCGCCTCTTGGAATAGGAGTATGGATATAATTTCCTTTTTTATTAGAGATTTAATTTTGGAAGTCCATTTATCGGAGCCCAACCCCATGTAATTCCAGGAAAGGAACTTCATTATTTATTGTGTGATTTGTTGCCTCTGGAATGGAGACTAAAGTCACTTTTCTTGATTGATTTCTAGTGACCATTTTGGACAAATTGATTATCATTTGGGTCACCATTTCTTTATTGTTTTTTAGTTTTTTCATTTTGGAGTTGTTTATTTCTCTTCCTCCTTTCTTTCCTTTACAAATGATCTATTTCATTTTTCTTATTCGCATCCAATTTTTCGTCTACAAAGCTCACTGATAACCCTCTACCCTTAGCTTTGAGGGCCCTAGGGGAGTGGAATTCTTCTTCTTCTGAATCTAAACCCTCCCCTTGAGTCCCCATATGGGATTCCTCTAAGGGAGACATCCTTTATGGTGCTACAGGAGAAGAGGGCTTAGTGGGGCGTGTTGCCTTCTCCATTATTATTGTAGTAGTTGGAATTTCCTTTTGTTTCGGCAACTAATTCAAGATATTGAAGCTATTGTTTGGATTTGGGGATGTCTTGTTATTACTAGTAGAGGTTCCCTCTTTAGGCATTGACCCTTGCTTTTTTGGAGACACAGGCCCTTTCCATTTTTGCCCTGCCATTAGAGAGTTTTTGAGGTCTAACATGGGCCTCCTAAGGAATATTATAAAATAAAAGTGGAAATAATAAAATAATATTAGATTACCTAATTAAATTTTGGAGGGAAAAAAAAAAGAAAAAAACTACTTTTTAAACTCATATTTTCAAATTATTCCCCTATGATTTTACTCAAATTTCGAGTGGGAGAACTTGTTGGATGTGAAATTTAATTTTGCATCTAGGAAGTACCCATGTTACATACTTTTGATGGACCCTACTAAACGAAAAATGTGAAATACATGAAAAAACGTGATTGCAATCATGAATTTTCATGTAGTAGGTTCCATCAAAAGTATGCAACATGGGTACTCCTTGGATGCAAAATTAAATTATGCATCCAACAAGTGCTTTTGATCAAAATTTGAGCAAAATCGTAGGGAGATAAGTTGAAAATATGAGTTGAAAAAGTAATTTTATTTATCTATTTATTTTTATTTATTTATTTATTTTTATTTTATTTTATTTATTTATTTAATTTTATTATTATTATTATTATTATTATTATTATTATTATTATTTATCGTTTCACCACTTTAATCCAAAAATGGTGAATCATCCCCCATGGTTGGCATCATCATATTTAATCTTATTGGTTCTTATAAAGTTGATTTTTGTAGTACATTTTTGTTTTAAGGCCCATTTTTTACATCAAAATTTTTCTAATGGGTCGCTTGAGGAGGAGATTGGTTGTTTGCCCTTGCAAGGCCTCTTCTCTTTTTTTTTTTTGCCAATATTCTCCATCACTAAGATGCTTTAGCTGTTCTTCTGCCTTCTTCCTGCAATTGCATACAAAATGGCCATATTCATGGAAAAACTTGCATTTAAATGGAATTTGATAACAATCAACTTTCTGTATGTGAGACCAATTTTTTAGGTTTAGACTTATTACTATTGATAAGCCCTCTTCTAGGTCCACCTCCACACAGATCCTGGTGCATGCTTGCAATCCTTGTGGTGGCTCAACTCAATTGTTGTATTTGCAAAAGGAATTTCCTATACTCTTGAAAGTTTCCTTATTCCAACAATGTAGTGGGAAGAAGGGAAGCTTGACCCATACTGAGACTACTTTTAAAACATCACATTAATGGTTAAAAATGGACTCCAGTGGTCCACATATAACCCTTAACCCCCCCATGAAGTAGGGTCCATTCCTGAATATGAGATCCCAATCTGCTTTTTCTTCGAACAAAAAGGTGTTAAATCCTCATCTACAAAATGACGTTGAAACCTTATTTTTAATCTTGGGTATCCAATTCTTATCTATCCATGCTCACAGGGATCTCAAAGAGGGCCATAAGCCCATAAATTGACCAATAAGACCTTGATATGTAACCTTTAGGGCCATCGATCTGGATTGAGAGGTGCAAATTTCCACCTTTGGAATGTCATCGATCTTCTTCACAAATTTGGAGGATTTGGCCTTCTAGGAGCGTGGCCCTATAGAAACAAGGGCATTGAATGTCTCTATGTCAGGGGTGGTATCATGATCGCAATTCTTTTTACATGAATTGAGCCACGTTCGACACCGATTAAATGACTCCAACTATCATTTTCCTTTACATTTTCCGAATTACGCCTACTTAATATTTCATTCATCATTATTAAACAGTTAAGTGCAGAATACTTAACAAAAATAATCACACCATACTATCCATGCAAGAGACACAATATTCTTCAATAATTAGACTTTATATAAAAGTCTACAAATTTTATAATTCATCGGGGAGATTATGTCTCAACCCGTTTCATAAGTTTACAAAGTCGCGGTGTGTTGTCTAGTCGTTCGACATGCCCTCATGCACGACCCAACCATAGCTGCACCTTGTTCACGCTTTCCCAAGCTTGGTCGCTTAGCCCAACCGTGTCGTGTTGCCCAAACACTTCACCCGTGGCCCAACCGTCGTGTCTATCCGCCCACCCCCGCCACCTGAAATTGTGCATCGAGTCGGTCTGTCCACCCTACGGCCCGCCCAACTGTGCATTTGACTTCCTATTCCTGCCTAACCCGCGGGCTCATACGCTATCTGCACCACTAGCTTGCACTTTTCTGTGTTTTTGTTGTGTGATGTTCGGTCTTGCTCCTTCCTCAAGTCACACTCTTGTATATATATGGCCACTCATGCTTGGAAGGGACTTGACCTTCACCAAGTCGAACCACCCTTTCCACACGTCGCGTCCATTCAACATATTATTATGTTGGTCCACCTATCCATTTAGCCACTGCCTATAAACTTTCGCTCATACATATGCCCAACACTTAGTCGATTTTCAGTTTTCCCCTCACCTCTACCTGTGTTGGCTTCTCTCGGTGCACCCTCCAACACATTGGTTAGATGTGCTCACCCAGCTCGTTGGTTAAACGCACCCACCCAACTCATCAGTTAAACGTGCCCACCAGCTCGTCGGTTAAACGCGCCCGCACCTCTCATCAGTTAAATGTGCCCGCACCTCTTGTTAGTTAAACACACCCAATTTGGGCACTCGATTCATCCAAGTGCGGAGGTGATGACTCAAGGGCCTGACATCCTTCCCCACCAGAAGTCATTGTCATCCCAAGTAATCTGGCTAATCTCATCAACTCAACAATATCCCGATTCGTCCAAGTGCGGTGGTGATGACTCAAGGGCCTGACATCCTCCCCCATCAGAAGACATTATCGTCCCCAGTAATCCGGCTACTCTCATCAACTCAACATTGTACTCAACAATCTCCTTCCTCCATCTCCATAGTGAATCCGTCTTTTCCCAACTACTCTTCTCTGGTGCATTCTTCCATTTGACAAAGAACTCCCGTCATGTAGTGTTCCCGACTGTAGGTTTTAACCCCGTACAGAAATTACCTGCATACGAATTCTAAAACACAAAAAATAAACAATGCGAGAGCATAACACATAAAACACATATACACAGAGATTTCCCCTGGATCCCAAAATCGAGACTACCAGTTTGATTTTTCATTATGTTCCTTTCAATGTTACAATACATATTTATATGTGTCGAAGCATCCAATACCATGGACCGAAAACCATTGCGTCCAAACCGAAAACCATCGCGTCCAAAAAACATGTGTGAAAATCATGCACAAAACCATAGGTGGGTCCGCCCAACCTAACATAGGGTCCAAAACCAAAAATTTTTGGGGCGCTGCCCAGACCCCATAAAGTGGGGTTACGGGTACACCTCAAACCGCCTATGACCCCCCCCCCCCCCCTGCTACACAATCGGCACAACAAAGGGGGGCTCCACCCCCCTTCCAACCCCCAGTTAACTACGTGGGCTAGTCATGGAAAGAATATAACACAACCCAACACTGACACCCATAGTCTGAAGATTTGAAATCTTCTCTATAACAAGGTGTGGCCTATCCACAATCATGGTTGGTCCTCTCGGTGGTGTTGTCCTCTTAGGATTATGTGCATCAAGTCGATATCTCTTGAGCTAACTCATATGGAACATAGGATGTTTTGAACACATGTGGTTCGGAAGCTCCAACTCATAGGCAACTTCCCCAATTCGCTTCTCGGAATAGTCATTCATAATTCCTCATCAAAGATCTCACAGTCCCTTTTAGTGGCTGAAACTGATCCCCGTTAATCCTAAAAAAAACCATGTTTCCAACACTGAAGTGCGTGTCCCGTCTATCCATATCTGCCCATTTCTTCATCCTCCTTACAGCTTCATGCAAGTACACTCGTGCTGACTCCAAGGTCTCCTCCCATGCTGTCAAGAATCTCTTCACATGTGAACTCATCATAAATCCCCTCGATAACACAGTGTGTGGATCAACTGGAACCTATCCATTTACCAACTCAAATGGACTATACCTGGTTGCGGAAATCTTCTACATATTATAGCTAAACTGGGCCACATCTAAATGTTGAGGCCAATTATTCTGAACAACCGTCACATAATGTCTCAAGTAGTCCTCCAACAGTGCATTAATCCATTGAGTCTGCCCATCTGTATACGGATGGTAATTCGAACTCTGCAACAACTTTGTCCCAACCAACTAGAACAAAGTGGTCCAAAATCTGCCTATAAATCGCGGATCTCGGTCCGACACAATACTCAATGGAATACCCCAATACTTCACAACATGTTTGAAGAATAACTCAGCAGTCTTCTCGGCTCCACACGGTATCTTCGTCAGAATGAAGACAACATACTTAGAGAAACGATCGACCACGACCATAACTCCATTATACCCATGTACCTACAATAACTGAGTGATGAAGTCCATCAAAACACTCATACATGGTCTCTCTGGAATCGGTAAAGGCTGCAACAATCCTCCCTGTCTCTAATTATCTGATTTTTCCTGCAACAAATGATGCACGTATGTACATACTCCTCTACATCCTCTCGCATCTTCTCCAAAAAGAATCCTCTCTCCAACAATGCGAAAGAACGACGTTGCACTGGGTGGCCAGCCCATGGAGAATCGCGACACTCCTTTAAGAGGTGCCTCCTAAGTCCCGATGACTTTGGAATGTAAAATTGGTTCATAAAGAACAAGAGTCCATCTCATAGCCCACCCGCACCTACACTCGTCCTGCTGTCCGCCCGCGCCACCCGAAACTGTGCATTAGGTCGGTCCGCCCACCATGCGGCCCGCCCAATTGTGCACTCGAATGCCTATTCCTGCCCGACCCGCAGGCTCATACGCTGCTTGCACCACTAACTCGCATTGTTTCGTGTTTGTGTTGTGTGATGTTCGGTTGTGCTCCTTCCTCAAGTCGCACTCTTGTATATATATTACCGCCCATGCTTGGAAGGGGTTGGACCTTCACCAAGCCGAACCGCCCTTTCCACACGTCACCTCTGTTCAACATATTATTACGTCGGCCCGCCTATCCATTTAGTCACCACCTATAAACTTTCGCTTGCACATATGCCCAACACTTAGCTGATTTTTGGTTTTCCCCTCACTGCTACCCATGTCGGCTTCTCCTAGCGCGCCCTCTAGCTCGTCGGTTAAATGTGATCGCCTGGCTTGTTGGTTAAACGCGCCCACCTTGCTCGTTGTTTAAATGCGCCCACCAGCTCGTTAGTTAGACGCGCCCACCCAACTCATCGGTTAAATGCACTAGCACCTATCGTCTGCTAGCTCGTCGGTTAAAAGCGCCCGCATTGGGCGCTCGATTCGTCCAAGTGCGATGGTGATGACTCGGGGGCCTGACAGGTGGGGAGACAAGGGCCCTTCCGAACCCCAATCCATCTTTGGTGAAGAGGAACTTAGCGAAAGTTATAGGCTAAGCAATGTGCAACATGGTTTGCATGTTTTTTTTTTAACCCCGAGTGAAATAGTTGTTAACTATATTTTACAACATATAACTAATAAACATATAAAACTTAATGACTTTATATAATCAATAAATATATAATTAGAAATAAAAATATTTTTATATATAGAAATGTGAAATATAAAAAAAAAATATATAATAGTACTTATAATTTATAAGATCTAATTTACCATATAAATTAAAATAATAATTTATATTAGTAATAATTATATTTCAAAAAATTCAATTTTAAATTTAATTAATAAATATATACAATTTTAATACTCATAATAAACTTTTTTTCTAAAATATATACAATAATAATCATTGCTATACATATCACATTAAAAAATTAAATTTAAAAAATAATAAAATATGTCAAGATAAATACAATGTATATGTAATTATACGCATCATCAATGTTTTAATAAATTAAAAAATAAGAATATTCCTATATAAAAATGTGAAATTTATATAAAATATAAATAATATTATTAAGAACCATTATAGATGCATCCTAATCAAGTGTTCCCGAACATAAAATTTCTTAAATTGCAAATTTCTTTTTAAGCGCAAATTTTAAGGAAAACTTTGCACCTCTTGAAATTTGATTCCACTCAACTAGGAATTTATGAAGTATCCAAAACAATTCAAATCTCTCAAAATGCTAACTTGTTTTTTAATGCAAAACTTTAAAAAACTTTGCACCTAGAGAAATTTGATTCCTCACAAAGCTTAATAAATCTAAATATAAGATAGCCCAGAGTATTCTGTTAAAACACTTTGTGGTGTAAAGGTCATTGATTCGTGGGCAAAAACCCACCCATGTTAATAACTAGACCTAAGTAAGGTTTAATGAGTTACAAACCCTTAAATCTCAACCACAAATTAGACATTTTTGTTTTTAATACCATATTGACTCAAAAATAAAACAACAACAATATAAAAGACAAATTTTAAATGATATATATATATATATAGGAGTTGTCTATAATGCGACTTTTTGGAGATTCCGGTGACGGAATCCGGTTGAAGAAATTGAGGTTAAATCTTGATTTCTTGCAGTTAAAATGGTTTTTTAACTGCATATTTGGAATCAGCACCCTCGAAAACCCCTGGTACGCTTTCATTGTGCAGAAACTAGCTATCAAACTTGCGATTCCAATAAATTCCTGCCGGATTTCGACCGGAAAAACCCGCCAAAAAAGCTTTCAAAAAGTCGCGTTATAGACAACTGCTATATATATATATATATATTACTACACAACAATTAAAAATTCAAAAAAAATGATGTTCGCATTATTTTTATATTAAAATTAAATTTTCAATAAATAAAATAAGATTGGAGAAAGACGCCCAACCATAAATTCATGATCCATTAGAAAAAAAAAACCTATTTCCAGTAATTTACCTTTTGTCTCCCGAGGTCGCGTGATCAATGCAATACCTGTCAAAATTTTCACATCGACCCCTCACGAGATGCACATGACAACGTGGAAGGTGATGGACCACCAGCAATAATAACGATCTGTCATTCTTCCACGTCACTTTACGTGTCACATATCATAAAATAATATTAGACAGTACCACCCACTCGAGAAGATCCTTGTACACCTCAGCAAAATGAGATCCCTTCAATAATTCATCTAAATTTAAATATATATTTATTCCACAAACTCGCCCTCAACCACTAGGATTAAAACAGGTGATTATAGCACGATCGACCGGGTTTACATGCTACAGCATTTGTACAGTTGGCAACGTGGCCATTGTCGGTATTGATAATGACAGTTGACGTTGACGGAAAGAGACTTTCTGCTCACGCCGGCTGCTCAACCGTTGCAGAGAACAAAGTCATAATGCGTTTCCACGTGGCAAGTTTGCATTCAGCGTGGTGAAGTGAGGTGAAACGACACACAAATTGCCGTCTTGTAAGGCCTGTTACAGCAGAAAATTTTCCGTTAGTTAGCGGCCCGTTAAAGTATTTAAATTTATATATCGGCTTTTCTCGCACCCTGTGTTGCAGGTCCGTCATTCAATTTAGGGCTTTTTTTAAAGACTTCGCTGTAATTCAGAGAGTACCTGACCGGATCGATCAATGGCGACGAATGCAGCGGTGAGCACGCGGTGGATGGAAATTGCTCCGCCGCGGAGATTATTACGTTTACGGGAGGAGCGCGCACTGAGCAACGAGGAGCTCGTGGTTGGGCTTCAGACTGCTTTTGATAATGTGTGCAAAGTGGAGTTAATGGAGGGCAAGAATGGAACAATTGCAGAAAGAGAGCTTTAATTTCTCGCTGAACCCCGATCTTTTGGTTTGATCCTTGTTAGTAAATCGAAGGCGAGGCAGATTTTTACAATTTATGTGGCCGCTACCAGAAAAATTGTGTAAAATATTCGCCCAATGTTGTTTAGAAAATCAAGATTCCAATATTTTCTTTTTAAAGATGGAAAGTTCGAATAAATCTGTTTTCCAATAAAATATCGACTCGAGAGAAAATAATGGTCACAGATATCCAAATAAAAATGAAATAAGTTAATGGAAATAAAGCATTCCTTCGCCAGGAGCGTTGACATGAAATATTATTTGAACGATTTGTTCGCTAGGATGTGGTTTAGCGGCAGAATTTCAATTTTCGCGTACAATGTTTTTCACTTGGAATCCAGACATGTGCAAGAACATTAAAAAAAAATCCAAAAAAATCCACTTCCGGTCTGGACAAAAAAATATTTAATGGCCTTTTATAACGAAACAACTTTGAATGGAAAACAAAATAACAAAGCAGGCTCTGCAACTTTGCATCTTCAACAATTACATGTGTCTGTCGCTTCTATCTTTTATAGGATGGAAAAACGGCCATGTCAAGGAAGTTTTGGAATGACTTCGCGATGGACAGTTCCAACATATCCAAGCAACTACATGCATTCCAAAGCAGGTTGAAGTTTGAAGGTAGTTTAGTTTTTTAAAATAGTGTTAAAATCTATTATAATTTAGTAGTAAAATCTGTACCGGGCATAATCAAAAACTAATGTTTATGATTATCATTATTATTTCAGCAAAACCATATTATTTGGAATGACTTGCTGGTGTTCTTTAAAAAGAAGGTAGGGTTTCACAGACATTTTTAAATTTAACTCCTCATATTTCTATGTCTTAGGTCATTAATTTGTTTTCTTACCTCTGAAGAAAACACTCTGTTTTCTTGTTTTTTCTACTATCCCTGATTTTACAGATATACCACTCATACTTGACCGGGCTCTCCATCTCTCTAACTGTAAGGGTTTTTGCTGGGCCATTATGGTCATCTCTTGTTAATGCTTGGGTCATCGACCATATATCTGTATTTCTATTTTGTTGTTCACTATTTTCCTTTACATGCAAGCTAAATGACAGTCTCTCACACAATATGTTTTGGGGTTATTATGTTTTTTCTAATATACGAATGTGTTTTTCTTACTATTTAAAAAAAAAAACACATGTTTCCTTACATAGGAGGAAAACAAACTTTGAACCAAACAGAAATACCTTTTTAAAATTTCCTAAAGTTCTTTTAATTATTTGGATTAATATATAAAAAGGATTTCAATTATTTCTTTTTGATAATTTGTAATTTTTGATGAGAGAGGTTATGAATTTTAATTAAATCCAAAATTAAAATATTTTATGTTTACTGAAGTTAAAAATGTGTAGGAATGCAAAAAAAAATCTGTGAATTTTAGATAAAATTGATAAAATAAAACATTTAATAATTAAAGTATGTTTATATATATATATATATCTCGCAAAATGTTTGAGTATTTTAAATATTATTTAAAAAAAAATTATTATAAATATTTAAAACACCATTTTTATTTTAAATATAAACATTATATTAATCATAAATAAAAATAGATTTTAAAATATTATTAACAATGTTCAATTTTTTCTTAATATTAGACAAGATTAAAAGATATTTTAGTTTAGGAAATTCAGGTTGATCACTTTTTTATAATTCTTTTTCCTCTCTTGATGTTTTATGGTCCCACAAATTCTCCTTAAATTTGGAAGTAATTAAAATTTTTAATATCATCCTTATTCTCCAAGATGATCTCCTCCTTTGCCCCTAAAGGTCCAGCCAAGCTTGGGCATCCATATGTCACCTTATGTCATCCTCCTTTGAGTTGATGGTGAGGGTTTTGGCTAGAGTTAGAAGCAATTTAGGAAACCTCTTGGCTTCCATGTTGTGTAGCTTCTTATACATAAGATCTCTAGTCATATTCATGGTTTCAATGGAGCCAAGACTTACTTCATAAGGAGGATATGATACAGAGTATTTACTCTAATCTTGAGGTTGCCGGTTATAAACTGCTTTTGGATCTCAATCTTTCTCCACCTCTTTGGATGTATTGCAACCCTAAACCTCACACCGATATAAATTAACATAAGTGACCAAAGTCTCAATGAGGAGCTTTTTTTTATCTCATATCCAAAGATTTTCTGACTTCTAATTGTTTTCAAGCCCATGGTAAGCTTTATAACCTCCATTTATCCTTTTATCAATGGTATAATTTTAATTGAGCTTCATATTTATGTTGATTCCCATATATTTGTATGAAGACACTTGTTCCAAGAAACTCTTGTTATATATGATTGTATCATAAGTGATCTTTTTGGATTTAAACATAATAACTTCAATTTTGTTGGTATTAATAGTCATATCTATTTTGGAGTAGAAATTGTGTAGGATTTAAAGTAATCTATTGATTAAATTAAATAAGAAAGAAAAGAAAATATTTCTTTTAATAACTAAAATAAAATAAAATGATTCGGATCAAATCATTATATTGTTTTTCATCCATCTCATTACTTTCAGAATGGAAAAAATGGAGGAATCAACTCATAACACCAGTTTTACTGATAGGACCCAATTTAACGAATTGGGGTCTGAATCCTTCCTAGAGCATTTTGAGGCATCAAATGACATTTTTTGGGGGTAAAACATTTCTTCTTTAGTGCAACACTTTTTTTTCATATTCTACACACTGAGACCTTTCCAATTGCACAAAAAATGCCTCAATCAAAGTTTGTATGCAAAAGTTATGCCACTTGGAAGTTGACCTTCCTATTTTCATCACCATAGTTCGAGAGGATGTCACGTTAGCCCCCATAACTCATGGAAAACGGACTAACCGCATGGTTATAATGAAGAAGACTATACTCCATTCTTTTCGAGTGCATTTGTTCGATAGATGAGCAAAATAACTAAGAGGGATAGGGGGAGAGCACAAAGAGAGGATTTGTGCACTGTAGTAGCCCATGGGCCACATGCCATGCTTCTTTGTATTTGTAGCCATTTTCATTCAAAGAGATAAAGCATAGAGGCCTCACCTTCTAGCTAGGTTTTTTCTTCAAAGGTTTCCCTGGGTTATATCTTGTCTCAAATAATGGTTTGTGGGTTTTTATATCGTTGTTCTCTATTTTCCGCATAATTTTCATTTTCCTACATACAAAATAAACAATAATCTACAGATCCAGAAATCCAAAAAGAAATAAACCCTAATAGTGTAGATTTCATATTTTAAATAAAGTTTTATCATATCTATTGCGGCAAACTATTTAGTGGAACATTCATGGCAATTTATGGATCATATTAGTATTATAATAGGTTTCTTTGGGTATATTGTGGATATTTGTAGGGGTTCCAGATCGACTCATCCATAATTAAGAAAACCTTGGTCATGCATTAGAGGATATTTAAACCTCTATCCAAACCTCTATCCATGAAAAGGAATTCCTTTGTATTATTCCTATGTATTCTTTCTTGGTAATATTATTTTGGTAATATTATTTTGAAATGTGGGAGGCTGGAGTTTTTTACATAGACTTATTATTCTTCTGTATATTCTTTCTTTCCTGGTAATATTATTTTGAAGTGGTAATATTATTTTGAAGTGGGGGAGGTTGGAGTTTTTGATTATTCCTCTTATTCTTTCTTGGTAATATTATTTTGAAGTGTGGGAGGCTGGAGTTTTTGACACATATTTATTATGTTACTATTATGTACTAATCTAAATTCTTAAGCATAAAATTTGCCCATGATTAAAATTATGGGCATTACAGTGAAACTTTAATGGAAAGTTAAATATTTAAGCTCATGTTTTAACTTACAATGCCACTATATAGCAATTTTTATTAAAAAATATATATAAATGCATTTTATATCATATTTAAATTAATAATCAAGTTTCTCCTAACTTACAATTCCACTATATAATCTTTATTAAATAAAAAAAAAGATATAAATGCATTTTATATCATGTTTATGATCCGGATTTAAACAGGAACGCAACAAATTACAGAGATAACCATATACACAAAGATGCAGCGGAAATAACACTTCATTTCATCAATGGAAAATACTGAAATATGCTTACAATCAGAAATGGAAATAAACCAGCTAGGGCGATGGTAGCTTATCTCTGAGAAGAGATGTGATGGCTACATGCCTCTGAACTGTGTTACAATGAGGCTCGAAGGCCTATTTATTGCTGAGAAACAATGGAAAACCCTTAACATTCCAAAACCTAACCCTAGGAGATGAAACGCCAAACTATGGGCCCCGTTTGGGGGTAAGTTGGTACATCAACTTCCCGAGGTCGTAACTTTGGCACATGATCTCCGTTTGACGCATACAATAGCTCATTAGAAAGATCTATCCGAGCACTATCATTGTTGGAACGGGCAACATCGGTCCATGGACCGATGTTGCCCCCAGATTCCCCAAAAAACGTCGTTTAGGGCCTCAAAACGGCTCCGGAAGTTCAGGACCCGAAAAACTGCTAAAAATAGTAAGTTGTGCTACAATTAAGGAAACTGAAAATGCTGAGAAAGACAATGGTGGGGGTCTAGGTGGACTTGGCAGGTGGCCACCAATATCCACCTGGATCATTCCTCCCCCCTTAGGAAGCAATGGTCTCCATTGCGTTGAGTTCCTCCATGAGATGAGGAAACTTCTGCTGAACTTGTTCCCTGGTGAGCCACTTGCCCTGCTGAAGGAGTTGGCCTGCTTTGACAACTCGATACAGTTGGATATTCTGTTGGCGAGTGTTCTTGATCTGTGTGTCCATGATCCGATCAGTTGCAGCTTGTTCCATGCAATCTGGATTTAATTCTGTGGGTTTGAGCTGTTCTGCAATGTCGGATGTGTCTAGCAATGGTGGAAAGTATGGCCGAAGGCGGTCCACATTGAACACTAGGTGCAGGCCAAGGAATGGGGGAATGCTGAGCTCAAATGCATTGTCTCCCATAGCCTTAGTAATGGTGTAAGGACCATATCGGAGTGGTCTCAATTTCCGATAGGCTCCAGTAAGGCGTTCCTTTTGCAAGTGCAACTAGACTTTGTCGCCCACCTGAAACTTGTGTGGCACCCGATGTTGATCATGTCGCTGCTTGTACTTGGCATTTGATTTCTCAAGAATGTCATGGACCTGCTGGCGAATATGTTGGATGCGCTCAATGAAGCTGGTGGCCTTATCTGTTTCGGACTGGACATGAGCTGAATTCATGTGAGTAGCTGCAAGTGGCATGGCCACATCAATGGGGCATAGTGGCTGGAATCCCAAACCCACCTGAAAAGGGCTATGGCCAGTGGAGCTGTGAAGAGCTCGGTTGTAGCTGTGCTGAACATAGGGGAGGCTCTCGTCCCATGTGCGTGGATGCTTTGAGTTATACATGCGCAGAATGTGCACAATCATCCTATTGACAACCTCTGTCTGGCCATCAGTTTGAGGATGGAAGGCTGTGGACTTCGTGAGTTTGGTGTCCAGCATTGACCAGAGACTGGACCAAAATGTGCTGAGAAACCGACTGTCCCGATCTGAGATGATAGACTGTGGGATCCCAAAGTGCACCCACACTCATTCAAAGAAGAGTTTAGCAATGGCTTCTGCTGTGATATTCTTCTTGCAGGCCACCATAATGGCCATCTTCGAGAACCTGTCGACGACCACAAAAACACAGTCATTTCCATGCTTAGTGGAAGGAAGGCCTGACATGTAATCCATGGAGATGGATTCCCAAGGTCGACTAGGGGTAGGCAACGGGGTATAGAGGCCGTGCTTCTTAATGGTCGGTTTGGCAATGGCACAGGCAGTACATGATCGGATGTACTTCCCAACATCCTGTCGAAGATTCGGCCAATAGAAATAATTTTGCAGTACTGCCACTGTTTTCTCGACCCCGAAATGCCCAGCAACCCGACTGTAGTGTGCTTCCCAAATCATCTTGGCACGCTCGCTTGAAGGAACACAAAGGTGACCGAGGTGGCATAATAAGGCATCCTGGAGGTGAAAATCTGCAACCTGCCGACCCTCCAAGAGTGTCTGGTATGTGTGGCCGAATTCTGGGTCGCTTTTGTAGAGAAGTGGCCAATCAGAAGTCTCGTGCCCGCAAGAGTTGAGCACGGTGGTTAGCGCCCTGATCGGTGGTCGACTGAGGCAATCTGCAACATTATTGGTGCTGCCCTTTTTATACTTGATATTCAAGTGAAACTGTTGCAGGTATGTAGACCACTTCTGATGGCGATCATTCTGCAATTTCCCTTGGGTCTGTATGAACTGCAGAGGTCGGTGGTCTGTGTGGATGACCGTTTCCTTCCCCAAAATGTAATGCTTCCATTGTCGGCAGGCCTGTACAATGGAATACATCTCTTTATCATAAGTGGGGTACTTTCGGACTGTGTCTGAAAGTGTTTCACTGTGATATGCCACTGGATGTCCATGTTGAGTAAGGACTGCCCCAATAGCATAGTCAGAGGCATCTGTCTCGACCTCAAATGGTTGTTGTAAATCTGGTAACGCGAGCACTGGTGCCGTGCAGAGGCGATCCTTCAACTCCCTGAATGCCTTCTGTTGAGATTCAGACCAAAAGAATTTTGCTTTCGCCCCGCCCTTGGTGACTTGACTCAAGGGCCAAGAAATATGAGAAAACCCCAACACAAACCTGCGGTAGAAGTTGGCAAGACCTAGAAAGCTGCGGAGCTCTGTTAGAGTGGTTGGAGAGGGCCAATCCCGAATGACTTGGATCTTGGCTGGATCGACATGCACCCCCTGTTCATCAATGATGTATCCCAGATACTGAACCTGGGTCATGCCAAAAGTGCATTTCTCCAAATTGGCACATAGCTTGTGTTGCCGCAGTGTTTGGAGAACCTGTCGATGTGGTGGAGGTGCTCTTCCCAACTCTGGCTGAAGATCAGAATGTCATCCAAGTATACTACTACAAAGGAGTTGGTGAATGGCTGCAAGATGTCATCCATTAGCCTCATAAAGGTTGCAGGAGCATTCGTCAATCCGAAAGGCATGACCAACCATTCGAAGAGGCCCTCCTTGGATTTGAAGGCAGTCTTCCACACATCGGAGGGTTCGATTGGTACCTGGTGATATCCCGACTTTAGGTCGATCTTGCTGAAATATTTCGCCCCCTTTAGTTGGTCTAGGAGGTCATCAATCCGCGGGATCGGGTACCTATTACGGACAGTGATCTTGTTCAGCGCCCGATAGTCAATACAGAGTCTCCACGTCCCATCCTTCTTCTGTACCAACACGATCGGGCTCCCACAGGGCGATGAACTCGGACGGATGTGACCTTTCTGCAGGAGCTCCTGAATCTGCCTCTTGATTTCATCGTTCTCCAGAACGGAGCGCCGATAAATTGGTCCATTGGGTAGCGGCGCACCTGGGGTCAGATCGATGGAGTGCTTGACTTGACAGTGCAGAGGAACCCCTGCTGGGGAGGTGAAGATGTCCTCGTACTCCTCCACAATCTTGTCCATATGTAGTTGTCGTGCAGAGGGGCCCCGTTTGGAGGCCGCGGCCACTGTCTTCTTCTTTCCTTGAGGGCGTATCATCAGGAAAACAAATTTCCTGGTTTTGGAAATGATCTTACTGCATTGTTTTGCAGTAATCAAAGAGAGGGCGGCAGGTGGTGCTACCTCTGGTATCCTGAACAACTTATTTCCCAATGTAATAATAACAGCACGGGGCCTTGATTCATACACAGCATGTCGCTTCCACAAGTATGGTTGTCCTAGTAATACATCACAAACTTCAAGGGGAGCAATGTCACACAATACCTCATCCGTGAAGGGCTTGATGTTGTATGGAAGGCGACACTGCTGGCTCACGCGAAGATCTCGTCCTTGGTGAAGCCACCCAATGGTGTATGGTTGTGGATGTGCTGTGGTCGGTAAGCCCAACCGCTTCACGACCTCTGCCGAAATGAGGTTCTTTTGACTCCCGCTATCAACAATGAACTGTATCGGGGAGCCCTTTACCCACATCTGGGAGTGGAAGAGACGCTCCTCCTCCTCTGGATCTTCGGGTTCATTTTTCTGGATCTTTGCGGTAGCAACAGTGGCGCTGGGGTCCGCATCAATGATCTGCTTCCCTTTTTCATACCCCTTATCGGGTTCTGACTCAGAGTCGGAACATGCATCTGATTCTGAAACCTTTAGCTCAGCCACCAGTGACTGCTTGGCCCGACACTCACTTGTGTTGTGAGTGGAGCTCTTATGGAACTCGCACCATTTTCCAGTGTCTTTTCTCGGCTTCGCGGCGCTGTTCTTTGCTTGCAGCTTCGGCTGGTTGTCTTGGGCTGTCCCGCCTTGGCTTTGTCCTTTGTTCTGTGGTTTAGGGGCACCTTTCCCCTGCTTTGGATTCGCAGATCCAAAGTCTCGCTTCTTTTGTTTAAACTTCTGCTCGACCTTGACGGCATACCGGTATGCTGCGCCGAGTGAGGAGATGTTTAGGAATTGTATTTCTTCATGGATGTACTTGTGCAGGCAGCCACGGTATTTGAGTATCAAATGTTGCTCTGAATCCTTGATACCCAACTTTGTGCGAAGGGTATGGAAAAGATTGGTGAACTCCGGCACGTCTTGGTCCTTTCCCTGCCGCAGCGTGGTCCACTTTATGTATTCATCCTCATAGCTCCCGACAGGGTAGTACTGCTCCTTGATGGCATCCCGGAACGAATCCCAGGTGGGTGCGGTTGAAAATAGTGAGCCAGTACTTTCATCCTTCTGCTCGCAGTAGGTTTCCCACCAGTCCTTGACGTGGGGGGCTGCTTTGAGGAGAGCAAAAACAATCTTTTCCCGACTCGAAAATTCATGAACAGAAAAATAACCCTCTAGCAGATTTAACCATTTATCTACGGCATCTGCGTCTATCTGACCCTCGAATATGGGGATTTCAAAATTAACTTGTACCTTAAAGGGTGTGGCGTTTCCAGAGTAGCTGCTGGAAGCCGATGCGTTGCTTCTGGGTAGCCGCTGAAGGATCTGAGCAAAGCTGTCCATCATCGCGTTCCGTTGTCGCTCGAGGGCTTCTTCGAGCAAGATTTTGATGGGATCTCCTGCCCCCTCGTCTTTCTTCTCGTCCGCCATGGGAGGCCGTCGGGATTTGCGAGGCTGGTCTTGCAAAGGTTCAACCAGTTCAAGCCCTAACTCCTTATATCCCGACCTTGTTGGGGACATGCAAAGAAAAACAGAGAAAAAGCAGACTGCTCTGATACCACTGATCCAGATTTAAACAGGAACGCAACAAATTACAGAGATAACCATATACACAAAGATGCAGCGGAAATAATACTTCATTTCATCAATGGAAAATACTGAAATATGCTTACAATCAGAAATGGAAATAAACCAGCTAGGGCGATGGTAGCTTATCTCTGAGAAGAGATGTGATGGCTACATACCTCTGAACTGTGTTACAATGAGGCTCGAAGGCCTATTTATTGCTGAGAAACAATGGAAAACCCTTAACATTCCAAAACCTAACCCTAGGAGATGAAACGCCAAACTATGGGCCCCGTTTGGGGGTAAGTTGGTACATCAACTTCCCGGGGTCGTAACTTTGGCACATGATCTCCGTTTGACGCGTACAATAGCTCATTAGAAAGATCTATCCGAGCACTATCATTGTTGGAACGGGCAACATCGGTCCATTCCATGGACCCATGTTGCCCCTGGATTCCCCAAAAAACGTCGTTTAGGGCCTCAAAACGGCTCCGGAAGTTCAGGACCCGAAAAACTGCTAAAAATAGTAAGTTGTGCTACAATTAAGGAAACTAAAAATGCTGAGAAAGACAATGGTGGGGGTCTAGGTGGACTTGGCAGGTGGCCACCAATATCCACCTGGATCAGTTTAAGTAAATAGTCACTTACAATGCCACTATATAATCTTTATTAAATAATAAAAGATATAAATGCATTTTATATCATATTTAAATAAATAGTCAAGTTTTGCTTTACAGCAGGCCCAAATAAATAGTAAGTTTTACTTATCAGGCCCAAATAAATAGTAGTTTTCCTATTAATTATTTTGAGAGTTCCAAATATCCACGCAGTAAGAAGATTAAAACTTATAATAAAAAATTTTTAATGGGCCAAAATAAATAGTAGTTTTCCAATTAATTATTTTGAGGGTTCCAAATATCCATGTGGTAAGAAGATTAAAACTTATAATAAAAAGTTTTTAATGGTGAGTTTGTTAATATTTTCGAACCAATTATATTTTTTAAATTAAATCAGACTTTAAAAATATAATAAAAAGTTTTTAATTTAATATTTTTTAACAAATTATATTTTTAAAATAAAATAAATCAAACTCAATAACATAGGAGATAGTAGACTTCCTAAGTTAGCTTTAAATTCTAGCCAAAACCACGCCAAAACCACCTAAGGCTGAAGCGGGGATGGTATAAAGACACAAGGTTAAACCTTTAGGAGATCAACGAGAATGATGCATTGCAAAACATTAATAACATTAAAAATATTGTTACTTCTAAGTTCAAAGAAAAAATGTGGTGTGAGAAAGATTTAACAGCTAAAAGAAAATTAAGTTATTATAAGAAGGTCATCAACCCCACCCTAGAAGATCAAAAGTATCTCTCTATTTTAACTAGCTCAAAGAAGAAAATTAATATAGAACGAACTCTCATGAGCTCCATAGTGAAACAGGTCGTTGGGCAGTTCCTAAAACACCATGGATGGAAAGGATCTCCCATCTCTGTGAGAATAGGAACATCGAGGATGAAAACCACTTCCTCTTAGAGTGCCTAGCGTACCATCCCATCTCTGTGAGAATAGGAGCATCGAGGATGAAAACCGCTTCCTCTTAGAGTGCCTAGTGTACAATCACATTAAATCTCAGTTTCATAATCTTTGTAGCAATACTGACCTTCTTCCTAGCCTTTTATGATGTCAAAATTATAGTGGGCGCGGGAAGCTTCTCTCCATGCTTTTTGAGAATAGGAATAAAATCTTAAATCAAACCAAATAATTTGTTTCTTTAGGTCCAATAGACCAAAGTTTGGTCTCAGTGGACATTAACCACCACCATCATCATCATTATTTATTTGAAATTAAAAAATAATAATAACTTATTATTATTTTAAAATATTTTTTAAAACAAGTAGAGTTATATATATTAAAGGTTTAGTTTAATTTATAAATAAAAAAAATCAGAGGATATCAATTTAAGCAAGATTATGATTTTTTAATGTTTAAAATACATTTTTGAATACATAAATTTGTTTATATAATTGTTTTTTTACAGATTAAAAATTTATTTATTTAAATTTTTTTAATATGAAATACTTTAAAGAAATTTGAGGTTTTTTGTTTGGTTTTGGTAAGTGACCAACATCATATTTTGCTTTTCTTAATAAAAATCTAAAAGTTATACATCGAAATCATTATTTATTTTGTAATGATACGGTAAATAGGTTTTAAATTTTTCACTTATATTTTAATATTATAATTTTTAAGATTTTAAAATTAATATATATATGAGTGGGGTATTTTAATTGTTTTTTTTACTTATATTTTTAAATTTTTTTATTAAATATTATTTAAAAAATATATATTTTCTTCACTTTATTTTTTAAATGGTTCTATCTAATTAATTTTTTTATTTGAGTGAAAAATTATTAATAATGTTAATAATTTTTAACAATATTCATTTGACCATTAATATTAAAATTTTTAACAATATTCATTTCACAATTAATTAACAAATTTTTTTACTAGAACAAGTTGGCCTAACAATATTCATCTAATGTATAAAGTTGTCAATCTTGAACATCTAATTAATTTAATGACCATTAATTTTCTATCAAGGTTTCTTTAAATTCTTTGACACAACATCTTAAACTCTCCACAAATTTCTGCTGGTTTAATAATTTTGTATTTAATTTCCGTGACATGAAGTTTATGTTCGACAGATCATAAAAAACACTATTTAGGCTATTTAACACTATTTAGGTTATTTGTTTTTTTAAAACGCTACGGTCTAATAATTTCATATTTACTCTCCTTGGCGTGGAATTTACATTCAAATTTTCTATTGTTTTAATAATTTGGTAATTAGATTTGCAAAGCACATGATAATGGATTAATTTAAACGATAATTTAATAAACGATAACGATAATGATAATGGATTAATTTAGGTTCGTTATCGTTTATTAAATTATCGTTTAATAATAATGGATTAGACATCACATGCAATATTATAGAATAGTGGTGTTACACTGAGTTTATGGATTTATATTTAAACAATAATTATAAAATATGTTAATTAGTTAATTATATTTTATATTTATTATAATATAAACTTTAAATGTTATGATGAAAGTTAAAAAGTGAAAAAAAGAAGAGAGAATGAACGGGTACATTATTTTACATAAAAATAAAATAATTTATAACCCTACTAAACAATAGCTTTATTTTAAATTAAAATGTATAAATATTAAAACAAAATATAAATATAATTTTTATAGTTTTCAATTGGGGCATGGATAATAGTTAAATTCAATTAAAGGCCAGATCTAATGCATCACTTTTAGTCTTCAAAAGTTGACCTTGCTATTTTCGAAAATGCAAAACATATGGCATACATGTCTATAAATACCTTTCTTATACAAATTTTCCAAATTAACAACTTTTCGTCTTCAAAAGTTGACCTTGCTACTTTCGAAAATGCAAAACATATAGCATACATGTCTATAAATACGTTTCTTATACAAATTTTCCAAATTAACAAGCCTACGGCCGCTTTTTGCACCTTTTGGGGCAATTGCTAGTTATTCTGTTACAATTCCTAACAATATTTTATACGAGGTTTTCCCATATCGCGCTCATTAGTCAGAGATAATAGGAGAGGAATAAGGGTTGAGGTATGTATCTGCGTCCATTTTGCTGTAGACAAGAATTCCTATTCAGCAGTCCAACTCTCATTCAATAGCATGGGTGGGATTCTTTCCTGAAGAGATTTTAGGCTTTTTTTTATTGACTTGGGTGTTCTAATTGGAGTTTGATATTGATACCCATTTCTTCTCTTTTTCGGCTTATCTTTGTTAATATTCTGTCACTCATAGTCCTTGTTGGCTGGGAAGTGGTTTTGCAGGGTTGCTTTCAATGGCATTGATGAAATTCAAGGTGGGTTACAGAAGTAGAGGCGCGCACCAAGAAGCCCGGTTATGAAGGCCCCTGGTTTGAGGGCATTATACAAATTGCCTGAGGGACCACTCCAACGTGCTTTTTGGGAGTGAATATGGGGATGGGCCTCTTCAAGAGAAAACAGACTATATACGATTTATTAAGGCGACGCCCACAACGTCAGAAATTGACTCGCAATAGTCTCTGAAACCACACACCTCGCTGAGCGCCTCTACTTCCATAACCCACCGAAAATATTCCCAACGATCTCAGAGATCCCATTGAACACAGCATAGAAATATCAGCTAAACCCAGTGATCCTGTTGAACAAGAGCTGTATTTATGTAAAAATTTGTCATATGTCGATGTTTACTCACTACAAAATTACAGATTGTCGTTAGTGGGGTTATAATAGAATTTACACAGAGATTCATTTCTCTTAATTACAGATTGCCGTTAGTGGGGTTATAACTACCTCTGCCTTCTGCCTTCTGCCATGCAGCTTCTCCCATCTTCCAGAGGTGGTTTTACTCTGCAGCTATGAGAGATGTGTCATTTAGTTTTGTAAAACTAGCTAATAGCAAAGGTAATTTGTTTCTATGTCCCTTATTCATTTAGGTATTTGGTTGATATATGTCATTTTATTTCGAACTGCAGTAACGCAAAGGTTTTCTTTACAGACTTATGTACGGTTGCACAAGGATAATACCCTACTTCCTGGTGAGGGTTACTATACTTCCTTACAGTAAGTTGATTCCAGGAACGCGAATTCTACTTTTGCAGATTGGGAAAATCCATTGGCCAGCAAATTGAATTTCCCAACTCGTTCCTTTCACTTTTGTTATTTATTTAGGGCTTTATGCCGCCCTACCCAGCCATGAATTCTGCTAATCTTTGTTTTTTCTTCTATGGATTGTTAGGTTTGACCGCTTACAACTCTAGGCACGGAATTTTGGGTATGTGGTCCCATTATCTTATGGCTATTAGGTTCCTGTCCTTGACGCTTTGATTGTCTTTCTCTAGGTCTGAATTGGGGTTCCAACCCATCTACGATTAGGGTTTCTTAATAGACCCCAGCCAAGAGTCTTTCTACTAAATTTATTTTGTATTAAAATGAGAAATGGTCGCGTAGCCTAAAACACTTAGTGGGAGATTTGTTCACTACCATAGTGTAGCACTTGATTCCTATTTGGAAATTTAACATGGAGAAATGTTTCTTTATCAGTGGAGAAACCATCAGATTGAAATCTGTGTAGTATTCTTTCATGTTCATCATGGTCCAATTATTTACACACTTTCAGTTAATTTAGTGGAGAAACCATCAGATTGAAATCTGTGTAAAAAAGAAAAAGGAGGAAAGAGATTGAAGGGCTTTCCATCCTCTAAAACTCTGTGACTGGTTTTAGTTTATGGGAGCTCCCAACCCATCATGTCAAGATTTCCCTCTGTTCAATGTTTGGACAGTAAATGTGTTTCTACATTATTTAAATGATAGAGAAATGGCTGTGATATACTGGTTGCTTGAGACAGCTCTTGCCCTCCAAACCATGGAAATCCAAATACCACAGTGCAGGGTGAGGGAGGAAGAAAAGTACAAGCAGTTTTTAGCAAAACTGGAGGGTTTGAAAGGAGCAGAATCTAGAGCAGAAATACGCGTCATTGAAGGAAACCATGTTGTTGAAATTGGGAGGTGACAAGACTTTCCAGAAATTCGAATCTCATGAACGGTATTGATTTTATTTGCGTTAAAGAGCATGATAGTGGAGCCTCTCCTCGAAGATGTTTTACATTGGACAGTTTGCTATTGGTACCACAACGTCAGAAATTGAGTCGCAACAATTTCTGAAACCACGCACCTGGCTGAGCGCCTCTACTTCCATAACCCACCGAAAATATTTCCAACGATCTGAGAGATCCCATTGAACACAACATAGAAATATCAGCTAAACCCAGTGATCCTGTTGAACAAGAGTTGTATTTATGTAAAAATTTGTCATATGTCGATGTTTACTCACTACAAAATTACAGATTGCCGTTAGTGGGGTTATAATAGAATTTACACAAAGATTCATTTCTCTTAATTACAGATTGTCGTTAGTGGGGTTATAACTACCTCTTCCTTCTGCCATGCAGCGTCTCCCATCTTCCAGAGGTGGTTTTACTCTGCAGCTATGAGAGATGTGTCATTTAGTTTTATAAAACCAACTAATAGCAAAGGTAATTTGTTTCTATGTCCCTTATTCATTTAGGTATTTGGTTGATATAGTTTATTTTATTTCGAACTGCAGTAACGCAAAGGTTTTCTTTACAGACTTATGTACGGTTGCACAAGGATAATACCCTACTTCCTGGTGAGGGTTACTGTACTTCCTTACAGTAAGTTGATTCCAAGAACATAAATTATCCTTTTGCAAATTGGGAAAATCCATTGGCCAGCAAATTGAATTTCCCAACTTGTTCCTTTAACTTTTGTTATTTATTTAGGGCTTTATGCCACCCTACCCAGCCATCAATTCTGCTAATCTTTGTTTCTTCTTCTATGGATTGTTAGGTTTGACCGCTTACAAATCTAGGCACAGAATTTTGGGTATGCGGTCCCATTATCTTATGGCTGCCAGGTTCCTGTCCTTGACGCTTTGATTGTCTTTCTCTATGTCTGAATTGGGGTTCCAATGCATGTATGATTAGGGTTTCTGAATAGACCCTAGCCAAGAGTCTTTCTACTAAATTTATTTTGTATTAAAATGAGAAATGGTCGTGCGGCTTGAAACACTTAGTGGGAGATTTGTTCACTACCATAGTGTAGCACTTGATTCCTATTTGGAAATTTAACATGGAGAAATGTTTCTTTGTTAGTGGAGAAACCATCAGATTGAAATCTGTGTAGTATTATATCAAGTTCATCATGGTCCAATTATTTACACGCTTTCAGTTAATTCAGTGGAGAAACCATCAGATTGAAATCTGTGTAAAAAAGAAAAAAGAGGAAAGAGATTGAAGGGCTTTCCATCCTCTAAAACTCTGTGACTGGTTTTAGTTTGTGGGAGCTCCCAACCCATCATGTCAAGGTTTCCCTCTGTTCAATGTTTGGACAGTAAATGCGTTTCTACATTATTTAAACGATAGAGAAATGGCTGTGATATACTGGTTGCTTGAGATAGCTCTTGCCCTCCAAACCATGGAAATCCAAATACCACAGTGCAGGGTGAGGGGGGAAGAAAAGTACAAGCAGTTTTTAGCAGAACTGGAGGGTTTGAAAGGAGCAGAATCTAGAGCAAACATATGCGTCATTGAAGGAAACCGTGTTGTTGAAATTGGGAGGTGACAAGACTTTCCAGAAATTGGAATCTCATGAATGGTATTGATTTTATTTGCATTAAAGAGAATGATAGTGGAGCCTCTCCTCGAAGATGTTTTACATTGGACAGTTTGCTATTGGTACCACAACATCAGAAATTGACTCGCAACAGTCTCTGAAACCACGCACCTGGCTGAACGCCTCTACTTCCATAACCCACCGAAAATATTCCCAACGATCTGAGAGATCCCATTGAACACAACATAGAAATATCAGCTAAACCCAGTGATCCTTTTGAACAAGAGCTGTATTTATGTAAAAAAATTTCATATGTCGATGTTTACTCACTACAAAATTACATATTTCCGTTAGTGGGGTTATAATAGAATTTACACAGAGATTCGTTTCTCTTAATTACAGATTGCCGTTAGTGGGGTTATAACTACCTCTTCCTTCTGCCATGCAGCTTCTCCCATCTTCCAGAGGTGGTTTTACTCTGCAGCTATGAGAGATGTGTCATTTAGTTTTGTAAAACCAGCTAATAGCAAAGGTAATTTGTTTCTATGTCCCTTATTCATTTAGGTATTTGGTTGATATAGGTCATTTTATTTCAAACTACAGTAACGCAAATGTTTTCTTTACAGACTTATGTACGGTTGCACAAGGATAATACCCTACTTCCTGGTGAGGGTTACTATACTTCCTTACAGTAAGTTGATTCCAAGAACACGAATTCTCCTTTTGCAAATTGGGAAAATCCATTGGCCAGCAAATTGAATTTCCCAACTCATTTCTTTCACTTTTGTTATTTATTTAGGGCTTTATGCCGCCCTACCCAGCCATGAATTCTGCTAATCTTTGTTTTTTCTTCTATGGATTGTTAGGTTTGACCGCTTACAACTCTAGGCACGGAATTTTGGGTATGCGGTCCCATTATCTTATGGTTGTTAGGTTCGTGTCCTTGACGCTTTGATTGTCTTTCTTTAGGTCTGAATTGGGGTTCCAACCCATGTACGATTAGGGTTTCTTAATAGACCCCAACCAAGAGTCTTTCTACTAAATTTATTTTGTATTAAAGTGAGAAATGGTCGTGCGGCCTGAAACACTTAGTGGGAGATTTGTTCACTACCATAGTGTAGCACTTGATTCCTATTTGGAAATTTAACATGGAGAAATGTTTCTTTGTCAGTGGAGAAACCATCAGATTGAAATCTGTGTAGTATTATGTCAAGTTCATCATGGTCCAATTATTTACACGCTTTCAGTTAATTCAGTGGAGAAACCATCAGATTGAAATCTGTGTAAAAAATAAAAAAAGAGGAAAGAGATTGAAGGGCTTTCCATCCTCTAAAACTCTGTGACTGGTTTTAGTTTGTGGGAGCTCCCAACCCATCATGTCAATATTTCCCTCTGTTCAATGTTTGGACATTAAATGTGTTTCTACATTATTTAAATGATAGAGAAATGGCTGTGATATACTGGTTGCTTGAGACAGCTCTTGCCCTCCAAACCATGGAAATCCAAATACCACAGTGCAGGGTGGGGGAGGAAGAAAAGTAGAAGCATTTTTTAGCAAAACTGGAGGGTTTGAAAGGAGCAGAATCTAGAGCAGAAATACGTGTCATTGAAGGAAACCGTGTTGTTGAAATTGGGAGGTGACAAGACTTTCCAGAAATTCGAATCTCATGAACGGTATTGATTTTATTTGCGTTAAAGAGCATGATAGTGGAGCCTCTCCTCGAAGATGTTTTACATTGGACAGTTTGCTATTTGTTGAAAATGCAACAAGATGATGGAGCTTAGTGGAAAGGAGTCGCCTTCACTAAGTGGGCCCGCAGGCTATTTTTGGCGCAAAGTCTATTTTTAGACATATGAATCATGGTCTATGAGTTGCAGGATGCTATTTGTGGATGATTGGTCATGTTGGTAAAAATAGATGGAATTCTATTTTTCTACATATGGGTGGAGTCTATTTTTAGATTGCCAGTCTAAAAATAGAATAGTCGAATATTATTAGCTCTTAATAATATTTGGACTATAAACATTACCTTATCCTCTTGGAGCACTTCAGTTCGAGCTACAGATGTGGCACATGCAACTGCCAGAAGGAAATATGCTTTTCTTATGGGTTAGTTGAGCTATTGCATGATGGACTTCAGTTAGAACTCAAGTGATTGAGTTTGGTGGAGTTGATTGAGGAGTTGATGGAGTTGTGTTCAGTTTGACTTAGTTGAACTAGTTGTATTTAGTCTAACTGCAGAATACACTAGTGATGAGTGATGTGAATTAATTATTAATTAATTCACTAATTATTAACTCATAAATCAACTAAAGAATACATCAGTTAACTCAGTGCATGGACAGTTCAATGGAGACAAGTGTTAAAGGTGAGTGAAAGGGCAAGACAGCTGTCAGTTGTGACTATAGTTGTGCATGAGATTTGCACAATCAATGGATTGAGTATTGCCAATGAGGATTGCATGGTTCAACCAAGGGAAATACGAGTTTGGATCAGCCATTCTCATGCAGGATTGCGCAGTGGAGGCAGGCAAGCAGTAGAGGAGATTTGAACCTGTGATTGATTCAGATCTGAGCTAGTTTGTGTGTAACAGGTGGAGATAGTACTGAGTACTTGTGAGGAGTATTGTACTATGTATTGTTACATGTTCTCAATCAATATAATATACAGATAGTTGGGGGTTTTCAGCTGTATGCTTTCCCCGTGATATACTGTGTTGATATGTGTGATTGATGCTTCAATGTGCGCATGCGATTGTTTCTGAATACTGCAAATTGATGATCAATAGTAGAGGAGGTTATGTATTATGCATGCATTCCGCAAATAGTGTATAATCAGGATAATCTCTGTGAATAAGTGTTATATTATTCAAAATTTCTACACTATTGGTATTTTTATTTATTATCGTTTTACTATATTTGTAATAATGTGTTTTCTAGTTTAACCATATTTTTAATAATGTGTTAACCTATTTTATTTATAGTTCAAGGAAGTTAAACTCCATGTCAACCACTATTATTAGTATTTTTGGTTTAGATATGGTAAAAGTCAGTTTTGTAATTTTTTCCAGCAATAATTTATATTCAATTACTATTTAATTAGTTGTTTTTTAATTGTGTTTTTAATGATATTTATGAACTCTTTACGGTCTTCAACAGATAACTATTTTCCCAAGTCTATTTTAAGCCATTGGAAGCAAGCATACTGACTATAAAAAAAGCATTGATTCTTGCACTGCTAGAAACTGAGAGGCCTATCCCAAAAACAGAGCACAAAAAAATACTCTCGACTTACCTAAACATTTCTTTAGGTAGAAAGAGGAGAAAACAAAGTAGAAGAGATAAGATGCTTAGAAATCTTACGCCACAGTGGATTGGAGTCGATGCAATAATCCAGCCCATGTAGTAGTTGTGTTGGACGATGGCTGATATCTTCAAGCTTCGGTGCAACCATGGTCTAATTTTAATGCTTCTGTTGCTTGTGTAGTTCTATGTACTGCGTGTTGTCTAATTGACAAAGCAAGGTTGAAATCAGGGTACAATAAGTGAGTGGGGCGGAGCATGTGAGTTTAATTGGATGCTAGTCTCCTGTGCATTATTGAAGGGTTTATTCAGGGGTTCACAACTTTGCTCCCAATCATAAAATCTTTAAAATTCCCGAGAGGGTGTGAATGAAGCCATATGCAAATTTGGGATGCTTTTAATGGCATATCGATCTCTCTCATAGTGCAGTGGCTTAACAAAAGGACCACTGTAAGTTAAATAAACAAATTTAGAAAAAAACCATCATCAACAATTGTTTTTTGTCTTGGTTGAGTATCTTGATTTTTGTGTGAAAAGCAAATAGCCGGATTTTGAAACTGGGTATTTGAGATTATCGAAGTGATTAATAGTAGAGGATAAAATTTTGAGTATCATGCAAGCATCTTCTGCACTAGGTTGTGAAGGTTCGAAGCTTTAAAAAAAAAAAAAGATTACAGTTTTCAATCGACTGAAACTCCCAGTTTTTGTATATCTTGTATACTTTGATTTTTGTGTGAAAATCAAATCGCTGACTGTTGAAATTGGGTATTTGAGATATGTGTGTTTGGTTTGTTTAATTAAAAGTATTATAAAATATCAATAATAGTGTTCATACTAAGGAGAAGTGGTAAAAATTTAGATGTCCATAGGAAATATGAAATAACATAATCTTATATTAACTTATATACAAATAAAGTAGTTTAAAAAAAGTAAATTTTGAACACGTTGAATCCATTTTATATACAGGTGAAAATGCAACTTAAACAATGAAAATTTACAGGTGGTTTATATATATTTTTCCAAAAAGGAAAAAAAGATGATGAAAATTACATATTGTAGTAGCCAAAAATTGTTCCTTGCTCTAAGGGCGCAGACCATCCTCACCAAGTGCATATATATATATATATATATATATATATATATATATATATATATATATATATATATATATATATATATATATATATATATATATATATATATAAAGTTATAACCGGTCACAGTGAAGCCCATGGCCTATCAAAAAATATGTAACATCATATAGTCACTGTTCAAAAATATATACATGCATATAAGCAAAAATAAAGTTGTATGTTTGTCATTAGTTTCCTTCAACTATTTATTTCCCTTCATCAGTGAAGGGTTTGTGATAATAATCATAATGCATATAAACCCATCAAACCGGGCGTCTCCTCTGAGGGTTACTAACTTATCAGGATTTTGCTCGAATGCATATTTACCCACTAAAAGGAAACAAAGTCATAAGATGAATTGTTGAAATGATAATAACCAAATGGTTTGTGTTTACTATGTTTACATTGCATCTAGTGACAACGCAAAGTAGACAAAAGACCATGGTACCTGCACCGTAAGACCTTACATGCGTAAAAGTGCATTACTTTCAGATTCTCTTAGTTGTCTTTTCTCCTCGTCTTTTGGTTCCCCAGTGCAATGGTTACTTCCAAGCACCAAGATGTTTTTATCCTTTTTCATCACCAAGTATTTTCCTATACCAAATGGTTTGGATCTACCACCTCCTTGCTTGGTAGATTCAGTCGTGAAATATTTTTATTTGGTTTAGAATGCGAATTCAAATCCTGAATCAGTTGCATGTATTATGGTTAGTGGATTGTACACTACATCAGATGTGAGTTGAGACATAGTGCCATCATCATGGAAGGGGTGGCTAAGGGTGAAGATGCATAAACTCTTCTACTATTTTAATTTCCTCAAGAATTCATAAAAATTCGTTTATTATTTCTTTTTCCCTAAATTAATTTACATATTTGATAGTGGATTGTACACTACATCAGATGTGGGTTGAGACATGGAAGAGGGTGAAGATGCAGAAACTATTCTACTATTAAAATTCCTCAAGAATTCATACAAATTTGTTTATTTTTTCCTTTTCCATAAATTAATTTACATATTTGAAATATTAATAATACTTCTACATAATTTGAATGAAATATACATTTTGCAGGTTCATTACTTCTTCTTCAAGTCTCTGATGTCTCCAACAAGTTTTGATGAAATTTCAAATATGGAATGACAACCATGATGTTATTCACAATGTTATATTTTCTTTTCACCTCTTCCATTACAATCTACTACTTGTAATTTTTTATTTAAACTTAAAAAAGCATCTTTGATGATCAAGAGGCAATCTTTGTTACAAACATTATACTCTCTGTAAATTTCACCTAATGTAAATCATTTAACTTTATATTCCACCTTTACATGCAATCTTGTTTATTAATTATTATTTTCAATAACCTTCCAGATGTCATGATTATTCCTCAATTGCCCCAGATGTCAAAAAGCAAAAGCAACGCTATAAATAGGTAGCATATGGAAAAATAGCATAAATGAAGAAAAATATCATATGTTTTGCAATCTTGTATCCCTCAAACTTGTTTTAAAATTAAAAACAATAAACCTTAAAATAATAGACCATAACATGTTCACATAAACCATAGCAACTACATGGATAATGGATACATGAGACTAATTTTATTTACAAAATATCCATATTCGAAATACTCACAAGTAACTTAAGGATATAGCTGCAAATGTAACTCAATCTTCCACCCTTTCTTTCAATCTTTTCTATAAATCCTTACCTTCAATGACCATTCACATTTTTCTATTGTTCCTCAATTTATGCCTTACGGCGTTTCTTTTGCAACATTTGGTGCAAATGCTAGTCATATCTATTGCGACAAACTATTTAGTGGAACATTCATGGCAATTTATGGATCATATTAGTATTAGAGTAGGTTTCTTTGGGTATATTGTGGAGATTTGTAGGGGATCCAGATCGACTCATCCATAAGTAAGAAAACCTTGGTCATGCATTAGAGGATATTTCAACCTAAAAGTGGTCTCCTAAGGAAAAATAATAAAATAATAGTTAAAAAAATAAAATAAAAGTTATGAATTTTGGAGGGAAAAGAAGAAAAATTATCTTTTTAATTGCATTTTTTACTTATCTCCTTATAGGTTTACTCAAATTTCAAGTGTAGACACTCGTTGGATGTAGAATTAAAGTCCACATCCAATGAGTACCTATTATACCTACTTCTGAGAATACCTGCATTGATAAAATTGAAGATACATTAAAAAATGTGTTGAACATGTTTTTTTAAATGTATCTTCAACACGTTTTTTAATGTGTCTTCAATTTTTATCAGTGTGGGTCTTCTCAGAAGTATGCATAATGGGTACTCGTTGGATGTGGAATTTAATTTTGCATCCAATGATTGTCTATACTTGAAATTTGAGTAAACATTTAAGGAGATAGACCAAAAATACAATTACAAAAACTAATTTTTCTTCTTTTCGCTTTAAAATATTTACATGTATTTCTTTTTAAATTTAAAGGATTTTGATTGGTTTACATATTATGACATGGAAATTACATGAAAACTACATGGGAACTTTTAGGTTGAAATTTCCTCTAATGGCTGACGAATATATGAATAACCATCGTGATCGTGCAAAGGATAGGTTTTCGCGAATGGAAGCACAAGTTGCAAATATAATCCATAATGTGAATATCCTCATGTTGGCCTTGAACAATAAGCTTGAGCTACTCTAAGAAGATGGGGTTCTAACACAGAGGATCGATCAGAGGGGAGATTAGGAGATCGAGAAAAAACATAGAACTAGTCGAAGAAAGGACTAGAAAGAGATCAACCCAATTTGAGTTTCATCATTAGAGACCTTTTGAGGTCTAAAATGAGCCTCCTAAGAAAATAGTACAACCAAAATAAACTTTATAAGAACCAATAGGATTCAAGATGATGATGTCAACCATGGGGTATGATTCACCATTTTTGGGGTTAAAAAATTAGAATTTTAAAAATAAAATAAAATAAAAGAATAAAACTACTTTTTCAACTTGTATTTTCAACTTATCTCCCTAAGGTTTTACTCAAATTTCGAGCAGGAGTACGGGTTGGATGAAAAATTTAATTCCTCATCGAATGAGTACCCATGTTGCATACTTTTGATAGACCTTGCTATACGAAAAATGATAAATACATGAAAAACGTGATTGCAATCATGTTTTTCATGTATTTTTCATTTTTCGTGTAGAATGGTCCATCGAAATTATGCAACATGGGTACTCCTTGAATGAGGAATCAAATTCTCCATCCAATGAGTGTTCCCACTCAAAATTTGACTAAACCCATAGGGAAATAAGTTGAAAATACGAGTTGAAAAAATAGTTTTTTCTTTTTTCCCTCTAAAGTTTGATGATGTAATGTAATCTTATTTTATTAGTTCCTTAGGAGGCCCATTTTAGACCTCAAAATTCCCCTAATGTGAACCATTCACAACCCTTATTCAAAATGGAAGTGAAGGTCTATATCAAGCCATACCAATGTGAGATTGACACTCTGAAGCTAAATCACTAGTTGCAACAATTAGAAGTGTAGTTCAGTGTTCACCAAATCAAGGAAGAGCATAAGACTTCATTTGCATGGTTGAAATAAAAGAGTCATGACTTGACCTGGTGGGAAATCCACACGAAGACCTTGAGATTGGAGGAATATCCTCTAGTGACTAACTCGAAGGAATTTAAAACCCTCATAAAGTCACAGTTTTACCTTATCGGGTATGTAGAGGACTACTAGATCCGGTGGCACTACTTCATGCAAACGCAGGGGAAAAGTGTATAGGAGTACACCACAAATTTTAGAAATATGGCCATAATGTTTGGTATCTCCTCAAAGAACCCAAATGTGCTCCTCAAGTATCTAGGGGTCTGAATAGCCATTTGCAGAAGTGAGTGATGTTGTTCAAGCCCATATAGGTGGATGAGGCTTATGTACAAGCACAATACCTAAAGAACATAAACATGAAGAAAGGGAAATCAAGTGGATCAAAGAAGAGGAAACAACAAGAAGCTTCTAAGGAGGGGAAGAAGAAGTGGAAAGGATGAAAAAATAAAAAGACGAAAACCATAATACACTAGTCCAAAGATTCCAACAACCAATGCAACATTGATGGCCATACTAAGGAGAAGTTTTGGAAGATGCATCCGATCTTAACCCAAAGAAAAAAAATAAAGACAATAAGAAGAAGAATATCATGGCCATTGCTTTGAAAAGCTAGGTTGAAAGTGGCTCGGACGTGGATGCAAAGATTGTCTATATGTTAGTGCAAAAGGAGGTGAATTTCATCAGCCTTTAGCAACATGAAAGGAATAAATGACCAAACTCTTCCACATCAAGATACATGTCAAGAAGACAAATATTGATGCTTTATTTCATTCGGGATCGTAGATGAATCTTATTGCATGATCTGGTTAACAACTTGGGATTGGAAGATCATGATTGTCCAAGCCCAGATCCATTGGGTTGGGTAAATAAGAATGCAGAGTTAAACGTAACAAAACAACGCAAAATTAGATTTTCCATTATTGTTGATTTTATTGATGAAACATAACTAGATGTGGTCCCTCTTGATCTATGTAGAGTGGTGTTTGGAAATCCCTACATGTACATGTGAGATGCAATATTCATGCAAAGATCCAACTAGTATCAGTTTGTCAAGGATGGAAAATCGTTCACCATCAACATGCAAAAAGGAACGTCAAAAAATTCATTGTTAAGTGCCAACCAAGCTAGGAAATTGATCAATTCCGACAAGAAGCATGTTTCACTGTTTTTAAGAGAAAATCAGTCTATAGAAGAGTTAGTAAGAGGCAAGGCATCCCTAGAGAGGTGTACTAAGAAACATAAACAACAATTGGAATAGTTTCTACATGCATACATGGATGTGTTTGGGGATCCTAAAGCATTACCACCCAAGAGGGAAATGGAGCACGTGATATAGCTATTGTCGTACTCCCCATTGCCAAACATTGGGCTATAAAGATAGCCTGTAATAAAAGCAACTAAGGTGAAGAAACAGTTGGAACAACTATTAGAACAGGGTGTCATTCAACTAAGTACATCACCATGTGGGTCACTCATCATCATTTTGTTAGAGAAGGATGGGAATTGGTGGTTGTGTAATGATTACAGGGCATTGAACAAAATCACGATAAAGGACAGGTACCCCTTACCTAAAATAGATGATCTGTTGGATTAGTTGCAACAAGAAAAATACTTCACCAAGTTGGACTTAAAATCTACATAACTGATGCAGGAGCATTCAGCTCAGAAATATCATTGTATTTTAGTTAACATAGGGGTTCTTGTGTTTTCAAGGAAGTTGGTTTCCTATGTATTAAATTAATGTAATTGTTAAGGTTTTGAGTGATGTTAATGAGAGATATTAAGAATAGGATTTAATTAAGTATTGTGAAGCATATTTGTAAATGTTCTCGAATGTTGGAGAACATGAGAGATTTAGGACAGTTGAGAGTTCATAGAGATTGAGAGATTTGGGAATTAATTGTAAAAGCTTAGATTAGGAATTAGTTGATGATTTTGTGGATTAGAGAGGATCCTTAGAGATAAAGAAGAGATTTTAGGATTTTGTTGAGAAGGTTATGGATCTAAACCAAGAATTGGTTATAGAATCCTTTTGTATAAATGTAAGCCTAAAAGGCATAGAAAAGGGTTAGCTAACTAGGAATTAGTTCGAGAGTTAGATAGGTTTGATTGTAAGCCTACGGGCAGATAGGAAAGGAAAAGGCCACTGATAAGAAAATCAGGCCAGAGAGAGACAGAGACTCATGATGTAATTATTTGTTTATATATACACAGAGATTTTGATTCCTAAGTGTGTGATGTGTGTTGATTGATGGAATTATAGATTGTGTGTGTATTAGAAGTAACTCTACATAACATAGGGTTGCAGGTGTGCAGAACGCAGAGACGAAGTGCAGGGAAGAGTGTATTGGGCTTACACAAAGACAGAGTTGGAGGAAACTTTAACGTTACAGTAAAGGTATACTATAAGGTTCTTGGAACCTAAGGAGTTACGTAGTGGAAGCGTAAAGGAGTGAAGGAATAAAGAACGAAGTTGAAGATGGGATCAAAATAATTGAAGACCGGGAGGCGAGAACTAAGAACACAGACAGAAACCCGAACAAGTGGATTATTACACAGTATAGTCAAAAGAACGTAGCAGTGGAGCACAGTTGTTGGATCAATCAGATCAACGAATGAAAGCGAAGGAGATAGACGACCAGAATTAAATCGTGTAGAATAAAGTTAAGAATTGAGCGGCGGAGATTAAACCCTAGTGTTAGCGGAAGGACAGAGCGATTTTCATAAGCGGAAGTGGTTTCTCGCGTCACCTCAAAGATATAAGCGGTATTCCCAAAGACAGACCCGAGAAAGTTATAGACTGTGATCTAATCCAGTTGAAGTCCGGATAGATCACAGTCGTCTGTTTAATGGTGATCGGATGGATATCGTGTGGTTAAAGTGCACAGGGTTTAAATTGAAAACCGGACGCGATGAAGTTTTATACAACGAGGTTAAGAGCTCGTTGAGTTCTGACAATCAGAACCGTTCATCGAGGGATGGATCAGACAGTAATCGCATGCGAACATGCGCGTGGTTTAACTTTCCTAGCGGACCCGATGGGTTAATTAAAAGAAGTTTAACTTCTTTGAGATCCGCGGGAGATGAGTTAAAGTTGGTGAAACGACGCGATAGCCATTGATCTGAAGGAGCAGAAATTGACGGTGGTGGTTGAACGCGATAAGGAGAACCTCGATATGTGTGTAGAGGTTTGTGAAAAGGCAGAAAGGTAAGGTTAAGTGCGGTTAATGTAATATTTCTATTATATGGGTATTATAATAGAAATAGCGGAATTAAATGTATTTTGGGTTAAGTCAGGTTTTAACCAAGGAATAAGTTATGGTTAATACGTGCGGGGAGTTAAGAGTTAACCAAAGCTTATGAAAGGTTATGAACGGTTATGCTCAAAGGTTTATTAAAATCTAACCTTGAGTGTATTTATGAAATATTTCCGCTTAAGACTTAAACTAAGATAAAGTGGGTTTTCATCTGATGTTATGTTTCCGCTTAAGTGTTTAATTAAGAACATTAAACCTTGGTTATGGAGGGTTTACACCATGGATCAGGTGATTAATTCCCGGGACCAATGACATGCAATTGGGTATTGTCATCTTAGGCTGGCATCAATAACACCATATTCAATTTAGAGAAGAAGATACCTAGAAGACTACCTTCAAAACCAGGCAAGGTTTGTAAGAGTGGTTAGTCATGCCATTCAACCTATGAAAGGCACTAGCTACATTTATGAGGTTAATGAATGATATACTGCACCCTTTTATAGATTCATTTATTATTGCCAATTTGGATGATATACTAGTATATAGTGCTACTTGGGAGGAGCACATCTCACATTTGACATAGGTGCTAGAGACATTAAAGAAGCACCAATTTCTAGCAAATCTTAAGAAGTCTGAGTTTGCACACTGATCTTTGGTGTATTTGGGTATGTGATAGGTGGAGGAGAGATGAAGATAGATCTTGCCAATATGGAGGCCATCATGAAATGGTTGGTGCTTACTAATGTTTTTGAGGTTATGAGTTCTTCTAGAGAGGCATGATACCTAAGGAAATTCATAGGCTCATTTTCAGTGGTAAAACTACCACTCCATGCCATAACATCAAGTGGCAGAAATTTCTAGTGGGGAAAGGGTTAGTAAAGGGCCTTTGAGGAGTTAAATAAGAAGATTAGTCAAGCTCTAGTTCTGGCATTACTGAACTTGCAACAACCCTTCAAAGTGGAGATAGATGAGAGTGGGTATGCTATGGGAGTGGTCTTTATGCAAGGAGGAAGGAATGTATGCTACCTTTTTGAAGTACTTCATGGAGCAGTTCTTAACTACCCTACCTACGACAAAGAGCTCTATGCACTAGTGCAAACTGTGAAGAAGTGGAAGCACCATCTGATGGGAAATAATATAATAATCCACACATATCATAGACCACTATAGTACTCATAGGCCCAAAGTAATCTACAACAAACCAGGCATTACAAGTGGATGGGGTTTCCACAACAATTTCATTTAGTGATCAAGTATAAAAAGGGAAACACAAACAAGTTAGCCAACATTCTTGAAAGGCCATCAACATCAAAGATCCCCAACTTTGGGAACTTTGATGCACATGGAGCCATTCACCCATGACACATACATAGAGGCATATTCAGTGGATGAGGGCATTAAAGAGGTGTTTCAACAGTTGCAAAGCTATATTCATGTGCATGATGGTGACAACACAGTTGACTACCATCTCTAGGATGAGTTACTTTACATGCTAGATAATTTATGTGTTCCTAAAGGTGAGTGACTGCAGTTGATTAGAAAGGCTCACACCTACAAGGTTTCAGGGAACTTTGGTGGAGGGAAGACAATGGCCAAATTGTTGAGGTATGTGTATTCATCGAAGATGCAAGAACATGTAGCTAGGTTCATAAACCTGATGCATGCTTTGTTGTACCAACAAGCCTAGTAATAGGAAACAAAGTCTATATCATCCCTTAATTATACCCACTTGTCCCTTGAAAAGCATTCTCATGGAATTTTTTGGAGGTTTACCTGCAACGGGGAAGGGACATGACTACCTATTCATGGTAGTTGAAAGGTTCAACAAGATGTGTGTTCTTATGCCCTATAAAAAGACAATCAATGGGAAATAATTATTAGGTGATCAAATTTATGCTCAAAGTGTTAAAAAATGCTCGAAACCTATACCAGTGCGTAGATCTTGGTGACCTGAATCCAACGCAACTCGTTTCACTCAAAACTGATAATGTATGCTCCCGATATCGTGTTCTGATCGAATTGCCTAACAATTAAATTTTTTGTAATTGGGTTGCAGGTGCATCTAGTCAGCAGTCCGTACGCTGACTAGGTAGGTGATTGGGCATTTGACTGTGTACAATTTAGACCAATGGTTTGTTGACAAGTATCTCTTGTTTATTGGTTTGTGAATGGCACAATCTCATTGGTTGTGGGTTCGTTGAAGTGGACCAATGGTGGAGAGCTACGTGGGCCAATGGTTAGCTTCCACGTGGCCTCCTGTTGATGTGTAAAAATTTGTTAAGGGATCAGGCCAAGCTGCCCACCAAAATCGAACCCGCGACCAAGCATCGAGCACCACAAGCCTCAACCACCGCACCACACCATGTTTCTTAACAATCTATGTTGGTGGATTTTATTTAAATATTAACGATGCCACATTTGGGGGTAGGGTTGAGGCTAAGCCCCAGCCCTGGTCACTGCGCCCACGAGGATCAAGGGGCGGGACCATGGGCTAGGGCTTAGCTCCAGCCCCATGGTCACCTCCCATGACACCATGCACCGAGAGCCATTACACAAAACCACGGGCATAGATTTGTAAAGAGGCCAATCCCTCGGTCACATGACCTAGCATACAACTAGTTGCATGGAGGAGCAAAGGGGGGCTAGCCCTAGGTCACATGGCCTATTATATGACCATGTTCGTCAGCAAAAGGAGCGCGTGGAAAAATTGCCACTAGGACCAGTTCTATGGGCGGACATTTGACCACGAACTTGGTCATTGAGGGCCCGAGCATCGGGGGTGGGTAGTTAGCCTCGACCCCTGGGCACGTGGCCACATGTGACCTTAATTTTTCAGAAAACTGGGTGTTAGTGGACAGTTTAACTATCTGACAATTTCACCCGTCGCATGGGATTGTAGGCTAGGTTTGCGCGCCGGTTTTGATTTTGGGGCGCTCAAGTCAGGTTTAGGTCGAATTATAGGATGGTTAACATAGAATTTCATGAGAGAGCTTGGAAGCTCATAACTTTTGGAGTTTTTATCCAAATTGGGCTCATAAAGAGGTTGTTGAGGGGTTTTTGTATGTTCTTAATCCATTGGTAACCTCTATTTTCTGATTTGAGCACATCTACAGGGTCTTTTTGCAAGTTTGAGACTAAATGTGTATGGATCAGTGAGGGATTAGAAGTAGTTATAGGAAGTTTTGGGGCATGGAGAAGACCTTGTAGGGATATTCTCAATTCTAGAAGGCTACTACAATAGCTATAACCAACAGGGTTCAACTCATGTTCAAATTCTCTTATCATGAAGTTTTGCTTATATGTTTCAATGTGGATTTGAAGCATGCACATGATGTTTTTAACTCATTTTAGTTGAAGGATGTCATGTTTGTAGAAGATGTTTTGAGTTGTTATTGTTATGAGAGTTCTTTATAGGATAACATTACCTTGTATAGGTAATGGCCACTTATTTACTTGCAGCAATTGTTTATGTACTTCATTGATACTGAATATATGTGTGGTCTAGTCACGTTGACAAGCCCAGAGATGTAGCCTGGGAGGGGTGAACTCCGTAAAAAAACCTTTGTATTTCTCTTCTTTACGCCTTCATGAATTATGTGTGTTATGTTCATTATGTTCAACTACATATGGAGACTAATTCATGATTTGAAGACACATTGAATAAATCTGTTATTTTAAGACCCATTTTTCACCTTGCAAAGTGTTGACACGGTCCTAAGTTTTGTTTTATTTGATTTTGGAAAAGAGGAAGAAATCACCTAAATCCAATTTTAGATCAGTTTGGTATCAGAGCTCCAGTTGACCAAGTTGCAAGATGGGCAGCAAAAAGAATCTCCAAGAGCTAGAGGAGCAGAATTTGGCTCTTCGAATGGAGAACATAGAATTGAGAAGGATGTTGGAGATAGCTGAAGAGGAGAAGAGACACATGCATTTTGTTTTGCAGCAAGTTCTTGATGAGCAAGTTGCAGAAAGCTCTACTCCTGCACCAGCAAGGGAAACCTCCAAGATGAGGCTAGTGTGTGGTCATGGTTAAAATAGTGGTTTTGGACCATATGTGGAAGATGTTGCATGTGCTTTTTGCAAACATCTTCAAGAAGCACACCATAAGCCAGTGGACAAGAGTGGATGGCTAGAGTCATCTACAAGTTGGCCATCATTGTCATCATCAAAAGTTAAAAGGATGCATGAAAAGTTTAAAGAGGTAATCAATATCTCAAATTCCACTCCTTTTGTTTCCATGCATAATAACTCTTTTGCAGCATTCGAGCAACATACCAAGGGCATAGGTATGAAGTTGCTTTCCAAGATGGGATATGAAGGTGGAGGTCTTGGAAAAACTGGTCAATGCATTACCAATCCAATTATGGTTAAGAAAATACCAAAGTACCAGGGATTGGGATATAGCTGAAGGGAGTTTGGAGAATGCTCCAAAAGGCTTGAGGTACATCAAACATTTGATCATGAGATGTCACCACCTTGTGACAATCGTCAAAACTACAACTCTAGAGACATTTATAACTCTCAAGAGTGTTTTCCAATGCATGGAAAATTTGAATACTTGTGGAATCAGTACCCTTGTACATTTTTTGATGCTTCTGACCATTTCATTGTTATATGTGAGCAACATATGTTAATGGTTAAACGAATGAACCAAATTTGGGCATCAAGCATAATGAATTTCTTTTGCAAGAGCGAACTTCTATGTTAGCAAACAAGAAGAATTTTTTCTGTGCTCATTGCAAAGTGCATGGAAATGACACTGAACGATGTTGGAAGTTGTTGTTGGCTTGATGGGGCTTGACCCAAGTTCAACTTTAACTGCGCCAACCAACAAAACCCTAAATGTTGGCCCTTTCGGCAACAACCTGCGCAACGCAGGCTGCAGTCTCACTCAAAGCAGTATTGGGGGATGCTAGAACCAAGTTTTTGCATCCAAAGGCCTGTGTGATGGTTTCCTGAAGTTCTTACGGCTTAGATCTGCCTTCGCGCAGATCTAATCCTTTCGACAGACAACTACTGCAACTTTATCTAAATGACCTTCAAATCTTCACGAAGGTACTTAATTGTACTTATCATGCATAAAGATAGATCTACCAGGTTCATGTAGTAAATAAGCATTCATTCATATAAAACCAATTACAGGGTGAAGATACATAAACTTAGCAAAAGTAAATAAAATAACAGAAATGCTTAAATTTCGGCTCAAAATAGTCTTTATTAGGTAGAACGTTCAGATACAGACTTCTTATCTTTGCGCACTCAGTTGCAGGGGCCTGCACGCTCAGCTTGTGGACTTACCAAGGTCTCTGCGCACTCAGCTTCAGGAGCCTTCCCCTTTCCCCTAAGTACAGGAAACATACCTTTCCTCTCTTAGCACCTTTCCCTTACTATGATTCTTCTTTATCAGATATCTCTCTAGAATCGTTATGAATCAACTTTATATAGCCTTTGTTTTACAATAACATGGTCTACGGACCATGGGCGGGTCTCAAAACAACTCTATCACCTACCCAACTGAGGGACTAAAGCCCCTTTGACTTCTACTGGCTTCGTGCTATGTTTTTCCACATTTCGCGGAGACTTTACATTTGCTACAAAATATAATACAAAATTGACTCAAAACTCAACAAAATTGACTCGAGGGACCCCATCCCAATAGTTGCATACGAAACTTCGTTCAAAGAAAGGTAAAGAGATTATGTTGCATAATGCAAGGAAAACAAAAGGTGTCAAAGAGGACTCTCCACAATCCTAAGTGATCTTCAAGACAAGAAGATGCAAGAAGAGAGCTCGTAATCCTAGGAGAGGCAAAGTTTGGGTACACTTATTGTAAAGTTGTTTTGAAAAAACAAATTGTAAATACTTGTTGTCATTATCTGTTTAGGTACTTTTGTAAAGTGAACATAATTGTCACTTTGTTCAACAAGTAGATTATTTTCATTGATTTATGTATTGACTTGTTATAAGTCCACATGTTCAGGACTTTTTGTGAATGTACAAAATTGTCGTTCAGAGTTGTCAACAAATTGTCATATGTTCACTGATACAAGTATTTGATTTGAAACTTGTGTGAATTAAATATTTGTTTCTAAGATTGGATAAGATGACTATGTATAGTAGGCAAGATCAATCATATCATGGAAATTTTGCAGCAGTGTATTTTTCATGTATAAGCTCAACTGGAATACGTTAAAGCAAATTTATTTTATTTCTGATTTCGAAGATGGAGTCACATTTGTCTTCAACAGTTTAAACTTCAAGATGAAGTGTTTTTGGAGCTGTGCACAGATGAGAGTTGAGAGAATTTTCAGATTCCACTCATCAGTATTTTGTTCCTGCGACAACGCTAATAATGTGACTCAATTCTTAATAGGACAATAGGCCTTCATGAGGATGATAAGTGAAGTGTCTTGATTGGGGCTTGAAAGGCACCAATTGAAAATTTTGTAGTTTGGATTGAATTTTGGGTATTTTTGAGTTCCAACTCTTTATATTGACTAGGAAAGTAAACTTTTGGAGTCCAAAAGTTCTTAGAGGGGAGATGTAATCAGGTGATCAAATTTATGCTCAAAATTAAAAGTGTTCAAAAATTATCGAAACTTATCCTAGTGCATATATCTCAGCAACCTGATTCCAACACAAATTGTTTCACTCAAAACCGATATCATATGCTACCGATATCGTGTTCTGATCGAATTGTCAAACAACTAAAAAATTTGTAATTGGATTGTAGGTATGCCTAGTCAGCAGTCCGTAAGATGACTAGGCAGGTGACTAGGAAGGTGACTGTGTACAATTTGGACCAATGGTTTGTTGACAAGTGTCTCTTTTTTATTGGTTCATGAATGGCACAATTTCATTGGTTGTGGGTTCGTTGAAGTGGACCAATGGTGACAAGTGTCTCTTGTTTATTGGTTCGTGAATGACACAATTTCATTGGTTGTGGGTTCATTGACGTGGACCAATGGTGAAGAACCACGTGGGCTAATGGTTGGATTCCACGTGGCCTTCCATTAGTGAAGAGCCACGTGGGCTAATGGCTGGCTGCCAAGGGACCAAGCACCGAGCACCACATGCCACAACCATCGCACCACACCATGTTTCTTAACAATCTATGTTGGCAGATATTATTTAAAGATTAATGATACCGCATTTAGGGCTAGGGTCGGGGCTAAACCCCAGCCCTAGTCACCGCGCCCACAAGGATCAAGGGGCGGGACTGTGGGCCAGGGCTTAGCCCCAACCCCGTGGTCACTGCCCACGACACCATGAATTGAGAACCATTACACAGAACCGCAAGTGAAGATTTGCAAAGGGGCCAGCCCCAGGGTCACATAACCCCGCATATAACCGGGTGCACAGAGGAGCGGGGGCGCGGGGGGTGGGCGGGTAGCCCCTAGCCACATGGCTTGTTATATGACCACATCCATCACAAATGGATCCCGCAGAAAAATTGGCACCAAGCTTGGTTCTATGGGTGGAGATATAACCACGAACTTCGTTTTTGGGGGCCCTGATTGTCAGGGGCAGGCGATTAGCCCTGACCCCTGTGCATGTGGCCCCATGCGACCTTAATTTCGAAAAACTAGGCGTTAGTGGACAGTTTAACTCTCTGAAAATTTCACCCATCGGGCGGGATTGTAGGCCAATTTTGTGCGCTGGTTCCGTGTTTGGGGCGCTCAAGCCAGGTTTAGGTTGAATTGCATGAGAGAGCTTGGAAGCTCGTAACTTTTGCAATTTTTATCCAAATTGAGCTTAGAAAGAGGCTTCTTAGGGGTTTTTGATGTTCTGAATCCATTGGTAACCTATATTTTCTTATTTGAGCACATCTACAGGGTATTTTTGCAGGTTTGAGACTAAAGGTGTATGGATCAGTTAGGGATTGGAAGCAATTCTAGGAAGTTTTTGGGCATGGAGAAGAACTTGTAGGGGTATTCTCAATTCTAGAAGGCTACTATAGCAGTTGTAACCAGCAGGGTTTAGCTCAGGTTCAACTTCTCTTATCATGAAGTTTTTATTATATGTTTCAATGTGGAATTGAAGCATGCACATGATGTTTTTAACTCATTTCAGTTGAAGGATGTCATCTTTGAAGAAGATGTTTTGGGTTGTTGTTGTTGTGAGAGTTATTTATAGGATAACATTACCTTGTAGGGGTAATATGCACTTATTTACTTGCAGCAATTGTTTATGTACTTCATTGATACTGAATATATGAGTGGTCTAGTCACGTTGACAGGCCCAAAGATGTAGCCCAGGAGGTGTGAACTCCATCAACAAACCTTTGTCTTTATCTTCTTTATGTCTTCATGGATTATGTGTGTTATGTTCATTATGTTCAGCTACATATGGACATTAATTCATGATTTGAGGAGACATTGAATAAATTTGTTATTTTAAGACCCATTTTTCACCTTGCAAATAATTGACACAGTCCTAAGTTTTGTTTTATTTGATTTTCGAAAAGAGGAATAAATCACCTAAATTCAATTTCAGATCAAGGAAGTAGAAAACTTGTTCTTTGGACATGTCTGGGTGCACTTTGGGATAAAGAGGAGCGTCACTTCAGGTAGGGACATGATATTTATCAGTGCATTTTGGAATATATTGTGGGAGAAGATGGACACAAAGTCAAAGAGGGCTATAACATTCCATCCTTAGTTAGATGGGCAAACAAAAGTAGTCAACGAGACTTTTTGAGGGGTTACAATAAAAAGAAACTGAAGACCTAGGATGGAAATCTGGTATATATACAACACTCTTATACACCCATGCATGCATATTTACTCATTTGTGAATGTAGAGAATCTGAAACTCTATGAGCCTTCCATGCTCGATCAGGGAGAAGAACAAGTCCTACCTTTTGTGGAGGATTTGACACGAGATGTTTAGGTAGAGTTGACAAAAGATATAGTTTTCTAGAAGAGGTCCATAAGTACAAGACAGGGGCAACATGACCTTTAGCAGATTGGGTTGAAAGGACAACTTCCAGGCAAGGGTAAATGGTACACCCAAGAAAAGGTGGAGGAAATTTCCTCACCTCATTTAGTAGAAGCTTTGGGGGACCTAAATCTACCAAAAATGGGGAGATTTGATCCGGATTGGATCATTATATTATTGTTCATCTATCTTGATTTTTTTGTAATGGAAAACGAGGAGGAATTAACTCACAAGACCAGTTTTATCGGCAAGACCCATTTTAGAAAATTAGGGTTTGAATTCTTTTGGGAGCATTTTGAGGTATGAAATGATGTTTTTTGGGGGTAAAACTTTTCCCCTATACCATCATTCCTTTTTTTATATTCTACACACATAGACCTTTCTAATGGCACAAAAATCACCTCAATAAGTGTTGGTGTGCAAAAGTTATGCCACTTGGAAGTTGACCTTCTTGTTTTCACCACCATAATTTGAGAGGATGCCATGTCACCCATCGTAACTCATGGAAATGGGGTTACCAATGTGGTTATGATGAAGAACACTATAGAGGAGTCCATATTGTAACTCTTGTTAAGAGTTGAGGTAGTCAAACCTAACCACTAGTAGGCTATTAGGTTGTGTTATAACCAGGCCACTAAGAGGAAAAGAGGTTCCATTCTTCTCGAGTGCATTTGTTCCATAGATCAACAAAATAACCGAGAGGGATGGGGGAGAGAACACAGAGAGGATTTGTGAACTGTAGTAGCCCACAGGCCACATGCCATACTTTGTACTCGCAGCCATTTTATATTTAGAGAAAGATAGCAGAGAGGCCTCACCTTCCAGCTAGGTTTTCTCCCAAAAAAGTTTCCCAAGTTATAACTTGTGTCAAAAGGTGGTTTGTGAGTTTTGATTTCATTGTTCTCTATTTTATGCATAATTTTAATTTGCATGCATATACAATAAACATTAATCTACATATCCATAAATCTAAAAAGAAATAAACTCTAATAGTGTAGATTTCATATTTTTAAATATAGTTTTATCAGATCTATTGTGGTGAACTGTTTAATAAAATATCCACAATAATTTATCAATCATAAAATTTTAAATATTTTAACTCTATTCCATTAAATTAATTAATTTAAAAAAATAATTATGAAAATAAATAGATTAAATATTTTAAATTAATTTTTTATAAAAAAATATATATACTTACCATGGTAAAATAATTAAATTAAATTAATTATATGCATTATTTATAAAAATGATTAAAAATTACATATTTTTTTTATGCATAATTTACAATTAATTAAAAGTTATATAAATGATTTAAAATTAATTATAAACTTTTAGTTGGGTTATATTATAGTGACAAAATTAATTATAACTTAATTGGTAGTGCTCACTAATTATTATTCACTATAACATTTAGGATTATTGGTTCGTGCTTTGTAAGGGAATAGACCTCTTAGTAGATATATGTGAATTTTGTAACATCAACTTCTTTCCTTACTTTCGAGACTAACTTTTAGTTAATCACAAATAATTCTAAATGTATTTTTAGGGAAAATAACAGTTTAATATTCTTAACAAAGCCATTCTCCCTTGAAATAATGGCTAAGGCTATTTTTAATAATCTTTGTGTTTTTAGTAATATTAACTTGAAGTCTATATTATACTCACTTGCAATTTAACATTATGTTTAGAAAAATAACTATATATATATATATGAGATTAAAAGTTTGTATTTATAATTATGGGAGAGGTGTATTCCTCGGTGTGGATGAACTATAACCCCTCTATGTATGATCATGATGGTTATTAATAAGCAAGTGAAGAGGATCGAGGATCCTTCCAATTAGCACCAACACGATAAAGGAAGGCATGCAAACATTGGTGGGTACTTATGGTTCAAGGCTTTTGGATCATTGATGCATGGATGATTTATACAACTTATTTTGGTATTATAGGATTAAGTATTCGATAGGTATGTAGTTATGAAAGAATGCAATATTGATTAATTGTTTGATGGGTACACAAAGGAAATGATTGGTTTCTATAATTCCCTCTCTTTAGAATAATTTTGTTTGGTGGTCATGCTTCCTTAGCCCTTTAAGGGTGAGGAGGTATTTTATTAGAAAGATTTTATGTTGGTTTCAGACTATTTCAATTTCTAGCAAGAAAGCCAGAGACTCAAAGTCTTGTTTGAGTGGTGTACCCATGATTCTCCTTTCGTATTGGTTCATTTTTTACTTTGGCAAAGGGAAAATGCAAGCCTACCATGGTTGCAATTTTTCTTTTGTTGGTTCTTTGTTAAGCATGATCACAGTGGTGGGTGAGGTAACTTTACCTCTAATCTCTTTCTCCTTTCATGGATTTAGTCTCTATATTGTTGGTTTAACAACTTAGGAAGTATCTCATGGAAGTCACAATATTTGTCATTCGAGTGCACATGAATTTAAATATTCTCTTATTATTTTGCCTCAAAAGTTTCTTTTGAGTTTTCTCTCTTAGTCTGTTTTTGGTCTTTCTAGAGTCCCTTTTCCGATCTTGTTTACTCCTTTATTTTCCCCTCGCTACACTTTAAAGCTTCACTCAATTGTTATCTTTGGGTTTTTCTTTCTCAATCTGTTCACTCCATATGCCTTAATATTGTCCTTTCTTTTATTTCAAAAGAATTATGGGTGGTCTAAGAGAGGAAATTTCCCTTCCTCTTTGTGTTTCTATCTAGTCTTTTGTCATTCCCTTCTTGTAGCCCCTATCAAGACCAAATCTATTGGATTGGAAGCACTCTCTTTCTCTCTTGAATATACTTTAGTTGGTTAGATAATCATTCTTAGAAGGTGTGGTTTAAGTGGAATAAAGGGTAGGTGCAACTCCATAGCTCCCCTAGTGTCTCTTGCTTATGTAGTAATAGAAGAATCTTCTAAAATTTATTATAAGAACCATCACTCTCATGCCAAATGGGAGATTGAAGAGGTTGAACAAGGTGTTTGGGTTGATTGCCATTTTGACATCTCAAAAGCTGAGGTTGAGGAATAAATTAGACATTGGGTCCTAGACACATGTAATACTAGGACAAGACAAACCCATTATATTGAAATTGTAGACAAATAATTTAGCAAATAAAGGCTATTATAACAAAGTCCTAGTCGAGCAGTCAAAGAAGCAACAAGATATTTCAATTCAAGTGGAAAAGATACAGAGACAACTAAATTTTTTAGATAAGAGGGTATATGTGCTAGCTAAGATATAATGAACATAGAGTTTATTGATTCCGAAGATGAAGAGGGTCCACCTAAAGAATTTCTCAATTGCTTGTCTATTATTTTTATGTTTGTCATGTTAACTTTCAATATTAGTTTCGTCATATATTTTTTCATAGGAGGCTTTCTATCTCAACCACAATTCATAAGTCATAGATCAATGATTATATGTTTGGTTTTGTAATTATGTTCAAATTTTTCACATGGCCTAAGCCTGTTGTGGTGTGCTACTAGTCTAATTTCCCCAAATTTAGATCAATAATTACATCCTACTTAATATATACAATTTTTTTGCTCATGGATTAACATATGTAGTCTGACCAACTTAAACAAAGAAAAAAAATATTGGAGAGGTATATAAATGATTAAAAGTTGTGTATGACTAATTCAAAATTCATAATTAATCAACATGTACATAAATGATTAAATGATTGTATAGTGTTCTTTTAATGGAAGGTGAATCTTATTAAGTTATTGTCTTGGGGAGGTATTATATTTACTAGGGATAAATGGCGTGTGGTGTTAGACAAGCTAAAGGAGGGAAGAAGAGGAAGATAAATATGGATACCCATAGGGCCTCCTCCTCCACATACCCTAATCATCCCTCTGGAGTTGTAGGTGGTGCCTATGAGGAAAAATAACTTTCTCATATTAGGTGTTTGGAGGGCAGGGGGAAGAGCTGGACAAGCAAGGGAATGAGATGGTGAAGAGAAGGAAGAACTTGATTGTGGACTAGATTCTTAAGTAGTTTCAATGTTTTTTCGCTAACCCAATCCATTCATGCACACAAGAAACAAAATTCTTCAATATTGTTGAAATATATTGGCTGGTAAAAACAATAATAGCTCAAGCTTTGGAGAGGACATAGGAAACCTAGGAAGAAATTCTATACACAATTTATAATTTTGAGGGAAAGTTTCAAAGAATGTGCAATGGGGTCTTTGGATTTGGTTTCTTAGTCACACTAGTAAGAAAGGGATAAACAACTCGAATACAAAATGATGAGGTAGAGAGCACCAAATCCAACCCTATCATCCTTGAGGGTGAGGGCCACCTGCTAACACAAGTGCAAGAATAGGACAAGACTGCAAGGAACATCAAGAATGGGCAAGTTGAGGAGCAATTCTAAACCCCCTCTATTTGATATCACAATTTAGGCATTGATAATTTTTCTTTTACAATGTTTATAGGTAACTTTGGGGTGGGTGCAAGCTAAGATAACCTCTCATCGCATGTTAGTGGTAATGAAAACCTCAAAACACAACAATTTGTTAACTTGGAGAGATGATCATAGGTACTTACACTCTGACTTTGAAGATGGTGTAAAAAAATGAAATATAGAAACATGAATTAGTTTTCTGACTATATAATTTTTATTTTTAGAAAATGTGTCTAATTATGTGATTTTTTACTTTTCCTCACATTGTTATGTTATTTTTCATTCAAAATGCAATGCATATATTTCCAGTAGTGCAACCTTTGAGTACCTAATTATGGACTTTCTATAGAAAATTGTAGGGTTGTAAAAAATAAATTGGCATAGCTATTTTTTCAAAATCTATAATCCTAATTTATAAGATAATTTTGCAACAAAACTAAGTGTTGACAGTGTTGGACCCACCAACATTCAGGGGATCACCGCACTATGAAGTCCCAACTAGACCTCACACTGTTTGGTGTGGGAGTCCCATCTGGTATGATGGCCCGATTTCCATTGTCTTAAGGATTTTCCTCAACTCTTGCTTGTCAGCACAAGAGAGTGGTCTGCTTTGTCTTTGAGAAGTGAGGTTCGCGTGCCTGGTGATTGCTAGTGTTACTTGTGTCAATGGTTCTTTCACTGTAGAGGGAGAGGGTGAAAGTGAGTCCCAAGTCAATTGGGAGAAAGCTCCAACTCTGCTAGGAACACACAACACAACAGGACATGCACAACTTTTGGAGGAGCAGTCCACACAGATGCGGCAGTCACAACACACAAGGGAAGATAACACGTACAACACTCAGCGGATGAGTCCGCACAAGTGCAATGATTGTTACAACAAGTTTTATGTGAAAGGTCTGTCTAATGTCTGGGGAGATAGCCACCACAGACGAGACAACTTTAACATCATATACAACACATTTTCATTAACATATTATGTATTACAACAAGTGAAATAAGTTCAAGTGTTCAACACGGGTTAAAGCAACATGCATTACAAGTGTTCGAGATTAGTCTTACAAAAGTTACAATACATGTGTGAAAACGTGTTGGCCTGTTAGTAGGCTTCTAAATTAAGCGAAAGTTCCAAGACACATCGTTACACCATACATCACTAACCCTGTGCGCAGGGCGTTGGAGCCACTAACTACTCCTCAAAGAAAAGATTACAAACTCTCTTGCCTATGTGGGAGGAGCTGAGGTGAAAAGTCATTTGCATGTACAAATGAGGGGATATTTATAGCCAAGGGTGAAACTGACCCTTATGGTTGTTCGACTACCCTCATGACTGTTTGACTTCCATGACTTTTCAACTTTACATGACTCTTTGTACAACAAGTGGGTCTCTTGGATTTCCACATTACATTACAATGATTGACAACATGGCCCATAGTAGAGATGTGGACGACATGACTCATGACACGACTCGACATGACAGTGTTGGTACGTTCGTGCTACTACTGGAGTGCATGTCGAGCTGCAATGCTGCTGGGTGATGGATGTCTTCATGGTGTGTCACAACTTCACCTCCACATGGCAAGAGTCTTCGATGGTTGTTGGTTCGCTTGATGTTGCTTTGGCACATTTCTTCTTGCTTGTATGTTGGAAGGCTTGACAAGATCATCTCTTCGTGAAAGGTGCATGTTCGTCCATTCATCCATCCGTGAGCACATCTTGCATGTTTTCTTATCCGTCTGTCCGTGAACACATCTTTTCACATGCATAGTTTGTTCGTCCATGGGTGAACTTGTCCTTTTGCATGTGCTCCCTTCATTCATCCCATTTGTTGTTGCACCATGTTTGTTGGTGTACCTTCCCCTGCAGTCACTCAAGACGAGACAACATCAAATCCAAAAACCTCCTAGTCTACCATGACACATCATCATTTCGGATGCAGGTGACCGGGAGAGGCAAAAAGTTTGCGAGCTGAATGATGGCTCCGGGCACTGCTGATGAAAACTGCGTAAGGTTCACAGGGTGATAAAGATGGGCAATCCGAGATGACAATGACTGTCTGTAAGGTTTGGCTCGGCTGGAAGGCAAAATTATGCAAATTTTGGGAGGGATTGTCCGGGCTGCGGGAAGGTAAGGTAGACAAAATTTGTGCATTTTTTGGAATGAGCAGGTAGTGGGGGCTTGACATCAAAATTTGTGCAATTTCTTGGAGGAACAGGTCGGGCTGCAGAGAGGATTGACAGACATGATTTGCGCAGTTTTTTGGAGGAACTTGCCAAGAGCCTAGCAGCCGAAACTATGTAATTCCTGGAGGGAACTGGCAGTTGGCAACAGAAATTGTGCAATTCCCAAGGGGAATAGATAGTCAACTTCTGGGAGCTTGGCAGCAAAAACTGTGCAATTCCTAGAAGGAATTGTTAGTCTGTTGCAGGCAGCTGCTGGTAAGAGGAATTGCATAGATGTTGGGAGGCTGGACTACTGATCATCTATGCACAATTTCTAAGCTGAGTGGATTGCTAGGCAGCAGAAGGCTTGCTCATGAAAACTGCGCAGTTTTCTGGATGGGCAGTCGGTCGACTGTTGGGAGGACTAATTGGGAAAACTGCGCAATTTTCTGAGGGAGATAGGGACAAGCACTGGGTGTCTGTCCAACCTATCTGCGTAATTTCCTTAGTTAGCAGAGCGGGCAAGGTCAACAGCCTCTGCGCAATTTTTGAGGGGAGTCAATCCCGGGGTGGTTGTCAGGTTCGGCTCTCCAAGTGACCAGCATGGAGACTGATTGATTTGCTTGCGAGCAGCACAACTTGAAATGACTTGCTTGGTGCTTCTGCACTGTTCTGGGTGACAGTCGATCAAGTTGATGACAGGGTGATGGTCCGGTCGACTGTTAGAGGGGAGTCTGGTTGTCAGAACTTCAGTAAACTAACTAAGTGTGTGCATGACTGAGAGATGCATATATGATCTTACAACACACACTTTCATGACTCGAAGACGAGATGAATTGAACCATCCAGACACATATGTACAACATGACTGACTTATGGTGCAGGCGACAAGCGCAACACTTGTGATTGATCGTTGGTCGACCGTGCCGACGCTTGTGCAACATTGAATGTGACTATGTGTGTGAGTGCGACAAATGATTTCATAGGGAACACAACAAGTACACATGAAGCGAAGGCTTTGGAGCATAACCAGAACATGGTCGCAAGAATTACTTTGACATCAACATGCGAGACTTGGTGAAATGAACAAGCAAGGCGAATGCAAAGACTCACGCAAGCTCATGGAGTGAACCAGAGTGTGTGCAGTCATCAAGTGAAACTTTCAAGGGAGGCTTTGAAATTGGGTGCAGGACACAATTTTGGAGGGCGGTTGTAGCCGCTACAACACTTGGTGACACATTGGTAGAATTCCAGCTTCTCTGTTTTGGTTCATTGACAATACAGGGCCTTGGTCTTTCGAGGAGTATTGAATCATTGTGCAGGTTACTTCAACTTCTCCATTTACCCCATGGACATACATGGTTCACCTTTTTCCAACTCAGTCAAACACAATCAAAAGTTCAGCTTGATCATAATGTTTTGAATTCGTGAAGGGTAATTTAGCTTGCGAGTTGAAGATTTTCAGAGTATAAGTTTCCATATCTGATGTTGCTCCGCTACCAGTAGGCCTGGACAGTACCCCAACGGAGTCACGTAGGAACACACGCATTGCTCCACTACCAGCAAGCCTGGTCATTACCCTGATGGAGTTACATGCTTCACCTCTCTGCCTAGGAAGCCTTTCTCTTCTTTCACCTTTATATTTTTCAAGAGGACTGTGCATAGGCACTTATTTATTTTTGGGGCAGAAGAGGGATCCCAAGTTATTGAGAGTAGAAAAGGTTCTTCCTTCAGAGAAGCATGTAGGACCTCTGATATAGGTTTGCTCGTTTTGATTTTCCCCTTCTTTGTTTCTACTAGTTGCATGAGCTTGAACACATAGAGCAGAAGGCTGAGTACAGGCATGGGATTCCCAATGTGAACACAGGTTCATGGTTGGACCAAAACTTCCCTTGCAGATGGTTCGTATTTTCTGTCAAGACTTCATCGACCGAAGGTTATAACCAAGCACAGAGAAGATGGACACAATATTCACCAAGTGTTGCAGTGTCATAAGTCTCTTCATATTTCAGCCACATACTCTATTCAAAAGCCAGAACGTAGTAGTTGGCAACACTTATTTCTGAAAACAAAAATAGTAATATATTAAGCAAACAAAACAAACGTAACAAAAATAGCAAGTAGAACAAACAAAGTGAAAACAAAGATAGTAAGCAAAGCAAACAAGATGAAAACAACAAACAACAAGTAGACTATGTACATGGCACGGGGCGCGGCCCAACCTACTGGAAGTAAAGCTTGAGATCTTGGTCATTGACAGGAAGTTTGTTAACCCTCCCATCAAGTGATTGCAGACAACATGTGTGCATGTCAAGTTTCTCATGGACCAGTATAATTCCACCGGGTTCAACTACCAGAACCTAGTGGTATTCCAAAAGACCTTTAGGTAAAAACGACACCACTGTTTTAGACACTACATGCAACATAGGCTCAGATGATGGCACAAGGTAGTTGTTTTTATTTTGGGAGTGGTTCAAGTTCTTGAAATCAATGCGTAAGAGGATTTCCCCAGATTTCTTACATGCGGAATTTAAATTAGAAACCCAAGTATGATGACGAAATTTGCAAGTAATCCAACCATCCAAAATCTTGATCAATTTTTTTTGTATAAGGAGTTCAAACGACATATGTGTTTTACTTGGCTTTTACTGCGACGGTTTGGCTCCTCCTTTACCTGGAGTCTCATGTTGGATTGCTCGTGTGTAGTGTGTACTTGGGTCATAATCTGCCCATGTAGACACATCCTGGTACTGTTTGATCGAGCGATCAAAGAGTTGTCGTTGTTGCGGTGTGTAGTTTGTACCGAGACTGGCTATCTTAGGATCGCGATTGGTTCCCAGGTTACTCTGCTCGTTCGTAGTGGTGGACCTATGGGTTCTACTATTTCTTGGCTCTCGACTGAAGTTCTACAAATCATTGAACTCGTTGAGGGAAATCACACCCTTGGGGGTGGGATTGTCTTTCCTACCCTTAGCTATAGTTTTTAGGGGCTTCTCGTGCTTACCTTCATCAGTTGTTATGTCCTTGAAAGCATCAACACTATTCGCGGGGCGTAGTATCACTTTGAGTGCGCCCACGTTGAGGCTGATGGTCCTTTGTAAGCTCAACACGAGTGCTTCATACTTAGCAACATTGTTTGTGCACTCGAACTTAAAGAATCTTGCAATCATGCATTTTCTGTTATTTTGGGCAACTGAGATACACCTTCCTTGAGTGTCATGTGCCTTTGATTCGTCAAAATCCATGGCCCACAGCGTGTCTGTACACGGACCTTTTGGCATGCTAGTACTATTTTTGCTACTGTTGCTACTGCTACTGCTACTATTGGTATAATGTACTGTACAAGTTCCATTACAATCAATTGGGCAAGGAAGGAGTCCCAACTGCGTGTCTAGTGGGGTTGGAGTTGGCCATGCAGGATAACACCCCAATATGGTTTCTAGGAGGAAGTTGCCAAACATGAGTTCTGTGAAGGCCAACGGTTCATTCTCATCATTAAGGGGAGTGACATTATGTTTCATATACCTCTCAGATAATACTGAATCTGGTTGCATTTTCCCTTGTACGGAAGCCACATGTGAGACTGGTATGCAAAAATTATCCGTCCAGCTTGCTGGACTAGTCTCTGTTGAGTAGTAGACCATATGCTTTCGGTATGTCCACAACAACTATGTTGATGCATTGGTGGACTCGACTGTCATGAGATAGTCGGATGATCATGTCTCACAGTTCACCAATGGCTGGTACCGATGTTCGATCAAGTTGGATGATTCACGCAGATGTTTCGCTCCATTGTGCATTGATCTGCTTTGCAATGGAGAATGGCATGATGTTGGTGGTCGCGCCAGAATCAACCAAGTAGTTGTGAAAATTGTAGTTAAAGATTTCAAAGGATAGCAAGAATGGAGGAAAACCTGATTTTGATTCTTCCATTTGGAGTGTGTTAAGCACAGTAGAAAGTGATCTGGGAGGTGTGCTTGCTCCCTTGCTGGTAGAGGCTGCACTGTCTGTTGCTGTCTATGCCAATGCACGCAGCAGGATGTATCGTTGAATTTGGATCTTATCTAACTCAAAAAAACTGATGTTCGCACCATTTTTCTTCATGTCATCATCAATGTTGTAGTCCAGAGGTGGTAGACTCACCGAGGTGTCCGGGGTAGAACAGGGGTTCGCGTCATCTGGTGGAGTGCTCTGCAGCTTGTTGCTCATGGATGTATTCTTTTTCGCCACTATCTCCCAGACTTATTTTGTATTTTCTGCTTTGGGGCGGCCGGTGGATCAACCTTCCTCATCAGTAGTCTCATTTTTTATTATGCTTCCCCAAGTGTAAGGGGGGCCCCTTTACTCCTAAGATTGTAACGATCATTCTACGTTTGGGGCTGCTTCTTAGTGTTCATCTTTGGCATTGCTTGTGAGCATTGATACACATTCACCACATGCCCAGAAATTGATGGTTCATCAGGTGCAACCTCTTCGTCATCATCAGTGTCTTCCGACTGCTCCTGCATATTGCTTTCTGCATCGAGTGTATGACTGCAGAAAGAGCTTGCGACTCACTTCTAGTCTGAACAAGAATTCTCAGGGTGATGTTCTTCATGGAAGGAACAAAACTTAGGATCTCCACACTGTTCAACCTGGAACACCGGTTTCCGTGTAATTTTTGGAGCGAACCAGTTGCTTCTTGATTATTTGTTTGCCTGTCTCTGCCTGGGTGGATTGCTGCTTCCATATGTGTCTGTTTTCTGTTGTTTGAGCTTGGACACATACGTGGTCAAGTTCTTGACGAGAGGAGTGAGGGTTTCAATATAAGTTGCTTCCTTGTCCCTACCCTTGCTCGCCATCACTTGGGACTTATTGCTCACATCTTTGGAGTCCTTTGTTGGTTCATCATCCTTGATGACTCCAATTGCACATAGGTCTTTTTCAACAACGATAACCTCTTTACATCTTTCTAAGAGTGTTAGTTTCACAGCTCGTTTTACAAACTGCGCAATGTTGGTCGGCAGTACGGACGTGTAGAAATCAACGGTGATAGATTCATGAGGTTTAGTGTCTGCTGCAAACTTGTTCAATATGTGTGAACCTCTAATTGAAGACTTTTACTTTTTCTTTTCCCTCCATCTTCAGGCTTCCCAATTCTTTGAGTAGCATAGTTGGGGTCTTGTCATCAACAAACTTTTCAAGGAACATGCGTTTGAATGCACCCCAATTCTGTATAGAGTTTGGTGGAAGGTTGTGATACCATGCAACTGCGCAACCATCCAAGGTACATTGAAACAATCTGCATGATACGTTGTCATACTGTACCTCAAGGGTCTGCAACTGCAGGTAGAAGTTATCCAAGTGATCTTCTGCCTTCACCGTGCTGTCAGGGTTAAACTTGATGTTCATCCTCTCCACTCGCTTCGACATCTTGTGCAGAACAGCTGGGAGAGCCAAGGGTCCCTGAGTCATCCATTCCAGATTTGGGTCAACCATCTCTTCTTCTTCTTTATCTTCCTCCTCTCTTTCAGAATTCGATGGTTCCGGCTCTGAGTCCATTGGTTCATCTCTGCCTCTGCCTCTGCCTCCTCCGCTGCCTTCCCCTCCACCTCTTGTACCGAAGTTTGATCCCAAGGTCACAAGAGTGTCTTGTTCACCTTGCCGGAAGACCGGAAGTTCCTCTCCATCTTCAATAGCTTCTGTTAGACCTTCAAGTGTGGCAAGGACTGCTTCTTCCACCGATTATACAACAAATCATGTTGGAGTGGCTTTTGGCTTTCTTGATGCATATGGAAGATGCTATATGCCTGGGATCAATCCGACTGCTTTTGCGAACCGGCGAGTGATGGGACGGACAAAGTGAAGGTGTTGATATGGAATCTCATGTTCAATCCTAGGAGGTGAGGAGTAACCAGCTGTAGAGTCACGTGTAGTTGAGAGGAAGTGCGAGTTACTGCCTTGACCAAATGGTTGATGAATGAGTGTGAGAGGATTTTCAACCATATAAAAATGGCTACCCTCCTTCTAGCGCTAGAAATGTTGACGGTGTTGGACCTGCCAACATTCAGGGGATCACCTTGGTATGAAGTCCCAACTAGACCTCACACCATTTGGTGTGGGAGTCCCATCCGGTATGATGGCTCAGTTGCCATTGTCTTAAGGATTTACCTCAACCCTTTCTTGTCAGCATAGGAGAGTGGTCTTCTTTTTCTTCGAGAAGTGAGGTTCGCGTGCCTGGTGATTGCTAGTGTTACTCATGTCAATGTTTCTTTCACTATAGAGGGAGAGGGTGAAAGTAAGTCCCAAGTCGATTGGGAGAAAGCTCCAACTCTACTAGGAACACACAACACAACAAAACATGCACAGCTTCCGGAGGAGCAGTCCACATGGATGCGGTAGTCACAACACACAAGGGAAGATAACATGTACAACACTTAGCGGATGAGTCCACACGAGTGAAATGGTTGTTACAACAAGTTTTATGTGAAAGGCATGTTTGATGTCTAGGGAGATAGCCACCACGAGCAAGACAACATTAACAACATATACAACACATTTTCATTAACATATTATGTATTACAACAAGTGAAATAGGTTCAAGTGTTCAACACATGTTAAATCAACATGCATTACAAGTGTTCAAGATTAGTCTTAAAATAGTTACAATACATGTGTGAAAACGTGTTGGCCTGTTAGTAGGCTTCTGAATTAAGCGAAAGTTCCAAGACACATCATTACACCATACATCACTAACCCCATGCGCAGGGCGTTGGAGCCACTACTTACTCCTCAAAGAAAAGATTACAGACTCTCTTGGCTATGTGGGAGGAGTTGAGGTGAAAATTCCTTTGCATGTACAAATGAGGGGGTATTTATAGCCAAGGGTGAAACTGACCTTTGTGGTTGTTCAACTACCCTCATGACTGTTTGACTTCCATGACTTTTCGACTTTACATGAGTCTTTTTACAATAAGTGGGTCTCTTGGACTTCCATGTTACATTACATTGATTAACAACATGGCCCACAGTAGAGATGTGGACGACATGACTCATGACACGACTTGACATGATAATTCTGGTACGTTCGTGTTGCTGCTAGAGTGCATGTCGAATTGCACTACTGTTGGGTGATGGATGTCTTCATGGTGTGCCACAACTTCACCTCCGCATGGAAAAGTGCACGGAGTCTTCGATGGTCGTTGGTTCGCTTAATGTTGTTTTGGCATGTTACTTCTTGTTTGTATGTTGGAAGGCTTGACAGGCTCATGTGTTCGTGAAATGTGCATGTTCGTTCGTTCATCCATACGTGAGCACATCTTGCATGTTTTCTCGTCCGTTCATCCGTCCCTGAACACATATTTTCGCATGCATCGTTTCTTCGTCCGTGGGTGAACCTGTCCTTCTGCATGTGCTCCCTTTGTTCATCCCATTCATCGTCGCACCATGTTTGTTGGTGTACCTGCCCTGCAGTCACTCATGACGAGATGACACCAAATCCAAAAAATACCTAGTCTACCATGACACATGATCGTTTCAGACGCAGGCGACCAGGATGTAGAAATTCCCACTGTAGATCAACAGATTATGCAATATACTAAAGCAAAATACAAGATCTACTTCTACAACAAACTTTGCAGAAGCTTAATCGAATATGAGCAAGATCAATTTAGAACACATATAACTGAGAATGAGAAATCAATCACACATGAACATAGAAGAATAACCTAGGGAAAGCCTCAGCCTAAAACCCCAATCTTTGTATTATCATACAAGTGGAAATATGTTCAAGTTACAAAAAGAATCATCTCTCAAGCTATCCTGCTCTCTCTGCAATCAAACAATATAGCTCACAGACTGAATAGACACTAGATATGCCTTCCCCCATCCCTCCAAGCCTCCTATTTCCTTGCGCAGGTTTTCTTGGGGTCCAATGATGCCATTTGTGTGATTGGCCTTATCACACATTCACTAAACTGAAGAAGTCACTACGCAATCTCGAAGGAATGAATTCCTTCTGCATGCAAGAGATATTCACAATGGAATATTCCCGCAACTGATAGTACACTGTCCCTCCATCTAATCTCAACTGGGTCTCTGTCTGAACTAACATGCATGAGTTATTTATGAGAGGATATTCAATTATCTGAAGTGTAGTAGTTACATGCATACATGCATTAACTAACTGAACTCACAATTAATTCAACAAACTATTTGAATTAATCTAACTGGACTTGACTCAGTTAACTGAGCCAACTAATTACAACTCATCCTTATCTCTTTAACTGATGGATAAATTCCTCAATCAATGGAGAAACTGTTGCATGTCCCCACATAGACTTCATGTTTGATTTTCTACAACTAATTAACTCAAGATGAATTAATTAATTATTTTACAAACAACTGCTAAGATCAAATTCGAATTTTTACTTCTCTATTTTAGTTCAGGGACTAACTAAAATAGGAAGGTATCCCGAAATGCTATTTATAGTAGTGCTAAATTTAGCACTTCTATATTTAGCATTTCTTGTTGCTATTTTCAACACTCCCTCTCAACAAGAAAGGGATTATCAGTAACCCCAATCCTATCTCTGTGGAACTCGAACTTGCATTTTGACAATGCCTTCGTCAAAATATTTGCATCCTGTTCCTCAGTCGAAACATACAGCAACAACATGATCCTCTTGACCACACAATCTCGAAGATGGTGATACCGAATATCAATGTGCTTGGACCTGTCATGAAAAAATGGATTCTCAGAGAGTTTGATACAACTCTGATTATCGCAATAGATCATGGTTGGATCCATCCTCTGACCAAACAATCCCACTAGAATCTTCTGCATCCAAATGGCCTCACATGCAGCCTGACTAGCACCCATGTATTCAGCCTCTGCTGAGCTAAGTGCAACTGACCTCTATTTCCTAGTATACCAAGAAACTGTAGTTGAACCAAGGTTGAAGATTCATCTAGAAGTGCTCTTCCGGTCCGATGGAATCCCTGCCCAATCCGCATCTGTGAAGCCTTGAAGCTTCACTCCCTTTGTCCGTCTGTACCACAATCCAAACTGAGATGTGCCTTTGCGGTATCTTAGCACATGCTTCGCTACCTTCCAAAACAGCTTGGTAGGATGAACCATAGCTTGACTCAGCTAGTTCACCGCAAAGCATAATTCGGGTCGTGTGTTCACCAGATACATAAGTGAACCCACCAGCCACCGATAAACATTAGCAGCTACTACCTCACCTGAAGTAGCATCCTCCTTCTGTTCCCAACTAGAGAAGTTTGCATGGGCTTGCACTGCTCCATTTGAAAGTGCTTGAGTATCTCATTGGCATACTTGCCTTGAGACACAAATACTCCACCATCTTTCTGCCACACCTCCATGCCTAGAAAGTAGTGCATAAGACCCATGTCTTTCATTTCGAACTCTCTTGGAAGGTCCTCCTTGCAAGACTGTATCAGCTGATCATTACCTGTCAAAATCAAATCATTGATATAAAGAACAATGATCAATGGTTTACCTTCTACCATGATGTGGTAAAGGTTCGCATCTACTTCACTCTTGGTGAAACCCAACCCAGTGAAATAGTTGTTGATCTTGGTGTACCAAGCACGGGGTTCTTGCTTCAACTCATACAAAGCCCTCTTGAGTCGGCACACATGCAACTCACAATTGAAGGTCTCGAAACCCTATGGCTGCTCAATGTACACCTCCTCCTCAATCTTCCCATTGAGGAATGTTGTCTTCATGTCCATCTGATGGATCTTCCAACCCATTTGAGCTGATAGTGCCAACATCGATCTGATAGATGAGTACCTTGCTACAGGAGAAAATGTCTCATCGTAGTAGATCCCCTTTACCTGTGAGAAACCTCGAGCAACAAACCTTACCTTATGTTTCTCAACACTGCCATCAACTGCCTGCTTTACCTTGTAAAGCCATCTGGAACTCACCACTGACTTGCCTTGAGGTCTTGGGACAACATCCCACACACTGTTCTGAATGATAGAGTTGTACTCCTCTACCATTGCATCAACCCAGACTGGTTGCTGCACTGCCTCCTCGAATGAAGAAGGTTCGGTATCTACACACTCCCCAACCAGGGCCATGTACCCAGTGTATCACTTAAGCGACCTCCTCTGTCTGTGCTGAGAAGATGGTTGTCCCACATTCTCCCATGCATCCAGCATCAACCTGTCAGCTTCCCTTGAGTGTTTCTGCCAATCTCTGGAAGTCTCAGCATGACTGGATGTCTCCACTCCCAAATCCTCTGCATACGACTGCTCTGCATCAATCTGAGGCTCCTCCTCCTTAGGAACTAAAAGTTCCTCCTCTGCATGCAACTTGAGCTCCCTCTCAAGTGATAATCGCATGGATTTCTACTCGTCAAACTTCAGATCCCTGCGTACCACTGTCCTCTGATTGGTAGGCAGGTACACCCAATAGTTGTGGGGTGTATCCGTGTACCCCACAAGTATTCCTAACTCAGCTATTGGATCCAACTTCTTACGGGCATCTTTGGTCACATGACAGTAAACTGATGATCCAAAGATTCGGAAGTGACTCACATCTGGTTGCTTCCCGGAAAAGGCCTCCATAGGTGTCTTCATTCCCAGTATACTGTGCGGGCTTCTATTCTGCAAGTATACTGCTATATTGCATGCCTCATCACACAAATGTAGTGGTAAGATTTGGTCATGCAACATCACTCGAGCTGCTCCCATAATCGATCCGTTCTTCCTTTCGGCCACCCCATTCTACTGTGGGTTATGGGGTGCCGTCAATTCCCATTTAATTCCTTCTACAGCACAGAAGTCTTTAAACTGTTGGGAGGCATACTCTCCACCATTGTCACTACGCAAGGCTTTTATTTTCTTTCTAGATTCTTTCTCGGCCAAGGCTTTAAACTCACAAAACCTCAAGAAGGTCTGATCCTTCTTTTGCATAAATTAGATCCCACATCTACGAGAAAAATCATCAATAAAAATAACATAGTACCTTTGTTTAGCGATGGAGGCTGTAGAGAATGGTCCACAAACATCTGAGTGAAATCGCTCCAGGGTTGCTCCAGCTCTACTATCTCAATCCGGAAAGGAAGATTTCACATACTTACCCAAGGTACAACCTTTGCATGTATTCGTCTGCTCTAGTTTTCCCTTGGGAAGTCCCGTAGAATTCTGCTGCATGATCTTTAGGGCTCCATGGTGCAAGTGGCCCAGTATTCTCTCCCATAGCTCGCCAACATCTTGGCTCTACACCATCTCTGCTTTGGAACTCAATGCAACACAGTCGTCTACCTCAAGCTTGTGGAGTTTCTTTACTCGAATCCCAATTCGCTTGGTCTGTCCAGTGCTGATATGCCTTCAGGAATACCTTTCCTTTACTAAAGACTACATCATAGCCTTTATCTTCTAACATAGCAATGGACACAAGATTCTTCTTTAGACCTAGTACATACTTTACAACAGTCAGGGTGAGGGGAACTCCATGCTTCCTCTGAAACACAACCGTACCTTCACTTGAAACACGGTACTTTCCATCATCACCCATCTCAATCCACATCTGGAGATCCTTCTCCTCCAAGGTATTGAAAAGATTCTTGTCACCTAACATATGGAATGATGCTCCACTGTTCAAGTACCACACACATCCCACCATGGATGAAACCATGCATGCGATAAGAGAGAAATCCAACTCAAACTGTGAGGCCAATGCCTCACAATTAGATCCCTTCGAGGATCCCTTCTTGGATTTCTTCTATGGACAATTCGTAGCATAATGGCCCACTTCATGACAATGAAAGCATCGCACTTTCGATTTGTCAAACTTCTTCCCACCATGGGAAGAACCAAATTTGCGATGGGACGCCTTCCCTTTCCCTTTCCTTACCTTACTCGTTAAGGCTATATTTTCCTCATAATCTTGCTTTGATGAGGATCCATCTATGGTGCTTCTTCTTATCTCCTCCTGCATCAGATCCGACCAAAGTTGTTCCCTATCTGGCAGTTTTTCTCTTCCATTAACCGAGTCTTAGTAGCTTTGCCAGCTCTTAGGAAGACCGAGGAGTGCAAGACTCACCATTTCATCATCAACAGTCGTGATCCCTACACTTCCAAGCTCATCCCTGCAGGTGGTGAGCTTGTTCAGATATGTAGAGATCGTGTCACCCTTTTCACACTTGATTTTCTGAAGCTTGTCTTTCAGCGCCAGCTTCCTTTGATCGTTGCTATTCTGATATAGATCTTTCAATGTTTTCCACATCGAAAATGGTGTCTCCTTCCTATGGAGACTTGAGAATATGTGGTCTTGAACTCCCTCCAGAAGGATTCTCCTTGCTCTAGCCACACATTTCTTCCATTCCGCCAATTCTGTAGCATCAGTCGGCTTGGGGACTTCTTGATCAATGAAGTCCTTTAGACCATTATCCTCTAATACTGCTTCCATGTGATCCTTCCAGGCTATATAATTCGAGCTGCCATCAAGGGCATACTCGAGTCTTAAACCGTTGAACGCCATTGGTGAAATTGAGATGTGATAAGAACTCGATTTCTATATTCAGAAACTTCAAACTTTGAACTTCTCCCTTCGAATTTAATGTTCTTCGCTTTGATCACCTTTGTTCCGATACCATGTAGAAATTCCCACTGTAGATCAACAGATTATGCAATATACTAAAGCAAAATACAAGATCTACTTCTACAACAAACTTTGCGGAAGCTTAATCAAACATGAGAAAGATCAATTTAGAACGCATATAACTGAGAATGAGAAACCAATCATACATGAACACAAAAGAATAACCTGGGGAAAGCCTCAGCCTAAAACCTCAATCTCTGTATTATCATACAAGTGGAAAAATGTTTAATTTACAAAAAGAATCAACTCTCAAGCTATCATGCTCTCTCTGCAATCAAACAATACAGCTCACAGACTTAATAGACACTAGATATGCCTTCCCTCAGCCCTCCAAGCCTCCTATTTCCTTGCGTAGTTTTTCTTGGGGTCCAATGATGCCACCTGTGTCATTGGCCTCATCACACACTCACTAAACTGAAAAATCAACTGCGCAATCTCCAAGGAATGAATTCCTTCTGCATGCAAGAGATATTCACAATGGAATATTCCTGTAACTGATAGTACACTGTCCCCTGATATGATCTCAACTGGGTCTCTTTCTGAACTGACATGCATGAGTTATTTATGAGAGAATATTCAGTTATCTAAAGTGCAGCAGTTACATGCATGCATGCATTAACTAACTAAACTCACAATTAATTCAACAAACTGATTGAATTAATCTAACTGGACTTGACTCAGTTAATTGAGCCAACTAATTACAGCTCAAAACTCATCCTTATCTCTTTAACTGATGGATAAATTCCTCAATCAATGGAGAAACTGTTGCATGTCCCCACATAGACTTCCTGTTTGATTTTCTACAACTAATTAACTCAAGATGAATTAATTAATTATTTTACAAACAGCTGCTAAGATCAAATTCAAATTTTTACTTCTCTATTTTAGTTCAGGGACTAACTAAAATAGGAAGATATCTCGAAATGCTATTTATAGCAGTGCTAAATTTAGCACTTCTATATTTAGCATTTCTTGTTGCTATTTTCAACACAGGAGAGGCAACAAGGTTGCGAGGTGGGATGATGGCTCCGGGAACTGCTGATGAAAACTGTGCAAGATTCATTATGTGATGAAGATGGGAAATCTGAGACGACAATGACTGTCCGCGATGTCGGGCTTGGCTGGAAGGCAAAACTGCGCAAATTTTGAGAGGGAGAGTTCGAGTTGAGGGAAGGCAAGGCAGACAAAATTTGCGAATTTTCCGGAATGAGCAAGCAGCGGGGGATGACAGCAAAATTTGTGCAATTTCTTAAAGGAACAGGCCAAGCTGCAAGGAAGATTGGCAAATAAGATTTGCACAGTATTTTGGAGGAACTAGCCGGGAGCTTGGCAACCAAAAATGCGCAATTTCTGGAGGGAATTGGCTGCTGGCTGCTAAGTCCCTAGCAGCAGAAACTGCTAAATTCCTAAGGGGAACAGGCAGTTAGCTTCCAGGAGCTTGGCAGCAGACACTGTGCAATTCCTGGAGGGAACTGTAAGTCTGTTGCTGGGCGCTGCTGCTAAGAGGAGTTGTATAGATGCTGGGAGGCCGGACTACTGATCATCTCTGCACAATTTCTAAGTTGAGCATACTGTTGGGCAGCAGAAGGCCTGCTCATGAAAACTGTGCAATTTTCTGGATTAGCAACCGGTCGACTGTCGGGAGGACTGACTAGGAAAACTGTGCAATTTTCTGAGAGAGATAGGGATGAGCACTGGGTGTCTATCTAACCTGTTTGCGCAATATCCTCAGTCAACAGAGTGTGCAAGTTTAGCAGCCTCTGCGTAATTTTTTAGGGGAGTTAATCCCGGTGTGGCTGTCAGGTCTGCCTCTACGAGTGACCAACATGGAGACTGATTGATTTTCTTACTGGTAACGCAGATTGCAATGAGTTGCTTGGTGCTTCTGCGCTGTTCTGGGTGATAGTTGATCGAGTCGATGGCGAGGTGATGGTCCAGTTGTCAGAGGGGAGTCCATTCGTCAGAACTTCAACAAATTGACTAAGTGTGTGCATGAGTGAGAGATGCATATGTGATCTTGCAACACACACTTGCATGACTCGACGATGAGACGACTCGAACCATCAAGACACATATGTACAACATGACTGATCAACGGTGCAGGCAGCAAGAGCGACACTTGTGATTGATCATTGGTCAACCGCGCTGACGCTTGCGCGACAGTGAATGTTACTTTGTGTGTGAGTGCAACAGATGATTTCATAAGGAACACAACAAGTACACATGAAGCGAAGGCTTTGGAGCATAACCAGAACATGGTCGCAATAATGACTTTGACATCAACATGCGAGACTTGGTGAAATGAACAAGCAAGGCGAATGCAAAGACTCACGCGAGCTCATGGAGTGAACCCGAGTGTGTACAGTCATCACGTGAAACTTTCAAGGGAGGCTTTGACATTGGGTGCAGACCAAAATTTTGGAGGGCAGTTTTAGCCGCTATAACACTAAGTTAGCGTTCAAATATATATAGTATATAAGGGCTAGTCATATCATCAAACACATAAACTCTTTTGGTTGTATCCACAATAAGGCACCAGAGTTTAACAAGAGGGATCTTAGGTTCAAACTCATAATTAACTTGGGTTGAGCCTAAAACAAAGATATATTCTTAGGCTTTTGATATGAAGCCTCTATATACAACCCCTGAATGAAATGCCAATGAAGGAGTTACTAGTTACTTAAGCATGAACCAAACTTTAGGACAATTGATTAATAGCTTTTAAATTGGTGAAGAGATGTTTTAATTAATTTTATATTAAAAGGAAAGACTACTTATAATATAATATAATAATCTAATTTTCAAGCCACAACTAACCTAGACACCAAATTGGTGTATAAGGCCCTCATGTTTGTGGGATAAGGGAGCCACCTCCACACAACAATTTGACTACTAAAATCTATAGAGCTGTACATACACTACCCACCTCTAAATTTGAACTTATAATCTCTTACAATAAAACACAAGCTCTTAACCATTAGAAACTCTCAAAATATACCATATAATTCTAAATGTGTGATATGAAAAAACAAGATATATATATGTTATAATTCTACATTTCTTTCTTATTAAAAAAATCATTTTTAGTTTTAAAGTGCAAATGGATCAAGATTGTAATTTATATGTTATAATTCTACATTTCTTTCTTATTAAAAAAAAATCATTTTTAGTTTTAAAGTGGATTTTTTTAGTTTTATAGTTGGATGAAATCAGGTTTACCTCAAAATCCAATTTTGTAAATACAAGCAATATAATTTTATTTTTATATTGTTAATGTTTAATTTGTGGATTGGATATATATATATATATATATATATATAGTTTTAAAGTGGATCAAATCATGTTTAGTTCAAAATCCAATTTTGTAAATACAAACCATATAATTTTTATATTGTTAATGTTTAATTTTGGATTTTAAAAAAAAAAATCATTTTTAGTTTTAAAGTGGATGAAATCATGTTTAGCTCAAAATCCAATTTTGTAAATACAAACACTATAATTTTATTTTTATATGGTTAATGTTTAATTTATGGATTTTTTTTTCATAAAATTTGTTTAGCAAATAAAACAAACAATGATATTTGTCCATAAACCTCTCTTATGCATTTTGTTTGTATAACCTTCATCACCCATGATTGGGTTAACTTTTAAATAATGTATGCATCACCTAACTAGCTAGCACGAGGAGCCACTTTACACACCTTACTATAATCCCAATAGTGTAAGCCATGCATAGTCACCACCTACATTTCAACTAGAATCATAGAAAGTTGTAAAACATAAGTAGAAATAAAACTATAAACTCGCAACGCTTGAAGGAGCTGAAGATGGAGTGAATTTTTTCTATTAGAAGCCTTGATGATCTCTTGCAAAGTCTGTTCAAATTAATCATTGGATAGAGCATATTTGGTTACCTTCAGATTTTGAATAAACACTAAAAGATATTTCTTTCTATTGAGGGAGTTGTTTAGGATGGATCAATAGTAGAAGACAACACGGAGTTGAAGATAGAATCGCTTGCCCAATAGGAGGTGATTGGGCCCTTTCGCAAATAATAGGGTATTGCTGTAATTTAGGTATAATTCTACCCTCAATAAAGACAATATTAGGGTGTGAAATTTGGCTTCTTATAGTGCATTCCAATTAATCACATTTAAATATTACTTCACTCTTGAAATAGTAGTTCAAAAGGGACTAGTAGAATAGTGAGGCATCTTCCATATTTGAAAACTAATTTTTTTTTTATTTGCTACACAATAGCTAAATGCATTTAATATGCTTCCATAATACTATGGGTACTGGTTATATTGAATTGATTTTAAGTGGTTAGAATGAAATTTGAGGTTTTTCTTGCATTAGAATTTGGGTTGTGCTCTTACCTTGGATTATTGCTCTTACCTTGAATTTGGGTTGTGCTCTTACCTTGGATTATTGCTCTTACCTTGAATTTGGGTTGTATTCTTACCTTTCTATTAAAAATTACGAGTTAAATAAATTGTATATTTTTTTATTACATTTAATCAAAATATTTTATTATACTCAACATTTTTTTTTTAAATAAAAATAAAAAAATAATCTTATTAAATATAGATTAATAAAAATTCAAATTAAGTTGATTTCTCGTCAAAAACTATAAAATATTTTTAGAACCAAATAATATCACTACAATTTTTTAGTAATCAAGAAATATTTAAATTTTCTTATTCTTTTGTACTTTAAGAATTACTCATCACTATTTTCAGCATGTTCAAATTTTTTCCACATAAACTAATATATATCTTGATAATAAAACTATAATGGAGGGGAAATATTATCTTTTAGCATAATAAAATTACTTTTGTCATAAATGGCAAGTATTATTGAGCCAAGAGGCTCATTCTATAGCCCAATATGATGTGTAACTTTCTCCGTCCATCATCAAAGTTAATTGTTGATTAAGTTGAGAGGCTCATTCTAAAGCCCAACTTTGTTTGTCCATCATCAAAATCTAAATTTTACTCATATCAACCTAAAAAAAATCAAATATTTATTAATAATAATAATAAGTCCTTTTTCATTATAACTTTTGAAAGTACTTTAATTAAATTACTGTGAGAATAAAATATTATGTACCAAGGTTGAAATCTAAAAAGCTGTGTCATTGTAAAATACCAAAATGGATTAAAAAATTATTCACATCAAGAAATACTTGTAATTTCATGATGGATTAAAATTTATTGACGTCATCATCAATATACGTGTAATTTCATGATCGTTAGGCAAATATTGGCGAACTTTAGTGATTTGCGCTGGGCCACAATTTGCCAGGCAATAATATCGGGTCTTCATTCATCCACGTCGGTGCTACGTACCACATGTCATCTGCACCCCTAAGCAAAATAATGTCTAACGGGAAAACCCACTCCAGAAGATCCCTATACACTTCAGCACAGTGAGACCACCACCCACTCTAGAAGATCCCTGCAGGAACAACTGTACACCTCAGCAAAATGATACCTGTTCAATAATTCATCTAAATTTAAATATTTATTTATTCTCCAACTTGCTCTTAACTTTTAATTTGCACCGGAGGAAAACATGCGATTACGACACGTCGACGGCATTTGCCAACTTGGGTGTCGGTATTGATCACGACAGATGACGTTGACGGCCAAATTTTAAAAGTGAGACTTTAATCCCACGGAGGCTGCTCAACGTCCTAAACTGAACCAATCATAACCAGATTCCACGTTCAGTTTGCAATTCAACATTGATGTGTATAGCCATTCCGCTAACCGAGAAAGACTCCCAAATGCACAAAACTCATGGTGGTAGTTAATAATCTTGCAACAGGTCCGCCAGATATTACGCTGCTCATTCTCAAAGATAAGAGCGTTCTGAGACCACCAAATGCCCCACATGATAAAGAAGACGAGTGTTTTGTGTTAATGTCCTCTCCATATGTCCTCTCCATGTGAGTTGCAATGGCAGCACCGTCCCGGACCTCGGACACCTCTTTTGACACGGTTTTCCCAAGTGAAAATATGATTGTGAACTACCAACCAAGAAAAAACATTTCAGCTTGGGAGAAAAATTCCATTTGCAAACCCTAACTAACCAAGGGTGAATCAAATTCGGGCAAGGAAGCATAGTGATGACGTTGTAGGCTTCTTTTAATTAAACAGGTAAATTATTCTACGAAAAATAATCCATCTCTAAAACATACGTTAAATTAAAAATTATCGAGCGAGCTTTCCTTTGTTGGGAAGCATTGACATTAAAGCTATTGGTTCAGGTTCCATCATGGGCAAGTTAAGATAACAGGAAACAATTTTTCATAGAAAATGGCAATGATTTAGTTTGCAAAATATCACACATGATGGTTTCAACATCAATAAGTATAATCACTATTTGTCGCTATTCTTATATTTAAAAAAAAAATCAACATTGACAAATATTCCTTCGGCTTAGGTACCCGGACTTTGTGGTTAGGCCCTTCATAACTCAAGTAGACAATTCATATCTACAATCAGATATTCAGGACTTAGATACTTAGATATTAATCAAGTTAGACCAAATTCAATTTTAGAAGTGTATGTTTATAAAATCGAATTTGGAACAAGGAGAGTAAATCATCCTCTCTCTAAAAATTATCTTTAACATTTTGATTCTTTAAAAGGAAGATGAAGAAGATGTAGGTATAAGCAAAGTCTGACGCAAATAGGTTAAGAAGTACATTAAAAGTTGCAACAATGTATCTTCAATATCAAGAAGGATGTTAGTAGCATTGGCAAGTGGCTTAGTTTTCATTAATAATAATGTAGCTATGTAATATTTGGAACATATTAAAATAAATGTTTTTTTTAAATGTAAATGTTAATATTGTTGCAAACAAACCCCAAAGTAAGGTCTATGTAATTGGAGATCCAATAGCTTGAATATATATATAGATATAGCCAGTGTAAGTGTAATTATGGAGCATTGGGCTCTCATAGCACTAATACTTGATATTTTCTTAAAAAAATAGAAAAAACAAAGCTTTTATTAAAATGTAGCTTTCACCCAAGTGTTTATGTACTAATTTTGTTAACTTTATTTTATTTAACTCTCTAATAAAACAACAAGAAATGCACACATCCGTAAAGTTATAATAAAATGATATTATTTAAAATTGGAGAAGACTCATTTCCGGTTAAAAAATTAATTCCAAAGTGTATTAAGCAGTTGCTTAATACAAATATTATGAGTTTTGAATTAATCAGGGAATTAAAGGTTATTTTGGAGTGGACGAGCTTTAAAGATGGAAATTGCAACAACAATCACGACAATGCTGAGGAAAGTCAGTGTTCATCGCCGACTAGATGTTGTGGACCATGTAGGTGATTGCCTAGCGTTCATGTGGAACGAAACCCTCATTCATTTTCCCTCCACATCATATGGAATATCAATGGTCACGCCAGAAACGAGCTGAAAGTCTAAGAAGATTGGTATACTCCTGCAAAGTCGCATTCTAAGATATCTGGGGAGCCTAGATCCTGATCTACCTCATCCTATCGAAGATATCGGCTCCATAGTGGTAGATCGGCACCCGCATTGGACGGATCTGGTGTTTTTCTAGAGCATATGTGACCACTTCCCAGATTTGGTGATCCAAGTAGTAGATTGGTTTCTATTTTGGCCAGATCTCTAAGATCTAGAGCTCTACGTAAAACCTGAATCAAAAAATTAAACCTGAATCATTGATAAGGATAGAGAGTGAAGTAGAAGTGATACAAGACATGATTGGTTTAATCTAAGGTAATTTGTAATTAGTGTGAAGAAGAAATAGTCTAAGATAAAAACAAGTAACTAGTGTGAAGAAGAAATAGTCTAAGATAAAAACAAAATGTTGAGTCATACACTTCTAAAATTTCAAGCCTTATCACCATAGTTGGTAGTATAATGTTTTATTAAATGTTTTAATTATGGTTTGCATATTAACTCCGCTTACCCCCATCCTCATGAGGGTGGGAGTGGAGGCAGTTAATATGCAAACCATATTTATTAAAAAATTATATAAAGTACTCACTTAACTTATGGTTTTAATTTAGTTTAAGTTATGTTTAGATTTTAATGATATTTAATTTTTATTTTTTTTAATTAACCTTTGTTTAATTTTTAACTTATTATAATAATAATTATAACCCATAATTATAATTATTAATTCAAAACTAAGATGTTAATCTTTTATAGTGATTTTCTTACAAGTTACAACAATATATTTGATGCAGAGAAAACATGAAAATTCAAGGAAGTGATTTCTGATTACAAGAATATAAGAGAAGAAGTCATATAGCAAGGGAGGCACGAGGCGAAAATGACAGAACGAGCCAAGATCTAATTGCAGTCAAATTGACGACAACATTCGGCTCCAACTGGGGATGATGTTGCCCTACAAAGGATCAAGAACGTAGATAAGAAGCCTTTGTATTGGGCATGGATTCGAAAAAGGAAACTAAAAGCGACAAAAGTAATAAAAGGAAAAAAAATTGCATCTTAAAGGCTCAGTCAATCAATAGCAAGAACGAAACATGAATAAATGTGAGGTCCCAATACGTATAGATTAACAAGTTTTATGATTATTTACATACATAAAAGACATTTGTTTGTATATTAAGTATATCAAGGTAGCTATGATAATGTTTAAGGCACATGATCTCAAAAATGATAAATGTATCACTTCATAAGAACATCCAACACCATAACAAGTCATAGTTACTTACAATTAATGATTAATAAATTACATAAAACATGAAGCTAATTAAGATACATAAGAGTGACTTCCATTTTTGAGTTTATTGAAAGTAAGGAGGTTAGACATCAGGGATTTTGGTTCCCTTTTTGGTCCATAACATGAGTTTCCATAATCGAATGTCGCTCCGCTGCAAGCGAGAATCCATAGCCCCGACAGAGTCATCCACTATCTTGAGATGAGGAACTTTCTAGATTCTTGTTTTCTCTTCGTGTTAGAGGCCCTTCATTCAATTTATTTATCAAATACAACATTCACGAGATGGGACTATTATGCACTAGAACTAGTCCAATACCACTGACCTTGCTCCACTGCCAACGAGCGTTCATAGCTCCAATGGAGATGTTAGTATGCCCCATCAAAATTCACCTCAACAGAAGGAGTGGGAGGATTACACACTAGAATTTAATCTAGTGCCACTAGCCTTGCTCCAATTCCAGCGAGCATCTATAGCCCCAAAGGAGATACTAGCATGCCCCACCCAAGAAAATATTGGTTCCTATCTCTAGGGTAGTATGGTGATAAGGGCATGTCTTATGTATAGTTGTGATGTAACTAACTAGTTCCACCAAAGTTTCAATTGAATTTTATGAAATCTCAATCTTACAATTATAAGTCTAGCCCTTATGGCTTAATTTGATCCCTTATTATTTATGTGTAAGTAGTATGGAAGATGAATGTGGTGAGGAATATTCAATATGAAGGGGACATTACTCAGAAATTAAGATCTGAACCCTTTAAAGATTGTTACCCCTCAAACATGATTTACAAAGAAAATCTTAAAATATGTATCAAAAAATATCGTTAATATGGTTCATCCTAAGGATTCATATATGTGTCTTAAATTCTACTTTGATCACATAAAGACTCTTTAAGATCCAAAAAACCTTCATCTTTATTCATTTTCAACCTAGGAAGCATAAGTAAACAAAATTTTATTTATGTACAATGTTTATATACAATGTGTTTTGAGAAACAAAATTGTTCAAAGAATTCAAACAACCAGTGTAAACAAGACAATAATTTTTTCAACTCGAAGACTCCTACCTTTAAGTTTCAAAAATAGTAATATGTTCAGTAAATGTATGAAAAGGTAAGGTGTTTTGCTCATTTTAATCCCTAGAAGGGAGTTGATATCAACATAATGATAATGTTGTTCTCTTAAAGACTTCTTCCATCCAATCTTCTACGAAATCATAATAATTTGTGTGTTTATTTAAATGATAAAATATTTCTAACATTAATGTATATGCAAAATATTCATACTTTACTCCCTTATTAGAGTAATATGAAATCATGCTAGGATTTTCATGTGACAACTTAAATGTTCTTGAAATTAATGCCCGTCATAATAAGAAGAAGAATTATGAGTAGTTTGGAATGAGTTATTGAAGTGATGATGTATATGGCAAAATAAATAAATGAATACTAGTTAAAATAAAATTTAGAATTAATTTATTTGCATTTTCATGTAAAATAACCTTATTATGTGCATAATTGTCATAAACAGGTCCGTTGTTAGTTTCGAGTCATATTTATCATGGTTATTTATATGAAAAACATTGTAATTGCATGATGGTTGTGAATTTAAATCTACAGGTGAATAGTTGTCATTATATTCATCATACATGGGCAGTTTTGAGTAATTAACATCGATATCATAATTAATGAAGACACCACATACCTCTTCTCCTTTGTGGTCGCATAACCTTGATTCACCTCCAAAGTTTATGTTAAAATATTAGATCTACTAAACTAGCTATATATCTAAGAAACCAACAATATATCAACATATAAATAAGAACAAAAAGAGAACAAGGAAAAAGAATACAACAGATATACGTGGTTCACCCAGTTGGGCTACGTCCACGTGAAGGTTGTCTTCTATTTTCTCCAGAAATCTTCTACAATATTACAAAGAGAGCAACTACAAATAACTTGATACAAATGGCAGTATGATGTGAGCTTAAGATAAGATGTGATGGTATCACAAAATGATATATTTCTTAAGAGGCTCCCTTGACCCTATTATATACCTAGAGATGTGGAGGAATTACTCTCACATATTAAATGTGGGATAATATAATTCTCCAAAATAACACCTCTTTATATAATAAATGGATACAAGAGTATACTATGCCATAATAAATATGGGATATAATGTACTACTCTTTTACATAATATTGTGGACAACTTCCGACATAATACAAAAATATTATTACCTTCCAAGGAATATAATATATTCTAACACTCCCCCTTAATAATGGTTGGGAGAAGGGCCCATCCTAACACTAAGGAAGGAAGGAGTCATTACTGCTCCCCCTTGATGACAACTTCCCTCATCCCAAGCAAAGAACGAAGATGCACATACTTTGCTTCTGTCAAGGATTTGGTGAAGATATCGGCTACTTGCTGCTCAATAGCAAAATAATCCCAAGAAAGAATACCATCGATGACAAGACTTCGAATTTAATGAACATCAAGGTCGAGGTGCTTCGTCTTGGAGTGATATACTAGATTATAAGAAAGTTTAATTGCACCATGATTGTCACATTTCAACACAATGGACGATTTCGGAACCAGACCAAGCTCGGTAAGAACATGTCGTAACCAAATGACTTCTTTAGTTGCTTCTTTGGCTGCTCTATACTCTGCTTCACATGAAGATAAAGAAAGAGTCTTTATCTTCTTGTTGGACCAAGAGATCGGACCTGAACCAAGTTGAAATATGTAACCAGTAGTTGACCGTCGATCAGAACTGTCACCTGCCCAATCAAAATCTGTATAACCAGAGAGTAAAATTGTAGCACTGCTCGAATAAAATACACCATAATGCAATGTCCCCTGTAAATATCACAGAATTCTCTTGGTTGCCTACCAATGACTTTCACGAGGTTGCTGCATGAATTGAGAAACCATACTAACCGCAAAAGAGAGATCTGGTCTGCTGTGAGTTAAATATATCAAACTGCCAATGAGCTGACGATAAAGAGTAGCATCAACCAGTGGAGTGGTACACTCAACAGTTAACTTTACACTGGATTGAAATGGCGTAGGAGAAGGTTTACAATCACTCATATGGAAATGAGCCAATAAATCTATCACATACTTAGGCTGAGAGAGAAAAATACCATCGTCCATATGTCAAATTTGAAGACCTAAGAAATAGTGTAATGTACTGAGATCTGTCATCTCAAATTGCTTCTGAAGAGGAATTTTCATATATTGAATTAATACAAGTTGGCTACCAATGATAATTAGATCATCCACATATAAAACAATAATGAGGACATTATCACCAAAGTTCTTAACATACAAATTTGGATCAGATATACAACGCTTAAAACCATTATTCAAGAAATATGCATGAATTTTATCATACCAAGCCCTAGATGCTTATTTGAGACTGTTGTAGCATTTTTTGGTTTTGATAAGTTAGAATAAATTAGTCCAAAAAATGAAAATATTTTTCAAAAAATGTTAAGCTAGGATATGGACAAAAAGAATACTGAATAAAAATGTTACAAAATATTTTGATAAATATGTCCATATCAAAGAAAATGTTAGAATAGATTCCCTAAAAAATGAAGGCAAAAATAAAATGTTAGGTTAGAGAGAAGCAAAAAGCAATAAACTCTGAAAGTGTGCAAGTCCAAGTGCCACTACTTTGTACTTTATTATGCAAAATAATGGTCGTGTGCAGCTTGTCATAAATGCCACAACCCATGATAGTCAAATAGTTTAATATTGACTAGTTCATGCTTTAAATTTCATGTTTATAGTTAGAGAATAAAGATCTAGCCAAATTGTTTAATCTTGGTAGATCAGTAGTTAGGTAGAGAACAATAAGGAGCTCATCAGTATAATCTGAGCCCTTGGAGGTTATAAGGTTAGAATTAGATAGTTTGCTTTTCAAACAAAAAGGAAAGAAAAGGGTCTGCTAGCCTAAATGCACCCAATTAAGTGAAGAAAAAATATTACGATAAGTAAAGAGTAGGTAGAAGAAAGGTTGCAAAAGTGCAAAGTTGATTGAAGCATAAGCACATTTATCATGCTTAATCCAATGTTTCAGTGTGCAAGAGCAGTTATGAAAGTGAAAAGATGTCCACAAGTTGATTTGGTTAACTTCCCCTCATTTCATTTCATCCTCCACTATATACTTACTAATTTCCCCTTTATCCCATCATTTCTTGTTAAAATACCCTTTTTCCCTTCATTTTCACCCTTGCTCCTTGGTTTCACACATTTTCCTAGCAATTTACCCTCCTAACTCATTCCTCTACCCAAAAACCCCTTTCCCCTAATGTGAAACCCTTTCCCCTTGAAAAAATCACTTTCCCCTAGTAATTTCCCTAAAAACCCATAAAACCCCTTATCCTAACTTTTATTCCCCCCTCTTCACTTTATTTAACTTTAACTCTGCCATACGCCTAAAAAACCCATAAAGACCCTTTAGCCTAAGTTTTATTAAACCCCGCATTACTTAACAAAACTCCGCAAATTCACTTTTCCCGATATAAGACCTTTTAACCCACCCTTGGTGCGGTTAAACAAACCCCGCTACATTTTAACCCCAGTTCCACTATATTGAACCCACGCATTATACTTTTAAACCTGCTTTATTCATTAAATTTAATTACAGTTAAGTGTAATTAATCCCCCGGGCCCCGCTAATCTCTGCCTGATTCACCTCTGTGCAACTTCACCGCACGATAGCCATTAGATCTTGCACCCCTAGATCTAACAGCACGCATCCATATCGTGCGCTCCCGATCTCTGACCTTTACTGGCCCGAGAGCACGTGAGATTCGTGGTTTTTCTCGGGCCCCTTTTGGCTACGTGGCGGTCTCACGTTAACTCGCGTGCTCTCCAAAAAATACCGCCCTTCACTCAAAAGTGGTGCGATGGCCTCCGAAACCGCCTCCCCGCGTACGATGAAACCACTCACTATTCACATTATGAATTTCCACGCCAAAGTTAAAGTTTCCCGTTTAAATGCCAAAGACCCTCATTTTCGCTCTTTCGCCCGTTTACACAGTGAAACCCGTCTAACCCTTCCTGCGCCACCCTGAACATCTGCAACTCAATTCGACCACCAATTACCTTCCAAACACTGCCAAGACTCCGTCCATACACTATCCTGTTCCCTGAAGCCATTATGGCCCTCCCTGCCAACCTGTGTTTTTCTTAACAATTGTTGTATTTTGCAAGTGATTAGCAGAAGGCCAAAAGTTTGGATAAACAGTTTGATACTGATCTAAAAACATGTTTACTCCAAGATTCACAAGGAAATCCATTCAAAAGCCTTTATTTAGAAGAAAAAGACAATTATCATAGAGCAGAAGGAAACAATTTACACAGTAATGGTTAAAACAAAGAAGAAATCATTTACACAGAGACAGTAAATGTTAAAACAGAGGAGGCAGATAAAGCATACAGTTAAAAGACAAACAGATGAAATATACAGGAAGATGATCAATATCCAACTACCAAATGCTGAGACATGTGAAAAACTAAATGATTTACTGTTGAAATACACAGTAAAAACTTGAAATGTACAGTAAAAGTAAAAAGCACAATAAAGGATATTGACAGGTCAACAAGGTTAAAGAGTATAAGATGAAAGTCTATCAGATGAAAGGTCATAAGTAAATATGACATCCAGCAGGTAATCAAACAACATTCAGCTTTTGGAGGAACAGTCAGCCAGCTTCAACAATTTTCAATTTTTTCAGTGATAGTCACCAACAGCACAACATCAAAATAGTGCCAGATCAACTAGCACTCTTTATTTTGATTTCATAATAATCTATTTTTGTAAAAACAGTTTAGGATATTTTCTTAGTTCTACTGTTGTATAAATAACTCTCTTCACGAGTTATTATGGGTTGCACCTGTTAGCTCTACTATACAAAAGGATAAAAGATGGATTCAAAACACTCTCAAAGTCTGCAAACCCACGTAAATTCATGCCAAGGAATCCATGCATGTTGTTGAAATCTCCAGGTTTTGGTTAAAGGCCTTCCATCGATCGAAATAGTTGCAAGAGGAAAGCCCTTAGGAAAGCAAAAATACACTATCGGGAGGCAAAGACACTCCAAAACCATGCAAAAAGCCCGAATTACAGGCTTAAAGGTCCAAATGAACTGCAGCCGTTCGATCTGGCCGATCAACGGTCCAAATCTCATCGGCGGATATGGCATCGACGCTTCACCAAGGATCGGGGCACAAGACATCGCCGATGAGCGATCGCCAATATCGCATCGGCGAGTCGCAATGGAGGACTTACAAAGAGGTCTGGGCTTTTATATTTTGCGATGAGCGATCGCCGATATCGCATCGGCACTTTCAAAGAGGGCAGGACCTTTCGCACATATATATTTGTGATCTGATGGGTCGGACCCGATGGCATTATGAATGATTTCTGTTAAAATTTCAAATCCGCGCTAAAGCCGTTTTCAATGGTTTTGGGCGCATTTTCTTTATATAACGAAATATAAGAAAATACAAAGGAAGCCTAGGCAGGTGCCGATTGCGATGAGTCTCGGATCCGAAAGGGTTCGGAAGTAAAATATATATATTGTTCAAGTCCGCCAAAGCCATTTTTCATGATTTTGCAGCATTTTTATGTGTATTTTCAAATATAAAGAAACAGAGGATTGGCTGGTTAAGATATGCATTGCGACCCGAAAGGCGGACCCGATAGATGATTGAACCATGCTTGAACCTTTAAAGTCCAAATTGAAGCAGTAATGGGCGGGAATACTCAGTTTGGCAGCGTTTTCACTGTTTATAAGCAAAACAGTCATGATTGAGCCATTTTATTGTTCGGCGACTGCATTTAATCAACAGTATGGCCGAGGAGGAAGCAGGACACCGCCGATCAAGTCAGAGCATTCAATGGTTATGGGTTTCACCCGTATTTCACTCCACCTGCCCAGGGAGGACCTCAGAGCGCCAGAGAAGGTCAAATCCATTTAAAACACAGTCGGATTTGTATCAGAGGCCCATTTCTAAGTGTAAATGTGGTTGGTGGCCATTTATGGGCTCCTCCACGCATTGTTTAGCAGAGATATTTTGTATTGTAACACCATATATACTGAGAACACAGATGTAATCAGGTTGATGAGTGTTTGATGAATGATAGTTTGTTGTATCCTTTAACTTCTAGAGACTGTAAATACTATGAGACCTGCAGCTTCTGGTCTTGATTTCCAACTAATACAAGCTTCTTTTGCTGTCACTTGCTCACTTTCCACTTCTCTTTCTTGTTCCAGGATGTGCCTGCTTGCATTTATTCGATGTGCTGTAAATGTTTAGCATTAGAGGGGTTGTCATCCCACCTCTGTGTTATAATTTAGTGGTTCATTGACATTGCTTGCAGATTTCTGTTGTTTTAATATCATGGATCTGTCATCCTGTCTGTGTATTAAACAATAGTTTTCAGATCTTCAAACTGATTGCAGCTGGCCATCACAGGGTCCTGTGCATCTATTGGTGCAATTAGTCTTCTCCATCATCACCTTTACCTTAAACTGTGAGTAGTTGGTAGTTAAAAGCCTTGTAGTTTGGGGGTCTTCACCCATGTCTAGGGATAATCATAGTAGGAGTGGTTATCTGGCTTAAATGTGCAGCATATCTTCATTTATCCATCATTTTATCCAACATAATTGTTGAATTTATAATGTTCCTGAGCATCACTGATTTACAACCTAGGTGAGTTTCTTGGGGTGATAACATTAATTGGCGCCGTTGCCGGGGAGAGGAGAATCGGAGCTCAAGCTTCCTTGGGAGAACGACATAGTTTCAAGCTTTGATGACAGACAAGGTTTGAACACAGTATTGGTTGTAATCTTCTGTCTGGCGAATCCATTGGTGGAAGACCATCCTTTGGCGACTCCACTTTGAAGTTCTGGTTCAGTTTGTGAGGCATACTAGAAGAAATCCGCAGAAGTCTCCAGCTGAACCTTGCATGACCCTGAGAAAATTGTTAAATCGAGGAAATCATCACAGAAAGGGGCATCAGGATCAGGTAAGCCTAAAAACTCCGATTTATCTCTGGAAGATGAATTCATAACTGAAGAATTACAGCTTGAAGTCTTAGAGCCCACCATTGTTAATAAAGAAATTCCTTCAGAGATTAGTTCAGCTCCTTGTGCAGTTTGTTCCCCTTTGAATCTCAGTCCAAAGAAAGCTTCCCATACTGTCCAAAACATCCCAATATCTCTGCCATCCATCGCATTATTTCATACTGCTCCATCTGCTAGTATTCTTACACATATTCCAAACATGGTAGGACAGCAAGCACCTACTAGGATTGAGAGGATTGTTGTTGCTAGATATGGACCTTTGGTATTGCTTGTGCCTCTAAATCCTATGCCTGTGGGAGAATATCAAAATTATGTGCCTAAATTTACTGGAACAGAGGGAGTGACAGCAGAAGAACATCTTGAAGCCTTTTACAGTTATGTTGATAATTTAGATATAAATGAGAATGATGTATGGATGAGAGTTTTTGTCCAGAGCCTTGATGGAGAGGCTAGGAAGTGGTTTAGAGAATTACCCCAAAGATCTATCACAAATATTGAAGCATTGGATGATGCATTTTTGAAGCAATGGGGAGATAAGAAGGACTTGCTGTATTATCATATAGAGTTTGGAAACTTGAAAAGAGAAAAGGGTGAGTCTTTGCCTGACTTCAATAAAAGATTTAATAAAATGTATAGTAAAATACCAGCTGAGGTAAAGCCTACTCCCTGTTAGGATATTCCGACACATAGGATATAGTTAAGTTCAACTTGGTCTAGTATAGAGTTAGGTTAGAGTTAGGTAAAGTGTGTTTCTTTACCGTTGTATATTTTGTAACTTACAATCCGACGGTCACGATATGTAGTGATCCGACGGTTCACTCTCACCTCGGTATTACCGACACTTGATCCGTGGCTTGACACCCGATTGGTCCATGAGTTCTATTTAAAGCGCATGGAGGGTCATTGTTCGGGTAATCCGTGCATGAGAGAAGCTTATGTAAATTTTCATTCTTTGATTAATAAATTGTCTGTACCCACGTTGGGACAGGCCGTGGACTGTTTCCCTCCTTGCACTCTGAGGGTTTTAACCACGTCAAAAATACTGGTGTATTGATTTGAGATCTGGTTGTGAGCGGTGTCCTTTTGGTATTCTTCTGTGGAACTTACCCTGTAAATTTCTACATGGTATCAGAGCTATTTGAGGGCCGCGTCCGTTGGTGATCCAAATCTGAAGCCGGTAGAACTGCATGCGGCTGTCGTTTCCTAGATCTGCTGTTTCTGACTGCTTTCGGGCCGAGAGGACTGCTCTGTTGCATTCGGAGCATCTGTTTCAGTGAGGAACCCCTTTCGTTTCACGCGAAAAGGTTTCCGGTAGCCCTAGCTGCGTCATTTTTCAGATCGGGAGGTATACAGTGTTTTTTTTTTGCAGTTTACTGTCATTTTCTCTCTGCTTATTTCGGTTTCGGTTTATTTAACCTTTTTTTTCCGGATCTATACCTTTCATTTCTGCGTATGCTCTTTGCCCTGCGACTCTGTGCGATCTGGGCAAATCAGAAACAGAAAGAAAGGATTTTTCTCATGCGTATGCTCTTTTCCCTGCACCTTAGTGTGATCTCGGAAAATCAGAAACATTGAGGAAAATATTTAGTTTTTCGGCTAAAAGCTAACTCTGAGATTTTTTTTAAATTTCTAGTTTTTTGGCTAAAGCTAACTTCGAGCCGTAAGGTTCGTTTTTCTTTGGATATTCGTGTTGGGTTTTGTGTTTTGTGTTTTGTAGGGGAAAAGAGTCTTCCCAAGGCAAGCACGCAAATCGAGCCCCCCCCCCCCCCCCCCCCTCTCTCTCTCTCTCTCTCTCTCTCTCTCTCTCTCTCTCTCAAATATTTTGTATAGATCAATTGGTTCAAAGACCTTTTAAGAGAGTAGAGGTCTTGGGTTCAAGTCTCCATTTTGTGGGGGCGGATTTTTTCATTCCCGCACATTCGCGCACTTTGCCGGCAACGTCAACAAATTTTTTTCAAAAAGCCATAACTTCTTCATCCGGAAGCCTTTTTCAGAGCCGTTTTTTTTAAAACCGCCTATTTTTTCGAGATCTATCCATTGGACCACTTACTTTCAGCATCTTCAGCTTCAGTTGTTTTTCAAAAATGGAAAGTCCATGCCAAGTCATTCTTGACAGCACTAACTACTTCCAATGGGTAGCCTACATGGGAGATTTACTTAGAAATAAAGGTCTCTTCAGAATAGCCACAGACCAAGAGAAGAAACCCAAAGATGAAGACAAGGCCGAAAAATGGGAAAATCGACAAGATCAAGCACGAGGCTTGATAGGAATGTCTGTTTCTCCTGATCTTAGATTCCACATTGCAGAAATTGAAACTCCTCATGAAGCATTAGAAAAACTTGCTAAAGTTTTTGGGATTAAAAATGAAATTAGATCCCATCAACTTGAAAATGAGCTGCTTACTTTGGATCCTAATAATTTTTCTTGCATTGAAGATTTCTTGTCAAAATTCAAGAACCTTCGATATCTCTTGGAAGGTGTTAAAGTTAAGAAAGATGATGGTAACCTTATTTATTCCATCCTTTTGGTATTCTTCTGTGGAACTTACCCTGTAAATTTCTACACTCCCACCACTGCCAAACTCACATATGCCAATGCTTTTGATCCTGATTTCTGCTTATTGTTGAGAGAAAGACGATGTGCTACTTTGGGTGATATGCAAGAAGCAGCCCTGGAGGTAGAATCCAATATTATGGCAGCAGAGAAGTTAAAAAGTCAAATTGATAGAAGAAAGCTGAGAGGGGGGGCTTCTTCTTCCCATGCTTCAACCTCAGAGCCTAAGTTAGATAAGATGATAGAGTCATTGGCTGCTGAAATTTCTAAGCTAAAGGTTGAGCAGACTTCAGGGAAAACAAGGCAGCAAAACACATTTGCTCCAAGAAATCCAAACCTATTCAGGAAAGCAAATGAGCAGTTACAAATTATGCAAAGGGGTGAAGAAATAAAAGAAGATCATAAAGTTAAAGTTCCCTTTCAAAATGTAGTCATGGAGGGGGAACAATTTGAAGAAGATGAGGATGAAATTCACTGCTTGGAAGATAAAGGCAGCGCTGCATTTTTAACATTGGCCGAATATTAAGAGTCATTGCTGCAAGAGAAAAACAGTCAGAGGTGGGACAATGGTGTTGTTCTGCAATCTAGTGAGCAGCAGAAAAAATATAATCTAAGATCCAATGCAAAGAATGTCAAAGAAAATGTTGCACAAGAAGCAGCTGCTCAAACAACGCCACAGAATAGCAGGCAAAGAAGACCAGCAGTTGATCCTGTCACCCTCAAAGCTCCAGTTCAAGAGGTAAAAACTGTTGATAAAGTATTCTCTTCTTTTAGTTTTGAGTCAGAAGTTCAGAAATTGAAAATAGCCATGCCTCTGGCTGAGTTGGTAAAGAGTGAATTATTTAGAAAACCTATCCTTGAGGCCCTTGAACTAGAATCTAAACAAACCTCCATTGACTCTATCAATTTGCAAGATGACAAGCCTGCTATTGTGCTTAGCCCCATGATTGAACCTGTTGATAATAGTTCTCCATCTTTCTATGTTCAATTAACTGTCCATGATAAAGTCCTCCACAATTACCTGCTAGACACAGGGGCCAGCCACAATCTAATGCCTAAACTGTCATGGAAGAGTTGGGCCTTGATATCACCAGACCTTATCATGATTTGTTCTCTTTTGATTCAAGGAAGGTAAAATGCCTTGGATTAATTAAGGATCTGGCCATTACCTTAACCCAACTGCCCATGAAAAGTATGATGATGGATATAGTGGTGGCCGATGTTCCTCCGAAGTTTGGTATGCTGTTGTCTAGAGGGTGGATTAAGAGACTAGGTGGGACATTGCAAAATGATCTATCTTATGCAACTGTTCCAGTGTTTGGAGGAGAAAGCAGGAGGTTATATAGAGAAGCAGAGCTGGCATATATCATTAGTGATGAGAAGAATTCTACAAACCATCCCATATATGCAGTGGACACTTATTTTGGAGCTTGCATTCTCCAAATAGAGGAGTCTCAGAAGGCTGCATTGCAGATCAAGAAACCAACAGCTCAGGCTGAGCATGATACAGGAGGTCGGATTTGGGAGATGTTCTTTGATGGAGCATGTACCAAGGAGACTGCAGGAGCAGGGGTGGTGTTAGTATCTCCACAACAAGAAACAGTTCAATTGTCTCTAAAGCTGGTTTTTCAGGTGACAAACAACATAGTAGAATATGAAGCACTGTTGTTGGGCCTTCATGCAACCAAAGATAGAGGAATAAAAAATCTGAAGGTGTTTGGAGATGCTGATCTGATAATTCAGCAAGTAAATAAAACATTCCATGTAAAGCATCCAAGGCTGAGAGCTTACAGAGATGAGGTATGGAGAGTCAAAGCGTTCTTTCAATTTTTTTGCATTTCATACATTCCTAGAGCCCAAAATCAGCTTTCCGACTCCCTTGTTGTTTCAGCTAGTTTGTTCATCCCTCCATCGCCTCCCAAACTAGTTTATGAGGTACAAATGAAGTATAGACCCTCCTTGACTTATAATGTCCACCATTGGAAGGTTTTTGATGATGATTATGAGTTAAATAGGTTGAGTTCTCTGAAATGCAAATTGACCAAAATAATGATGCTTTGTTAGAAGATCCCAAGTCCCAGCTTAGAAATAAGATTGGCAAGAATAGCATAATCCAGGTTCCTAGTAACCATATCCCTAAGGGTCTAATTCCTCTTGAGAGATTGTTTGATCACAATGATGTGCCTTACAAAGCTGCCCAAAGAGAAGATCAATCTGCAATTTATAAGCATGATATAGGAAGTCCAGGTCAGCCCAAATTCATAAATCTGTCCACTAATCTATCTGCTGATCAGAATGTCGAATACTGCAAGTTAATAAGGCAATTTGCTAATGTGTTCGCTTGGGAGTACAGTGATCTGAAAACATATGACAAGAATATAATTCAGCATAAAATTCCGCTTGAGAAAGACACTATTCCTTTCAAACAGAAGCCGAGACCAATGAATCCTATGCTCCTTCCTCTGGTTGAGAAAGAAATCAAAAAGTTGCTGGCTGCTAAGATTATAGTGCCTCTCAGATATTCTAAATGGGTGGCCAATCTGGTTGTTGTGAGGAAGAAGAATGGAGAAATCAGACTATGTGTAGATTTCAGGAATCTAAATAAATGTTCCAAAAAGGATAATTACCCTCTACCAAAAATGGAGCATTTGTTGCAACAAGTCTCAGGTGACAAAGTAATGTCTTTTATAGATGGATTTTCAGGCTTTAATCAAATCGCTGTGCACCCAGATGATCAAGAGAAGACTGCATTTACCACTCCTTGGGGCACGTTCATGTATGCCAAAATGTCGTTTGGGCTGATGAATGCTGGAGCCACCTTTCAGCGAGCTATGGATATAGCTTTTGTGGGAGAGAAGGATAAATTTGTGCTAATCTACCTTGATGACATAACAGTTTATTCCAACAGCCATCATTATCATTTACAGCATTTGAAAAGGGTGTTTTTGAAGTGCAGGAGCTTTGGAATTTCAGTCAATCCCAAAAAATCCCAATTTGCTTTGGAAGAAGGCAAGTTGTTGGGGCATGTACTGTCTGCTGCAGGTGTTCAAATTGACCCAGAAAGAGTCAAAGCAATTCAGGCTTTGACTCTTCCAAGATCAAAGAAAGATATACAGTCTTTTCTTGGCAAAATTAACTTTGTAAGGAGGTTCATTCCTAATTTTGCAGAGCTAGTCAAGCACATAACCTCCATGTTGAAAAAGGGAGTAGAGGTAAAGTGGACTAATGTGGCCAGAAAATCTTTTGAGTCCATTAAGATGGCTATTGTGGAAGCTCCCACGCTGATAAGCCCTGACTGTAGCAAGGAGTTTCACCTATTTTCATTCGCCTCTAAGGATACCATTGCAGTTGTCTTGTTGCAGCAAAATGAAGCAGGTCAAAAGCATCCAGTGGCCCTTTTCAGCAAGAATCTGAGGGATGCTGAACTAAGGTATGATATTATTGAAAAGCAGGCTTATGCTCTAATCAAATCTTTGAAAGCTTTCAGAGTGTATATCTTGCATTCCAAGATAGTTGCATACGTGCCTTCTGCTGCCATAAAGGATGTCTTAACGCACCCTGATGCTGATGGAGAAAGAGCGAAATGGATTGCAAAATTGATAGAATTCAACATAGAGCTGAAGCCCACCAAGCTGGTAAGAGGTCAGGGGCTTGCTAAATTGTTGGCTGAAGAAAATTGCAGGTCTTTGGACATTGATTTCTTGTTCACTATAGCAGAAAATGGTCAAATAGAAGAGCATGAAACAGCTGAATCGCAGAGAGAACAGTCAGTGGCCGAGAACCTAGCTTCATGTAGCTGGTATGCTGCAATAATTAATTTCCTTCTAAAGCTAGTAGTCCCTTCAGAATTTTCTCAAAGTCAAGCAAGAACCTTAAAGCTCAAGGCAACGAAATATTGCATCAATGATAGCTTGCTCTACTGGAGGGACCCATCTGGAGTGCTTTTAAGATGCATGGACAAAGAACAGTCAATAGAGGTTATGCAGCAATTCCATAACAGCATGTGTCGAGGACATCATTATTGGAGAACTACAGCCCATAAGATTTCAGAGCTGGGTACTATTGGCCCTCTCTATTTTCTAATGCATTTGTTTTTGTTAAATCCTGTGACAAGTGCCAAAGATTTGAAGGTAAGCAGTAGTTAAAATCCCTGCCCCTAAAACCAATAATTGCAAAAGGACCTTTTCAGCAGTGGGGCCTGGATTTCATTGGTGAAATCAACCCACACTCCAGTGGCCAGCACAGGTGAATATTAGTGGCCACTGATTATTTTACAAAATGGATTGAAGCAATCCCTACAAGGAAGGCTTATCATAATGTGGTCATGAAGTTCTTAATAGAAAACGTTTTCAGCAGATTTGTTTGCCCACATAAGCTAATAACAGATAATGGGGCAGCCTTCAGGGAAAAAGAGTTGGTGGAATGTGTGATTCAATGGGCATTAAACTTGTTCATTCCACCTCCTATTACCCTCAAGGGAATGGTCTAGCAGAATCCTATAATAAAAGTCTGATCAGGATAATTAAGAAGCTGTTAGAGGATAATAAAAAGAATTGGGATGCCAAGCTCAAGTATGCACTTTGGGCGGACAGGGTCACCATCAAGAAATCTACAGGAAGTTCTCCCTTCAAGCTGGTGTATGGTACTGATGCTATTTTTCCAATTCAACTTACCCTCCCTGTGGCAAAGTTGCTCCAAACAGCGCAGAATGAAGAAGATGATATGGCCAATAGAATCACTGATTTAACAGAATTGTATCAGATCAGAGAGCAGTTGATTGAAAAAGATACAACACATCAGAAAAAAGATCAAGGAAGTCTTTGACAAGAAGGCAAAAAGAAATAATTTGCAGGTTGGGGATTTGGTTCTAAAATGGGATGCGTTTAAAGAAAAAAAGACAATCATGGGAAATTTGATGCTCTCTGGACAGGCCCTTTTATCATTTCACAGATTCAAGGGAACAATACCTTCATACTGAAAAGTATGGAAGAAGAACTAGTTTTTGATGGCCCAGTTAATGGGCGGTTTTTGAAAAACTATGTGATTTAAGGTCTTTGGCCTTAAAGCTGTAAATATTGTGCTTTTATCAGTTTTTAGTGTAGCTATAGTAGACTCCATGCCCAATGGAACACTAGGAATTTTGGCTAATTTGTTTGCTGTTGGAAAGGCATTGATCTGCAGGTTCTTGAAACCTCACAAGGAGGATCTCATCCCCAGAAGGAGCCAGTGTTAGCTCTGCTATACAAAAGGATAAAAGATGGATTCAAAACACTCTCAAAGTCTACAAACCCACGTAAATTCATGCCAAGGAATCCATGCATGCTGTTGAAATCTCCAGGTTTTGGTTAAAGGCCTTCCACCGATCGAAATAGTTGCAAGAGGAAAGCCCTTAGGAAAGAAAAAATACGCTATCGGGAGGCAAAGACACTCCAAAACCATGCAAAAAGCCCGAATTACAGGCTTAAAGGTCCAAATGAACCGCAGTCGTTCGATCTGGCTGATCAACGGTCCAGATCTCGATCGGCGCTTCACCAAGGATCGGGGCACAAGACATCGCCGATGAGCGATCGTTGATATCGCATCGGCGAGTCGCAATGGAGGACTTACAAAGAGGTCTGGGCTTTTATATTTTGCGATGAGCGATCGCCGATATCGCATCGGCGTTTTCAAAGGGGGCAGGGCCTTTCGCACATATATATTTGCGATCCGATGGGTCGGACCCGATGGCATTATGAATGATTTCTGTTAAAATTTCAAATCCGCGCTAAAGCTATTTTCAATGGTTTTGGGCGCATTTTCTTTATATAACGAAATATAAGAAAATATAAAGGAAGCCTGGGCAGGTGCCGATTGCGATGAGTCTCGGATCCGAAAGGGTTCGGAAGTAAAATATATATATTGTTCAAGTCCACCAAAGCCATTTTTCATGATTTTGCAGCAGTTTTATGTGTATTTTCAAATATAAAGAAACAGAGGATTGGCCGGTTAAGATATGCATTGCGACCCGAAAGGCGGACCCGATAGATGATTGAACCATGCCTGAACCTTTAAAGTCCAAATTGAAGCAGTAATGGGCGGGAATACTCAGTTTGGCAGCGTTTTCACTGTTTATAAGCAAAACAGTCATGATTGAGCCATTTTATTGTTCGGCGACTGCATTTAATCAATAGTATGGCCGAGGAGGAAGCAGGACACCGCCGATCAAGTCAGAGCATTCAATGGTTATGGGTTTCACCCGTATTTCACTCCACCTGCCCAGGGAGGACCTCAGAGCGCCAAAGAAGGTCAAATCCATTTAAAACACAGTCGGATTTGTATCAGAGGCCCATTTCTAAGTGTAAATGTGGTTGGTGGCCATTTATGGGCTCCTCCACAGATTGTTTAGCAGAGATATTTTGTATTGTAACACCATATATACTTAGAACGTAGATGTAATCAGGTTGATGAGTGTTTGATGAATGATAGTTTGTTGTAGCCTTTAACTTCTGGAGACTGTAAATACTATGAGACCTGCAGCTTCTGGTCTTGATTTCCAACTAATACAAGCTTCTTTTGCTGTCACTTGCTCACTTTCCACTTCTCTTTCTTGTTCCAGGCTGTGCCTGCTTGCATTTATTCGATGTGCTGTAAATGTTTAGCATTAGAGGGGTTTTCATCCCACCTCTGTGTTATAATTTAGTGGTTCATTGACATTGCTTGCAGATTGTTGTTGTTTTAATATCAGGGAGTTGTCATCCTGTCTGTGTATTAAACAATAGTTTTCAAATCTTCAAACTGATTGCAGTTGGCCATCACAGGGTCCTGTGCATCTGTTGGTGCAATTAGTCTTCTCCATCATCACCTTTACCTTAAACTGTGAGTAGTTGGTAGTTAAAAGCCTTGTAGTTTGGGGGTATTCACCCATGTCTGGGGATAATCATAGTAGGAGTGGTTATCTGGCTTAAATGTGCAGCATATCTTCATTTATCCATCATTTTATCCAACATAATTGTTGAATTTATAATGTTCCTGAGCATCACTGATTTACAACCTAGGTGAGTTTCTTGGGATGATAACAACACCCTTGATAAAGCATTTCTAAACATTTTATGTACTTGACTTTTCTGGACCCTTAATACAAAGCAAAGGATTCTGAATTCTATTTTACACAATTTGTGTTTCCTGCAAGTTTTTCTAGTATTACTCATTATGTTTTTCTTCATATTCTTATGTCTTACATAGATAAGCAAGTATGAATAATTGAGTTTCAATCTATTCCTATAAGATTCTGAAGTGATAATCTATAAAGAGAATGGATTAATGGAATGTTTGTTTAATTAGTTCCATCTGAATCAATAAATCATCAGCATCTTTTGTAAGCTCAAACATATTCTCTTGAGCCTTTTGAACATTGTTTAAAGGTTTTCATACTTATAATTATTTAATTTTGAGCCTGGAAATTGTGATAATCATATTATTTCTTGTTTCTTCTCACCACCATACAAGCTATATCACTGTGTGAAATTTTATGGCAGCCCTCTTCTTTGGTATTAATATTATTCAAAAGGTTAGGCATTACAGTGTTACATCTGTTTCATTCATTGGTCCTCCAAATTAAAACAAAACCCCCCAAAACAATTATCTTAGATGCTCTAGCATGATAGCTGACCATTATCATCTCAGAGGTACAACAGAGACCATATAAAGATTTATGTAATTTGCATACTAAACTTGAGGATTCAACAGAAATAAAACCAAGAGGTTGTTGCATATAAATTTCTTCAATAATATCACCATTTAAAAAAGCACTTTTAGCATCCATTTGATGAGTTTCCCACTTATAATATGCAGCAAGTGATAAAATGGTTCTTATTGTGTTCATTTTAGCAACAGGAGAAAAAGTTTCACTATAATCAATACCTTCAAGTTGATTAAAACATTTTGTAACTAATCTAGCTTTATGATTTTTGATTTGTCCTTTTGCAGTGAACTTAGTTTTATAAACCCATTTACAGCCAACTAAATTCTTTCCTAAAGGAAGAGGAACAAGAGACCAAGTCTTGTTTCTCAAAAGAGATTCATATTCAGCAGGCATAGCTTGTTCCCAATTAGGCTTACCCGTGGCTTGTGCATAAGTAGTAGGATCATTTGTGGCCAAAACTTTGGTCATAAGAGAAAAGTTAGATCTAGTTCGACGAGTGTCGGTAGAATTTCCGACCTCACTACTTGCAGATTCAAGAGTTTTCTAAGCCCAAACAGGAAGATTAGAAGGAAAAAGAGCCACTTCAGGAGCTTCATGAGTTTCAAGTGGAATACTTGAGGGAGAGGAAGAATCAAGATCAATAAGAGGCACAAAACTGGAAGAAGGAGTAACAAGAATAGGAGTAACAGGTGGTATTGGTAAATTCAAGGTAACATGAGATTCTACAGACTCAGGTGGGGAAGAGACTTCATGAAATTGAACATCCCTTCTGATTATGACACTTTGAATAGAAGGATCAAAAAACCTGTAAGCATTGGAATTCTCATCATAACTAATGAAGATACACTTGTGAGATTTGGGTTCTAACTTTTTGTGTTTTCTATGAGGAATATGAGCCCAACATTCACAACCAAACACCTTAAAATTACTAATATCCGGTTTGTGTCCATTCCATTTTTCCTAAGGGGTAACATGCTTAACAACTTTAGTAGGAACTCTATTTAAAATAAAATTAGCACAACAGATGACTTCAACCCAAAATTTCTTATGCAGACCTTTAGAATAAAGCATACATCTAGCCATGTCAATTGAAGTTTTGTTTTTCCTTTCAAAAACACCATTTTGTTGAGGTGTGTAAGGAACAATCTTTTGATGTTGAATACCATGTTTAGATAAATATGCATCAAATTCTTGCTTAACAAATTGCCCCCCATTATCAGATCACAAGGTTTTAATACTCTTACCATATGCATTTTCAACCATGGATTTAAATTCTTGAAATTTTACAAATGTTTCACTTTTATTTTTCAAAAAATAAACCCAAGATTTTCTACTAAAGTCATCAATAAAGGTAAGAAAATAAATTGCATGAGATATTGAAGGAACTTCAAGAGGACCATAGATATCACTATAAATTAATTGCAAAGGTGCTTTTGCACGTCGGGTTTTACCTTTATCAAACATTTCTCTATGATGTTTACCAAGAACACATCCTTCACAAACACCAGTAGTAGAAGAAATATCAAGCAAACCATGAACCATTTTAGTTAGCATTTGCATTTTACCCTAATTCAAGTGACCCAATCTTTCATGCCATAATTGACTTAGTTCATTAGCATAAGCAACATATGAACAAAAGGGTTGTCTCTTAGTTGAATTAAAACCAACAAATTTATATAAACCAATTGTATGATAAATAGGACTAAAAGAGACTACTTTGTAATTTCGGTTTATATCTTTAAGAACATACTTATTAGGCCAAGCTTCAAATTTAAAAACTTTCTGGCATGCACGATAAATAGAAAGTAAGTTAATGGGCATGTTTTGAACATGGAAAACATCTTCCAATTGACCATTAGCAACATTAACTCCCATAAACTCTTGGTGTTACATCCCCTCGGGTTAGGGTTTTGGTTGTTTAGGGTTTGCTCTTATTGTTCAATAATAAAAAGGCCCTTGAACCTCATTGTAAGGCAGTTCAGAGGCATGTAGCTGCCACATCTCTTCTCAGAGATAAGCTACCATCGCCCTAACTGGTTTATTTCCATTCTTGTTTGTAAGCATATTTCAGTATTTTACATTAATGAAATGAAGTATTATTTCCGTTGCATCTTTGTGTTTATGGTTATCTCTGTAATTTGTTGCGTTCCTATTTAAATCCGGATCAGCCGCACCATCAAAAAAGCCAGTCGGGTACTCCATCCTAGGGCCTGTCTTTTTGTGAATGATCTTCTTAGACCCTGTGTCATGTTGTTTTCCAAATGTATACCATCTTATAATGTGATCCATCACATGCATATCATTATCCCTATAATTTTCAAAAATGATTTTGTTACGCCATGCCCAAATTTCCTAGAAAAGAACAAGGGGGATGTTCTGCCATGTAGGATTTTGTTTACTCCACCAACTCAAGCATACAGTAATGTTGTCGTATTGGTTATAGGGGAAACCAATGAAACTAGCAAGATTACTCCAAACCTGTACAGTCATAGGGAATTTTAGAAAAATATGGGCATTATCCTCCTCCGCTTTCCTGCATAGTACACAAATCCCCGACCCCTGCCAATTCCTCTTCTGAAGGTTCTCCCATGTTAGATTTTTGTTTTTCCAAACCAGCCAAAGAAAAAGAATGATCTTAATGGGGATTTTAGTTTTCCAGAATTTGTAGAACCAACATACCTCAGTGTTGTGGACCTCCTGGTGACAGAGAGCGTTATATACATCAACGACCACAACGCCACCTTCCTTCATCTTTCCTATCTAGGCAATCTGGTCCCCATCTGCCTCACAACATACTCCTAAAAGTTTCATGCCAATACTAATCTGCGCCCACTCCCGTGCCATCTGCTCGTCGAAGCCCAGTTCCCACGCTTGTTTCCATATTGGACATTGACCCTACCATTCAGTAATGACCTGGTTCCAAAAAAATATCCCACGATTGTTGATATTGTGTATAAATCCATTTGATATACAACTGTCACTTTTTGTCCCTAGTATGTGATCCATTCCAATAATAATCCGATGTCCAAAACCCAGTTTCCAAGCGAGATTCTGCAAAAAACATTTACTAATTTTTATGAAACTGAGCCAAATGGTCGAGCCCGATGCAATCCCAATACGCCCTCTGTGCATCCAGACAAGAAAATCGTGGTCCTTTAGATACTTATGTCTTATGATCATGCCCCATATGCCATTCCCAAATAAACCCCTCCATAATGACTTCTGCAATAATGCCCATCCAAATCTCCTCAGATTCAATATCCCCCAGCCACCCAGTCGTTTAGGAAGGGAGATATGGTCCAGCTTAACTAGGTGGAGTTTGGTATTGTTAGTCGCACCAGACCAGATGTATTTGGCCATAATCTGATTCAAACACTTAATAATGGTGTGAGGGAGATGATATAGATGTGCCCAGTATACTCCCAACTGTGTGATCACCGATTGGGTCAATGTGATACGACCCCCCAAAGATAAACATCTGAATTCCCACCCAGTAATTTTTTTGTAAAAACGGTCCACAAGCCACATCCAATCATTTACCTTATAACTACAAGGCTTAATATGATAGCCAAGATATTTCATGCCCCCCGACAATAAATCAGAAGCCACCCCAAAAAGTCTATGTATATATGCAATAACCTCCATATCGCACGTGCCATGTAGAATGATAGACTTCTGTAGATTCATGTACAGTCTTGTAGCATTCCCAAATTTTGCAAAAATATGAAATAGTGTCAGCCATGCAAACCTGTTGAGCATCCCCATGATGAGCACATCATCAACAAAAAAACTATGTGAAATTCTGATATCTCTTCCCAAGTTCAGTGCATGAAACTGACCCTCTGCCACTGCTTTTTTGATATGTAAACTAAGCCCATCCATTGCCAATATGAATAATAAAGGTGAAAGTGAGCATCCTTGTCTGAGTCCCCTCCCGGCCCTAAAGAAATCTATGGGATAACCATTAATAACAACAACATAACTAACATTTGAGACGCAAGCCATGATCCACTCAGCACATCTGGCCTAGACACTAATTTTATGAAGTACCAACCTCAGGTATCCCCAGTCTAGGCAGTCATATGCCTTCTGTAAGTCGACCTTCATAATAGCAGCATTTAATTTTTTAGAATGAATCGAATGTATGCATTCCTGGGCAATCACCACAGCATCATGAATTTGTCTATTCTACAAGAACCCAAACTGCTGAGGGGATATGTACTTTGACAGAGTATGCTTAATCATGTTAGCAATAGTTTTTGAAATAATCTTATATATAAGATTACAAAGTGAAATGGGTCTATAATCCGAGAAAGTATCAGAGGGAGTCCTTTTCGGAATGAGAGCAATATATGTAGAATTTATATGCGGGTGAATATATCCCCTGGTCCTCGATTCCTCCACCATATCAAGAAGATCCTACTGAAAAATGTCAAAGAAGTGTGTAAAAAGTTCAACCGTCCACCCATCTAGTCCCGGGCTCTTGTCCCCCTTAAAAGATTTAAGCACCCCCAGGATTTCCTCCCCCGAGACAACTTTGTATAGATCCGAGTTTGCATCCTCATCAAACATGGAGGGATATAATTCCACCCCCCAAATTTGGTCCTCAGCACTGTCAAAATCCCTGTGACAGTAGGCCTTCTGAAAATGAAGTATTGTGGCTCTGCGGATGTCCTTCGGCGTTTAAGACTGGTTTCCAGCTACATTAGTAATCTCCCATATGGAGTTGATCTTTCTTCTATGATTTGAAAATCTGTGAAAGAATTTAGTATTCCTATCCCCTTCCCGAATCCATATGGCCCTACTCTTTAGGCACCAAGTAGACTCTTTAATTAGTAGAATATGTTTCTTTTTAAGTTCCAAAGATTGTATATGATTCCTGAGAGCAACCAGGACATTATGCACAAGCATTAGTGGGTGCATGGCATCTAGCTCCACCAATATATCATTTAGCTCTTTGTTCATTTGACTTTGTTTCCTCCTCTCCCATGCTTTTACCTCCACCTTAAGAGCCTGAAGCTTATCTAGGATATGCTTCATGGGAGAGATGTCTTGTTCCCTGACTCGGTTCCAGACTTCCCGCACAAGATTGTTAAAATCTGGGTCTTCCAACCACACACGATTAAACTTAAATGACATCCCACATCTGAGGTCCCCCTGCCTCCAGTGTAGGATAATGGGACGATGGTCCGAGATATAATTATTCACAATATCTGATTGGACGGTCCCAAGTCTCTCAACTAACTGTTCATGTAAGAGGAAGCGATCCAGCCTCTTCGCCACATACCCATCCCCTGATCTTCCATTGTCCCAAGTTGGAACAATCATAGAAGGGAATATATCTACAAGGTTGAAGTCGATAATAATATCTTTGATCTGTTCAGCCATAGCATCAACCTTTTTGGACCTCCCCCATACCTCATCCAGACCAATGGTACAGTTCAGATCCCCTGCAATGACAAGAGACACAAGTCCCAGAATCTCCGATGATATCAGGTTATTCCAAAAGGATGCCCGATCTCTGTATGGGGCATATACATTTAATATATGAATTTGACCCTTTAAACCTCTGATATGACCAGCAAGAAGGATGCCAACAAAACATGAAAATGCCTTTACATTGACCCATCGAGGGTCCCATAGAGCCACCAGACCCCCCGAGAGGCCTACAGCATCAGTGGCTGCCATATGCCAATCAGGGAGCATCTTCCTGAAATATTTTATCACTTGAGGAGCCGAATGCATAGTTTCCTGTAGAAGGATGATATAGGGACGAAATGAAAGAAAAAGTTCCTTAAGGGCCAGATATTTTGGAGCAGGCCCCAGACCTTGGATATTCAATGAAAGGATGAAAGTCATGTTAACTTAGGTGTGGGCATCTGTGCTCTAAGGGCCTGAGGAGAGGTAGTTGAAGCGATAGGAACGTCAATGAGAGCATGTGGGTCATATGGACTAAAAGGAAGAGGCTGAGCGCGTCCGCTTAAATGTTTTCTATCTCGTTTTGTTTTCGAAAGACGGTGATATTGGCTGCCGAGGAAGGACTGATGCGGGGGGACGATGAGCCAAGAGGCTTGTGTACAGTGAGGGTTTGAAGATCCAAAGTCTTCTTTTGGAGAAGGAAATCAATGTCACTATCTACAAAGTTGGTAGGTGAATATAGGGGCAAAATAGGCGATGTAGGATGGGTCCTAGACCCCGGGGATGGATGTGAGGCACGTGAAGGGGATGGCACAGGGATGTACGTAATAGTGAAGAGGAGGGCACATCATATGTCGTCTGAGGGGGAGGTACAATATTCGGTTGGGGCAGGTCAACACAAGAGGGGGGGAATCCTATCCAACGGGGACGGTGAGGTGTCGTCAACCGAAGGAGCACCAAAACCTTCTGAAGTCCAGGGGGATGAAGGAACAATGATAGGAGCAGAATCATCATGTTTCGCAGAATGAAATACATTGGGATGTAAAGGATAGGAATAAGGCGGAGTACCTAATGAACGTTGTGCATCACGCCTATGATTTGTCACCCCATGTTCATTACTAGAAATAACATGTTTAGCATCAACCTTCTCCATTGAACCGAAACAATGCCGCCTATGTGCCATACGCCTGCCACCCAATCTGCGAGGACATTGTGCCATAAGATGCCCAGTATGGTGACAGATAAGACACCGGAAGGGTACCCCCCAGAAATCCAACCGTTGCACTAGGTGGGTGCCCTCCCATTGTAATTCAATGTGGTCCAGAAATCCACCTCTATACTCCTTTTCTATCAAAATCCATGCAATTCTCTTATCTTGTGCACCCAAACACCGCGGGTCGACATAAACAAACTTCCCAATAGCATTGCCAATGTCCATAAAAACTTGTCGAGTCCAGAATTCAATGGGAAATCTGGGCAATTTAACCCAAATCAATTTGTTTTGTGGCGTCTCCTTCAAGGGATTAAAACCAACATACCAAGAATGCAAAGCTAGGAAACTCCTCCCTTTAATCCATGGAATAGCCTTAATTTTCATTAAGTCATCCTGGCTGAGGAAATGGAAACTGTACCAGCCGCTTAACAACCTCACCACCATAGGCATGTAGCCTAGTAGAGACTTCCATTTAGTGTCAACCCAATTCCTCATTTCAACTTCACTCAATTCAACGAAATGCCATTTACCAACAAGCGCCCCTCTTCTACAGGTTGGTAACATGGTCAATCAATACATCATGTCCAAAACACAGCACACGCACCGAAGAGGTAATTTTAATGGATCGTTGTTGACGTCGAGATCGTCGTCTGTTTTCTACGTGTAATACTCCATGCGATCTGGGAACCGCATTTCCACCATCTGGCATGTGCAACAGGGCTTACACCGTGCGCCCAGTGTCCAGGTCATTTGGTGCCCCTACCCGCTGGTGGGCTCCAGTATTGTAGCAATAATGCTACAACTCCTGGAGCTTCCTATCTCTAATTTTATCAACCCGGTAGTTCGTAACAAACTTGGAAGCGACGGTGTTGTATGCACAAGTACTAGCTCTTGTCGCAGCTGTCACTTGGTCAGCTGGCACAAGTCTGCTAGGGCTCAAGCCAACTTCTATATGTTCTCAGAAGAAGCTTTCTAAATGATGAACGAAGACTATCTGAAAGGGAATTAACCTACTTTGCAAGAATGAACTGAAAGCCAACAAAACATGGAAACCCTAGTAAACCCTAATCTGACTAGCTTAGTCCTTACGATGCAACGATGGGAATGTAACTCCTAAAAATGATGTCATATTTCTAGTGATATGAGATGCATGAGATTAAACTACCTCCATTGAAAAGAACATTAAGTATGGGGGATTTACGGTAGTGCATTATATTAGATATCATTTTTGGGATTCAACTGCGTTAAGTAAGTCATTCAAACGTATGACCATTTCCATGAGAGGTAGTCGTAACTGACTAATTTCTCATGATTTTTGAATAGTTCACTTAGCACTCATTGCATCGGGTGATGCTCACAGGGGTGAAGAAGTGGGATTGAAACTAGTGAAATGTGGAGAACGAATCACATAGCATCAATCATCACTTCCGGGGCTTGCACCCGGTAACCAGGACTTCCTAGGAGGTCACCCATCCCAGAACTCCTCTGGCTCAAGCGCGCTTAACTGTGGAGTTTTCCCCATAATCAAGCCCACTTAGCTTGCTACCCCATTTGCAAAACCTTAGCAAGTATTGTGCCTCATGAACCATTCAAGTAGAGATCCCTTGACTCTTTTTGAATTTAAGTATGGGGGATTTACGCAGTGCATTATATTAGATATCATTTTTGGGATTCAACTGCGTTAAGTAAGTCATTCAAACGTATGACCATTTCCATGAGAGGTAGTCGTAACTGACTAATTTCTCATGATTTTTGAATAGTTCACTTAGCACTCATTGCATCGGGTGATGCTCACAGGGGTGAAGAAGTGGGATTGAAACTAGTGAAATGTGGAGAACGAATCACATAGCATCAATCATCACTTCCGGGGCTTGCACCCGGTAACCAGGACTTCCTAGGAGGTCACCCATCCCAGAACTCCTCTGGCTCAAGCGCGCTTAACTGTGGAGTTTTCCCCACAATCAAGCCCACTTAGCTTGCTACCCCATTTGCAAAACCTTAGCAAGTATTGTGCCTCATGAACCATTCAAGTAGAGATCCCTTGACTCTTTTTGAATTTAAGTATGGGGGATTTACGTAGTGCATTATATCAGATATCATTTTTGGGGGATTTACGCAGTGCATTATATTAGATATCATTTTTGGAAATGGTCATACGTTTGAATGACTTACTTAACGCAGTTGAATCCCAAAAATGATATCTAATATAATGCACTGCGTAAATCCCCCATACTTAAATTCAAAAAGAGTCAAGGGATCTCTACTTGAATGGTTCATGAGGCACAATACTTGCTAAGGTTTTGCAAATGGGGTAGCAAGCTAAGTGGGCTTGATTGTGGGGAAAACTCCACAGTTAAGCGCGCTTGAGCCAGAGGAGTTCTGGGATGGGTGACCTCCTAGGAAGTCCTGGTTACCGGGTGCAAGCCTCGGAAGTGATGATTGATGCTATGTGATTCGTTCTCCACATTTCACTAGTTTCAATCCCACTTCTTCACCCCTGTGAGCATCACCCGATGCAATGAGTGCTAAGTGAACTATTCAAAAATCATGAGAAATTAGTCAGTTACGACTACCTCTCATGGAAATGGTCATACGTTTGAATGACTTACTTAACGCAGTTGAATCCCAAAAATGATATCTAATATAATGCACTGCGTAAATCCCCCATACTTAAATTCAAAAAGAGTCAAGGGATCTCTACTTGAATGGTTCATGAGGCACAATACTTGCTAAGGTTTTGCAAATGGGGTAGCAAGCTAAGTGGGCTTGATTGTGGGGAAAACTCCACAGTTAAGCGCACTTGAGCCAGAGGAGTTCTGGGATGGGTGACCTCCTAGGAAGTCCTGGTTACCGGGTGCAAGCCCCGGAAGTGATGATTGATGCTATGTGATTCGTTCTCCACATTTCACTAGTTTCAATCCCACTTCTTCACCCCTGTGAGCATCACCCGATGCAATGAGTGCTAAGTGAACTATTCAAAAATCATGAGAAATTAGTCAGTTACGACTACCTCTCATGGAAATGGTCATACGTTTGAATGACTTACTTAACGCAGTTGAATCCCAAAAATGATATCTAAGAAAAGAACATTGTTTTTATATTTTTGCTTAAGTGGTTGGAGTTATTATGATTTTGTTTCTTATTAGGGTTTGACTGTGTAGGGGTAGTTCGAAGGGAAAGAAAGCTTGGGAAAGGTCAGGAGGGCTAGGAGAGGTTCCAGGGGATCCCTAACATCGTTCCACAGAAGTCCACAACATTCAGATGCTTGGCAACCGAGGTTACAGGTTTCTACAGGATGTCTGCAGGGGATCCTACAGGAAGCTCGGGATTTCTACAGGAAGTCTGCTAACTTCTACAGGATGTTCTGTGGTTGGAGTTTTGGGTGATGGAGGAGTGGAGGAGTTGTATGGGTGGATAGGTAGGATGGAAAGGGAGCTTATGATGGCTCAGGGACAGAGATATGAGATGAGGAAAGAGTGGGTACAGTTGGTTGGTGGATAGAAGGGTGGAAGCAATGAAAAGTCCAAAAAGATGGAGCTACGTGAACAGTAGAAGGGTTGGAAAGCAAACGAGCTGAACAGAGGTTGGGTAGGTGGCTTTAGGCGCGGTTGAGAAGAAGAAGAAGATAACAGAGTGATGCAACGCAGTGTAAAGGAAACAAATCTGCACAAAACCGAGAATTCATCAACCTATCCTAACTGTGTTATTAAATCAACGAACAGCAATGTAAACTTCAGAGAAAAATCGTGCATGGAGTTGGAATGAAGAAGTGTTGCTCAAGATCAGAATGCATGGATGGATCTACAATTGAAATGACTGTGTTGCAGCTTGAATGAAAGTATAAGACTGCGTTTTTTTGGTGGTTGGTACGGTCTACACCCCCAATCTCTAAACAGAGATGGCAGTGAGTGCACTGTCAACCTTTTCTTGGAGCTCTAATGAATGCTGATCCTCCTACTCTAATCTAAGCAACTAAAAGCGCTTGAACCGTAAACTAATCCTACTCAATCACATAAAAGAAATTAAATCAGCAGACTGTGTTTTCCAAATGCATGTCAAAACAAAGAAATGAAGTGCTGAAAGGAAAGACAAATAACAATACAAGGAAAAGGAGGTCTATTGCTCTCAGGTTGGGCCCTAACCTGAGAGCTATAGCTCCCTTAAGAACTCAGAATTGAATCCAAAGCTGCCTGCCTTTATTAAATAATTATGAGTCTAACAACATGCCAAAACTGGCTTACAAAAAGCAAAAACCGAGCTGTAGCTCGTGCTTAGAAATTGCAACAGTAGTTCAAAAGTTCAAAAAGCTCCTATCAAAGGCTACGGCCTCAATATTTATGCATGATGAGGACCACGCTGGCTTCCTCAATTAGTGGAGCTCGGCTGCCCAACTGAAAGTAAACTGCTGTTCCTGTAGAATCCGTTGGCTGCCTTTTAGCTCGGTGGGGATAGCTGTTGGAGCTCGGAGTTGGGGTGGAGATCACGAGGGAGGTCATTCAAGACTGTGGACAACCTCCCTATAAACCTACAATGCCACCTTTGTTGTCTCCTTGTCTCCATTTGCGTGGTCTTTGCTCCATTTAATGTCAAAAAACCTGAAATCATCATGTATTAGCCACATAGATATAATGCCTGCCCTTCTTCCTACAAATAACACGAATATACTAAGAAATGATGCATAAGTGATAAAAGATGAAGGGTTGAGCAAGGTCAGTAGGCCAAATGAGCCCAAATTGTTACCAAAAATTGGGGCTCATCACCCGCTCCGACCCAGAATATAAACAGTAATTTGATTCAACATCTAGTGTGGCACATATGTAGGCCTCATGTGTTGATGTGTCTGACTCCAACAGATCCATAATATCACAAAGCAGTGAGTAAAAGATAGATGTGGACAATAAGAGAATGTATTAAAAACAAACTTAATAACCCGTCAAAGTGGTAGGTCGTAATTATGAGTAACCATAAAAAAATCCCTACCAGAAAGGTCTAGGGATCTACAAAACTCTAGACACGAAGTCAGAACCCGCGGAGTATAATGCACGTATATCATCTATGGCATTCCTATTTCTTTTTGTGGTTCTTTGTGCACTGTGAGCTTTAAACAGAGTTGACTGTAGGGATGGAAAATTGTTGAACAAAGAGCATTTATTTTCCTTGCAAGGTCATTGTCGCGGCAAAGGCACCGGTAATGGTGGAACAAGCAAGTTAGTAATTCTTCGAGCTCTGGTTCGGGTGGTCATCAATCGGTTTCAAAAGGCAGTGCCTCAACCTCTTCAATAATTCTGGTGGCGGTCAGGGCAGCTAGGCTGCTATGAGGGTTAATATGAAAACGTTTTGGTGAGGGTTGATATGAAAACATTTTTGCAAATTTGAGATTCCAAGTTGTTGAGGCTAGAAGGTACTAAGTGCCATATAATCTCATTAAAACATTTTAATGTAAATTAACTTTTAACCAACTTTCCCCTTGGATGGGAGACTCCAAATAATGGCAACAAAATTTGTATACACATTTATACAAATTTTGTGTAGTACAAGATTTCCATACAAATCTTATAAATAATACAAAATTTAATTAAAAAATTGTGTAGTCCATGTTTTCAACACAAAGATCAATACAAATCTTATAATTAATACGGAATTTAATTAGAAAAATATGTAGTCCATGTTTTCAACACAAAGATCCTACACAGAATCACACTGTAACGCGATTAGTGAAATAACATATATATTAAAAAAAACTGAAATTAGTCATTTTATTACATGGCCGTCGTTATAACACTCTTTATAGCAACTTCACAATGATGGGACACTCTTTTAAATTATCAACAAGTTCATAATGACGGGTTTATTTTAAGATAAACTGTATTTAAACGGTAAAAAAGGTAAAAACTGGTAAAAGGGCCTCAATTTTAAAGCCTGATCGGAGGTGACAGAGGCTGAGGGGGAGGGTGAGAACTTTGTGCGCGAAAAGGCCACTCATTGCATCCAGGCAACAAATCCTAAAATAAATATTTCATGTCGATTCTTGCGACGGATCGGTTCTTCACATCCAACTCGTTTTGTATTTGGGATAAGTTCTCTGAAGTCAACGTTATTTGGGCAAATGATTTGCCTGTTCAAAGATTCCACAACATGTAAACGGCGCAGGCGAGAAAGAAGGGGAAAACTCATTAAAGAGGGAAAATATTGAAAACCTGATTCCCAAACAATATTGCAAAATACATTGTATTACGAATATATTACAGAAATTCTCTGGAAGTGATTACATATATTGTACAGATCTATCCGAGATTCTTGAAATTTACAAGGCTGAGACCAAAAGTTCAAGATTTAATGAGAAAATTGAAGCGCTCCCGGTGTATCATTTCCATCTTTACCCTCCATCAGCGTCCCGAGGTTGCAGACGTTATCGAAAGCAGATTGAAGGCCTGCCACGAGTTCCTCGTTGCTCAGAGTGCGCTCCTCTTCAATTGTATCCAGCCGCCTTCCGCTCAAACCCTTCCGCCGACTCTGTGAACATAGTAATCTCTGTGATGGAGCTATTTCCATCCACCGCGCGCTCGGTGCTGCCTTTGCCGCCATAGATTGATCCGAGCCGTGCTCACACAGACACAGAACCCTCTGAATTACAGCGAATTCGTAAGAAAAAGTTGAATGAATTTCTGAGAACCTGCAGAACAAGATGCGAGGGAAGTCTATATATATAAAAAAATACCTAGGAATCGCTAAATATCAAGGAAGTTTCTGAACTAATAGCCGTTAGAAGACGGCAATTTTTCAGTCAGTGTGGCGTGTGAGGCTGAATACAAACTGGCCACGTGGAGAATCATTATTGTTTTGCTGTCAGTAGACAGTTGAATGGCTGCCGTCAAGATAGGTATCTTATAATTTTTCCGTCAAGATAAGTATCTTGTAATTTTTTCCGTCAATGTCGCGTGTTTTGGTTGATACCATTCCGGGACAGCTGCCACGTTCCTAACGGGAAAAACACTGCAACCCTGACACCTATGTTTTTAAAGTAATGGGAATTATAATTTAGTGGCAAGTTGTAAAATAAATAATATACAGATTTTAGATATTGATGAATTATTGAAGTGGGGTCATTATGCAGAGATATAATATGGACCTTCCAGAAACTTAAGTACTATTCACATCATTTTTATGATGCCATGTGGCATGTGAGTAATCATCACGTTGTAGAATGACGTGGGAAAACTAAGACCCTTGTAATTGCTTGGAAGCCATGTGGTCCAGCCCTGTGCAAGTTGACATGTGGCACCTCAAGACGTGTTGATGTGAATTTCGACACGCGCCTTGTTTGTTGTGGTCACATAATGAACACGCGGTCTCATACAAAGAAAAGCCAATCCATACAAATATTATATTACAATGATATGTTTTTTGGGTGGGGGTTTGGGTGTGGTTATAAAAATAGTTGATTCTCTTTTCTATAGGTTTCAGGTTTTTATTGAAATTCTGTAGCAAGGATATTGGAATTGGAATGGACCGTGAAATTAGTACTATAATTGATTTTTTTATATTTTATACGAGGAATATATACATTTTAATATTTGAGAGATTTTTAAATAAGAAGGTTTAATGTTATTAGAAGAATATATTTATTATGGATTCAATGAGAATAACATTATTTTTCTTAATTATTTGAGTCATTTATGAAAAATGATCAATATTATAAAATTTCAAAAGAAGAATCTGATTTCAACAATCCGTCAATCTTATTTCCAACTTTTGGAGTCTTAATGAGCATTATACTTTTTCATATTATATGAAGAAGGATGTAAATCTTGAGAAAATTATGTGATTCAACACTCACTAATTTCTCTTAACCACCCGACGTCATTTAGAAGATTAACAAATTTCAAAAGAAGAGTCTCATTCAACAATCCATCAATCTCATTTCCAACTCTTGGATTCTCAATGAGCATTATAACTTTCATATTATATGAAGATGGATGTAAATCATGAGAAAATTCCATTATTAAACACTCACTAATTTCTCCTAACCACCCGAAGTCATTTAGAAGAATAACAAATATCACAAAATTTCAAAAGAAGAGTCTCATTCAACAACCCATCAATCTCATTTCCAACTCTTGGATTCTCAATGAGCAATATATCTTTCATATTATATGAAGATGGATGTGAATCATGAGAAAAAATTGTGATTCAACACTCACTTATTTCTCCTAACCACCCAAGTCATTTAGAAGAATTACAAATATCATAAAATTTCAAAATAAGAGTCTCATTTCAACAATTCATCAATCTCATTTCCAACTCTAGTATTCTCAATTAGCATTAGCATTACACCTTTCATATTATATGAAAATGGATGTGAATCATGAGAAAGATTTGTGATTCAACACCCATTTGTTGTCTTTGGCATCTAAATACTAGAATAATCTCTATTCTTGTTGGTTCTCACCTCAGTTTCTTCATTTGGTGTAACCTTTCACAACATAAAATCCCAAAGTTCATATTTATATAATCTTTATCGTTGTATTAGTATTTATTTAATATCTTTTAATGCCACTTAATATAAGCTTTCAAGAGAAGCTTGGACACCTTAGCCTTTCTAAATCCCCACTTGAATTCACGTGTTATGTGCATTTTTATTCTTGTTGATATGATAATTGGCTTGGCATTTAATGACCATACTTAATGTGTTCCCACACTTTCCATAATGTGTGGTTCAATGACAATTTTGAAGAAAACACAATAAACACCAACTAAACCAAAATGAGGTCATCTCTCTTTCTTCATGTTCACATAGTCCACCTTTCTAAAATCATCTAACATGTTGATAAATCATAACATTGTTATAGGATTGGTATCTAATATTTTATTATTACATGAGAACATGTATTGACCTCTAGACCTCTTAATATATTGTTCAAGATATTCTTGCCATTGTAATAGATACTTAGAAAAAAATCACATAATCAATACTTAAATGTATATCTCTCAACAATCTAATCCTGTATAGGTTTTTTCAAGCTCATTATAAAGATAACACATACTTTTGCTTTGTTTCACAAAAATGATATCACAGATTTTGATCTCAATTAAAAAGCTTAAGTAAGATGAGGGATAACTTACATGTTCTTGGTTAATTTAATGTGCTAGCCTAATCACAATAGATCTTGTCAACGTCACAAAACCTAAAATTGAAATTACAAAAATGAGAATTTTGATTCCATTCATTCAATTTTCTACATCATCAATTGTGTGTTCCTCTAATAGTTATGCATTCCCTAATTTTATGTATATTTATCTACAACACTCCTTATTTCTAGAAACATTGGTGTTAATGTAATGATTTTAAGTGTCCAATATTTGAGAATTCCCCTCAAAACTCTTTTTGTCCACCTCTTTGGAAGCCCAGGAAAAATGAGATGTATCATTTACAATCTTAATTCTTTGAGCAAGATTTTTTATGTCTGGGTGGGATTCTTAAATAAGATATAGAGAAGGTAACATAATTCATGATATCCTTATATCTATGTAATAGGGATTATGCTCTAACATCCATTTCGTCACACATTCGATTGCATGGATTGAGGAATAGAGTGAGCAATCAATATCCTCAATAAGAGCCACATACTTGGCAACCTTAATGGGAAAATTTCTTTAATTTTGTGTTTATATTGACCTTAGGAATGTCCAAATCATTGACATATTTCCCTACATAATAATAAATAGTTGCAGCCATACTAGATTTGTGTGTTCTTAGAGCCCTATAAAGCAAGTAGGCCCTATTCATGGCTTTCATTGTGCTTTGATAGAATTACTGACTTTCAAAAAATGTCTCAAGTCCAGGACTATTTTTTCTTTTTTAATGAGATTTACGACAAACATGACTCTAATGGTCAAGTATGATTGTGATATGCTTTAGATATGAATATAATTTATAATGCTCACTTATCATATGAATACATAGATCATTTCTAAAACTTTACATTGTTCTTTAAAACACTTTGAAGCTTCTCAATTATATATGTATATCACATACCAAATTTAGTCAATCGGGGTTATCTCAGATGGTTAGGTGAAATGGTTGTGATCTTACCCATTTAGATTCAAATCCCTGCTTTTGGTGTGTTGCTGCTACTACTTCCAACAGTAACTTGCATGTAAGATTCCTCATACTTCCTCATGTTATTAAAGTGAGAAGCAACCAAGGACACATACAACACCAAGTCTTTATTGTTCTTCAGTATTCACAAAAAACCAAAATAAATAAATAAATCATGTTGGTGTTTCACTTTCAATAGATCAAACATGTAAGCATGTAAGTTTGAATATGTAAGCATGTAAGTTTGAATTGTAAAAAGTTATCAAGCATTGCATAAATTTTCAAACTTAAGTATAAATATATAAAATTAGTATGCATCAAATAAACTTTTAAGCTATATATAAGTTATTTTCTAGCTAAGTAATATTATTATGAAATATTATGTCATGAGAACATTCTTCATTCAAGTTCATACTAAAGCCCACCATTAACAAGTTATAGCTCTACTTGAGACATAAGCTTTTGGAATGTTAGATAGTTGGAATACAAAGAACACTATCTAAAATAGGATAAAGAATATGAATATACTTTTTGATGTGGTGTACAAGTGCTCATTAGAGATAAACAGTTGCAAAGCTTTTTGCTTTAATAGTGGACTAACTCTCTCCACAAAATAGAACCCATAATATTATTGTCTTAGCGATCCCATAAACATAATATTATTTCCCTAGCATGGTTCTTCATATTAAATTAACAATTACCCAGCTATAGCCAAAAAACATAATATTATTGTCTTCCTTACTTTTTGTACTCAATATTCTTTTGTACTTAATAGTGTTTTCTAGGTGAATGATTGATGCAAAAATCTATCTCAACATAGTTACGATCAAACGAGAAAATACCTATTACCCATTTTTTGAGGTAGCAATAAATCACCTGATTTTGAAATGCGTTGATTCAGAATACACCTTTTTTTTAGCATATTTTTGACATTTTAATTTTTCTTATGTATCAAGTATGAACATTTTTTTCAAATCTTAGTGATTTTCATGCTGATTTTGAAAAGTATTGATGCAATATCAACACATTTTTTTAAAGGGCTTATGTTTTACACTTTCAATTTTTTTATGTATCAAGTATGAACATTCTTTTTAAAATGTTAATGATTTTCAACTTGATTTTGAAAAGTCTTGATGCAATATCAACCCTTTTTTTAGAGGGTTTATTTTTTACTCTTTAAATTTTCTATTGTATTAAGTGTGGATATTTTTTTTAAATGTTGGTGATTTTCATGTTGGTAATAAAATATAAATAAATAAATAAAACATGACAAAAAAAATCAAATATAAAAAAAAAAACCATAAAAATGTAAAAATAAAACAAATTAAACTTGTAAAAATAAAAAAATTTAAACAAAAATTAAAATTAAAAAAAAGGGGGAAGGATTTAAAAAAAACACAAGGGAAAAAAAATTAACCAAGAAAACATATATTATTAAAAAAAAAAAAACTAACTTTTTTAAAGTTAAAAATAAAAATAAAATAAAACTATTAAAACATTATATATATATATATATATATATATATATATATATATATATATATTAAAAAATAAAAAAATTAAATTTAAAAAATATATATATAACAAATCAAATTTAAAAAAAAATATGAAATTTGGCCCCGCCCCATGGCCACTTGGTGAGGACGCTGATTCTTGGAATTGATCTCCCCGTGCAGGTGGCCATGGGGCAAGCCCAATTTTATTTTATTTTTAAATTTTTGTTTTTTTTTTTTTATTTAATTTTTTTTTAATAAATTATGATATATTTTGTTTATATTTTTTTAAATGAATTTGTTTTTTAATTGTTATTTTTATTATTCTCTATTGTTTTTATTTTTTTTTTAATAAAATTTAATTTATTAAGCAAAGTCTTTTGGTAGGAATCACATAACAGAAATTTTTGGCCGACGCATTTCGAAATGAACCAACAAATGTGGTTCATCATCAAGAGCAGATGAAGAGGCAGACCATGGCAAAGCCTTAAATAGAGAGCAATGTAGCCGTTACTTGAAATTATGTCTCTACAATGCTTTCTATTTAACCATTTGCCATGGTCTGCCTCTTCAGCTAGTCCTCATGATGAACGACACTTGTTGGTTTGAAATGCATCGGCTAAAAAATTCTCTTATGTGATTTCTACAAAAAGGCTTTGCTTAATTCATTATGGATCACAGAAGACGGAATAAAAAAACAAAAAAGAAAATGTTTTTTTAAATATGTTTTTATTTTATTTTTTTGAATTTTGTTTTTTTGTTACTTAAAAAAAAAAATCGTTTTAATGTTTTTGCTTTAATTTTTTTTTCAATGTTTTTAAATATTATTTTCAATGTTTTTAATTATTATTTTCAATATTTTTAATTATCATTTTTAATTTTTTAATGTTTTTTTAAATAATTTTTTATTTGATTTATTTTTTCATTTTTTTTTTATTTTTTTTTTTTTTAAGTTTAATTTTTTTAATGGTTTTTCTTAATGTTTTGTTTGTTATCTTTTTATTTTTTTTATTTACCTCATCAATATTTTTTTTTTTTTTTTCTAAATAATAAAAAAAATTAAAAAATAAAAATAAAATAAAATCATCTTAAATTATGTTTTTTTTAAATATATATATTTTTTTTCTTTTTTCCTTTTTAAAGTAATTTTTGTTTTTTATAAGTTAATTTTATTTTATTTTTTTACCTTTGATTATTTTTATTTTTTTATCATGGTTTTTTATTTTTATTTTTATGTTAAAATATACAATTTTATTTACTTTTTTTTCTTCTTCTTTTGTTGTACATTTTTGTGCCCCTTGTATTCAGTGCATACTCATCATTTTCTTGTACATGTGTGCGCCCCTTGTACACACAGTTTTTTTCTTGTTCATTTATGATACCCTTATACTCAACATTTTCTTATTCATTTATATGAGCATTATACTCATCATTGTTTTGTTCATTTATGTTACTAAATATTTGCAAGCATACATACATGTTTGTATGTCACAAAATATGTGTATGTTTCAACCTATATGATCATGAACATGCTAAAAGTTTTTAACAATTTTTAACAATAAACTCTTTGATAGGTATAAAGGAGAAAGCATACAACCCTACGTAGCATCTTTTTATCGAAAACCACTATATATTTGTGTATTTCTTTCTACAACAAAACATTATATTAACTACAAACCTATTTGTTTTTACAAATATGAGAAAATAATTATCAAAAATACAACTAAAAATAGTCCTACTTGTTCTTAACACTAGTATATTATGCATAGGCATCAACACTAGAATGCATGCCAATGGAACACTCTCATATATGTATAAAAACATCATACAACATATCAAATTAAAGCCATGGCTTGCACAAAATAAAATGACCCTACACGGCTTATGGACATGCCGACCAAGTCATGGCCAAATATACAAGAGATTCATGACCACAATGAAAACCAAAACCTTACACCAACTATCCAAAATTGAGTTAGATAAATGTTATCGTTGAACAATGCATAATCAACCAACATTGTAAGAGCACTCTTAAATGATATGCTCCAAACTGAGACCTATCACATGGTTGGCATGCCCCTAGGTAAGAGGGTCATTTTATTAATGATTTGGATCCTCAACTTATAGCTGCAATAATAGAGTAATTATTTGGATTCCTAGATTGTAGCTAGGATCATATGTCAATAGGAAACTTTGGCCTGCCAAAAGGTAATGCTCCACTTCAAGACGGTGATCTCAGGCACTAGGTGGAATCATGATTGAGGGATGCAGAGTAGTCTAACAAGTTCACAATTTTTTTTGGAAAATAATGGAAATTTTGATAAAATTTTGTTGAATTTTTAGAAATTAGAGTTATAGATGTTAAGCTTCGGAATTTTAGGTGCCTCAGGGGTTCTTGATGGTGTTGAATCTATTTCCACCATCAGAAAAGAGATTCAAACACTCAACCAATTAATTTTTTTGAATTTTTTCTCAAACGCTCTAGCAAATAGAATTTTTTTAAATTTTCTCACCCGGCGTCACCCATACTATAGGAGGATACAAGAAATATGAAAGCATCACCAACTCTGGCCTCTGGAGTTTTGGTGTTTTGAATCGATTTGCAATAGTCCCACCCATGTTCAAATCTCTGGAGCCGTCACCCATATGCCTATACTATAGGAGGATACAAGAAATATGAAAGCAAATCCCATCACCAACTCTGGCCTCTAGAGTTATGGTGTTTGGAATCGACTTGCAGTAGTCCCACCCATGTTCAAATCTCTGGAGGCATCACGCATAGGCCCGTACTATAGGAGGATATAAGAAATGTGAAAGCAAGTCCCATCACCAACTCTGGCCTATGGAGTTTTGGTGTTTGGAATCGATTTGCAGTAGTCCCACCCATGTTCAAATATCTGGAAGCGTCACCCATATGCCAGTACTATAGGAGGATACAAGAAATACGAAATCAAGTCCCATCACCAACTCTGGCCTCTAGAGTTTTGGTGTTTGGAATCGATTTGCAGTAGTCCCACCCATGTTCACCAAATTCCAACAAAAAAATTGTCGTCTGGAAAAATTTGTGACCTTGGCAAAATTGTAAGCTCAGTAGACAATGCTTATTGAATCTGTGTTGGGGGATCGAATCTTAAATATCTGTTAGTAGATCGAATCTGATGCTCCAGCTCAAACAAATTTGAGATAAAAGTAGCTCTGCACAGTCATGAAAAAGGAAGATTGCCACATACAAATCCAAGTTTATGATCTGCTGGAGAGGATACCACAAGGAGTTATGTCTATAGCAGTTTTTTAAAAATCCAATGGAAACAGAAAATGAGGAATGGAGGGACTAACTCATGTACAAACACTTCAAAAATATTACACATATAAAAATGTGTCAATTTTGGAACAGTTAAAATCATTTTGATAATACTTTAGTTTTATCGAGGAAATCTACCATTTCAAGAGAAAAATATGTGTCCATTTCTGGTATTTACGTACTTGGTGATTTCAATCATATCCGTTATCATTCTTGATTCGTTAGGTTCAAAAAGTTTCACCAATAGCAAAAAGTTGAGTTGTATCGGATATCAAGATCCAAATGTTTCACAAATACCAACAAATTGAAATTGAAGAATTAATTTACAGCTAATGAATATTATTGGTTTCAGTGCCATAAAATATTAAATTAGTATAGATCCATCTTAAATACGGATCTAATATGAGTTGAGAGGGATCCAATTTCTTCACGTGTAAATTTTTTTTATGAGTCGACATTATTTAAATGTTTTGTATAGTTATTTAATTTTTTTTTAGATTTTTCATAATTTTTATTTTGGGGGACATGAACAAAATTTCAATTCAATTTTGATGTGGGATGGATAGCGTTACACATCATACTGGGATGTAGAATGAGCCTTTTGGCTTAATCATTGTATTAGAATAAATAAGAAATAGTAGTAAAGGCTCTCTCTCTAGGTCATGCATGACCTTGGTCACAAATCCTAATGCAAGTGCTATAATGTTAACTAAATTTATCCAGTGATTAAATTTGAAGAGTTGGTCTTAATTTCAATTTCAATTAGAAAAACATATATTCATACTACTCTTCTATAATGAAAAGCTTAAAAACAAATGCATTTCAATTGACAACAATATATTATCTTTACATTTTATTTTCAATCAAATTTATTTCTATTAAATAAATTAAATTCCTAAAACTAGATGACCGCTAATGTTTAACATATAGTCATAAATAATTGTTCAATATAAAATGAACTCGACAACCCCTCAAGCATCAACAGGTCATCTAGCCAAAAATTGCCCAAAAGCCTCCCAAAAAAATTATGCTAGAAAGAATCACCACGGATCTACATGGTGGGAAGGAGCACAAAAAGAACATTACAATGTCATCAAGGAAGAATAATCTCCAGAAAACTCTGAATCACAAGAAATCGGGCAAGAAAAAAACAACTCTCAAGACAAGCAGGGTGAAAGCCCCCGTCTAACAGCAAAAAAGTGAACTCGAAAACCCCTCAAGCATCAACAGTTATGAGGATTTGAATATCGCACAAAATAAATCTTCATTTAACAACAAAGAAGATCTCCTAGACCAAACTTCTTCTCCAACTATCTTCAAAAGGACGAACACAATAGATCATGAAGCTAAGACACCAATGTCCCAAGAACTAGAAGAGATGAAGGAGATGCAAGATAAAGGAAGTTGGAAGACCCTAGAGAAAAAAAGGAAAGCTACAGCACCAATCTCGCCAAGAAAGACGAGAAGCCAAACAATTAAGAACTAAGAAAATTATAAGTCCGATAGACCAATTTGGTCTCAGTGGACGTTAACCACCACCACCACCACCACTATCATCATCATCAAAATAAATATAAATAAAATTAAAAAAATAAAATTAAAAAATATTAAATATTAAATAAAATTCTTCATCATCATCATCATCATCATCATCATCATCATCATCATCATCATCAAATAAAATGCAACAAATTAATAATTGATTTATTACTTTTATATCATTTACATCATCAGCAAAAAATATTAAATAAAATGCAACAAATTAATAATTGATTTATTATCTTTGTATCATTTACATCATGGAATATAATATAAAGAAAAATATAAATTATTTTAAAAAATCATTAAATACTATGCAGTAAAATAATGATTGATTTATTACCTTTCACTTCTATCTTTTGAATATCATATTACTCTAAATATAAAAAGATGATGGTTGAAAGATAGATGACTTTGGTCAATAACTTCGGAGAGTACTTTCATCAAAATCTTGGAGAGGACAATCAGAATTACCCTTGTTTCTCATTAAAATATAATGTTCTTTTTGCATATTAATGACCATTACTAAGTAGTGATCAGCGTTTTCACGGGCGCTAAACCCTTCATTTTTCATGAGCTTCTCCACTTATTTAAGAAAGTTGAAATGAGAGGAGCTAAAGGTTTTCTTACTTCCTGAGATAAAAGTAGGAAAATGATTAAGATTTTTAAACCTTTCATTTTCACTTCTTTATGGTGGACTTATTTATGAAAGTTAAAAATTCCATTTATTAATTTAAAAATGAGAGGAGCTAAGGGTTTTATTGCTTTGGGTGTTTCACAATAAATGAAGAACTAGAAGGTAGGAAAATTCATGGTAGGGAAAAATGTCGCCATCATGGCGGCTGGAAAAATCATTACAACAACCTCCAGGCTCCATTACACTCTATTTATAGTTGCAACAACCTCATGCATACTTTATATGTCAAGTTGTCAACGATTATAGAACGTCTCATGCAAACAAGGCAAGTTGCAACAGGCCCGAGGGTTTAGGCTTCCAACGAGATAATAGATATCCAACAATTTATCGAGGGACCAGCAGCCATTCATAGGGAATTTTTAATATTATTTAACTTCTTTTTTAAACCGGTAGAAATCAAAATTTACATTTTTTTTACAAGTAATTTTAGCTTAGTACTTCTCTGACATGCTAGAGGCCTCTTTACGAATTGTAATGTGTTCAATTTTGAACATTGATCCCTTCATTGAACAAATGAAGAAGTCCAGCTTCTCTATCGTGTATTCCAATCTCTCGATGATTGAACAACGATGATGCACAACACAAAAAGACTTCAGAAAAACTTGATGTTTTTACCCTTAAAATATTGAAAATTCAAACATTGTCTCCCCTCAAATTCTCGCTTCACTTCATGAATTCCCCTAAGATATATTGATATTATGAGTGAAGAATTGAATGTGTGGGGTATGCTAGTTGACAAACTGCATGTCCATCACAGAGGATTTTCCAACTTTATGTTTTTCTTGATGAAACAAAGTAAATTCTTTATTAAAGGGTTACATTTTCCAATATTTTTGGCATAGTCTAACTTATAGATGAAGATTGAGACTTTTTGTTATTTAAAGTATATTTTTGAACGTAGAAAGCACCCTGAAAGAACCACTAGGCCACTTAGATTCTACACATAAACAACTTAAACTCAAGTTTTTTAAAACCTCAATTAGATTTTGATTAAAATTAACCAGAAAAAATACTCTGAAAAAAGGTCATTTTGTCTATAAGTTAGATTATGTCCATATTTTTTGTTGTGGTCCGTGATTGGGGTTAATTAAATAGTTATAATGTTAGAGAGAATTGTATTAATTACTTTCATTGACTATCATTAATTTGATTCAATTTTAACTTGTGACATTTTTAAAATAGTTATTATTTTAGTTAAGATTTTATTTAATTATTTTTATCATAATTGATTAGGCTTAATTTTTAATTTGTTTAATGTTATTAATTTTTTTAATCATTGGCTATCAATGTTAGATTTAATATCTCTATGATATCATCTTATCTAGTTAGTGATCTCGATCACATATGTTGGCATTCTTCACAAAGATTATTTTTTTGATGTTTTCTCTTTTCTTGAAAATATGGCTATTGATGACTATGTGGTAGGATTTCATTTGAGGCTATTGTTATGAAAAGGAAAGCATAAATGCATCTACATGTAATATCCACATATATTAAGGTTTTTATGACCAAATTAATTCTTGGATCTAGTTGTTGATCTCAAAGAGGTGGGTTAGAGACCATATTCTCAAACATACGTCACCAGATGTCTCAATTTTCACCTCCAATTCACTAACTCGATTCACTACAACAACCCACCAATTGAAGGTAAATTTACAAGTCTTGTTAAGTTCTGGGTTGAAAAGGTGGTTCCTTTGTACCCACATAGTGGGAGTCATCATTTTCCCCTACACACATTTGAGCTAACATACCATGTCAAATCTAACCCACCAATTGGAGGTAAATTTACAAGTCTTGTTAAGTTCTGGGTTGAATAAGGTGGTTCCTTTGTACCCACATAGTGGGAGTCATCATTTTCCCCTACACACATTTGAGCTAACATACCATGTCAAATCTAAGTTGCACTATGAGAACGGATACGGATATAGGATTTGAAACGGATATGACAATTTTTCAAAAAAAATGGATACGATACGAGAAGGAAACAACATATTTTATGAATGATAAAATAAAAGTTTCATATTATCATTCATCTTTTAGTCTTTAGAATCTAGATTCTATATTTAAAAATACATAATCATCATCATGAATTCAACATAAACAAATCATCATCATCAATTCAGTATAAACATTGTCATCATCATCATCAATGATTATTATAACATTCAAGTTGGCACCTTTGATTAAAATGTCAATACCCACTCACAGTTTAAAGGAATATGAGATTGTTTTCAGAGTCACATCATACTTCATGAAATTATATATTTTTCTAATGAATTTGACAACACTAACATAGAGGCAACATAGTGAATTTGACTTTATAAATAGTATGTTGCACAATATCTTGGTCTAGACTCTAAAGGAGTCATGACATAGAAATATTGTTTAGTATCACCGAATATAATGTAAATTTAATCATTGTAAATAACAACGTCTACACATTATAAATTGGATTGTATTCCAGTAGCTACAACAGGAGATGCTCTGAAATTCATAGAAAGAAGTAAGTTGGATTTATTTATTCACAACCTAAGATCATATGACCAAGAATCAAGATGCCACAATTTAAGCAATTAAGTATTGTGAAGTATGACACTAGTAAAGAAACACTGAGAAATTTAACCTAATGCAAATAAACTTCTTCAACCATCCAACTTTGGGGGTAACAACTTTCCTTCTTGATTTCATAGATACCTTTTGAGTTTCCATTCCAAATTCTAGGTTTCCGTCCTTTAGATCTAGCATTGTTGAAAACTTGTTGACAAATACCTTTATCATGTCATGAATCCTTTTTCAAGATAAGTGTTCACTTTCAGATGAGTTGTAATCAATGGATATAAGGTCCACAAAGAATTCTACTGCATTTACATGCTCTGGACAAACAAACCTGGAATATTCTTGCAAGTACCTAGAACATTGGAAACTTGGAAACGTATCCATATTTTCTGGAAACATATCCAAATTTTCTGGAAATGTATCAAATTTTCTTGAAACTTCTTTGAAACATTTCCAATCTCAGGTCGGTCGTTTCCAAAAAAGTGAAACGTGGCAGAAACCTTTCCATGACATTTTCAAATCATTTTGTACGTGTTTCCATATCTAAAGTGTTGAACGACATTTCCAGAGATTGGAAGCAACGTTTCCGGTAACTTAGTGTCAAATAGATAATTCAATTATTTGGGTCATATTTTTGTAACCACCTCAATTATTACTTTTATAACATTTAACTCCCTCTACCTACCATAAAAACTTGACACCTTTTCTAATGAAGATTATGTTTACACATAATTTTTTTGTGATAAATTTATGAATAAAATTACAACAACAATGTCTCTCAAATAAAAATAAATTCTTAAAAATATAATTCAACTAATATATCCCTTTTTTCTCTTATTTATAATGATAAAATAATTCAAATATTTTATGATTTAATTTAACAAAGTGTATTACCAAATTTTATGATTATCTATTTTCTTAAAATATGTAAAAACCAAATCATAATCTTAAATTTAATCAAACAATCAATTGGAAACTTTGATATTTAAATTTAAAATAACCCAAATTCCTAGCTGTCATAGCCATGAACAGTCCATGTTCTGCTCCATCACATGAGCTGAATTAGCGATCCATGTTCGGCTCCATCACATGAGCTGAATTAACCAACAAAAAAAATCCAATGGGGCACAACTTTAAAGTGTAATGCTAAAAAGGCATGAATGATGCATTGTCCAAATAATCTTGCAATAGCACATCTATTAAAGAAAGTAATGTATTATAAATCACTTTCCTTCACGACGACCAAGGTTATTTAGAAGAACCTTTTAGTATCTTTAATGCATTGTTGATTATTGTTTGGTAATTCATTAGATATTGACTATTTATTTGGGTAAACTTTTACAAGTTATTATCATTCGATAAAAATTAAACTAGAGGTAATATTTATTTATTTATTTTGGAATAAAGTTATTATAATTTTGATTTAATTATTAATAATTATTAGATAGATGTTAAAAATTTAATTTTTATAAAATATTTTAGAATATACTTAATAATATATATCAATCAAGATAGAAATTTACTTTTAAAATAGTTATGTTATTTTATTTTTTTAATTAAATTTGTTAATTAAAAGAAAGTCGTATAAACAAGTGTTATATAAAAATAGTTATGGTTTTTTTGAACATGTGGTATTAACCCATAGTATTTTAACAATGTCCATTTACTTCCATTTTACTCCATGGTAAAATGGAGGTAAATCTTTATGGTTAAAAGTTGTGTTACATATTTTCTTTAAAAAGTATATATGTTTAACTTTTATATTATTTTTTTTATCAATAATAATAATAATTTTAAATAAAGTTATAATTTAGTTAATTTTTATTATTTTTTTTAATTTTAGCAATGGGAGATGTACCATGAAGTAAGTGTTTTTGATACTTATTATGAATTGATGTATATTAATGTTTACCAACTATTTAATTTATACAATTGCATTAATATATATTATTATATATTTACGCCAAAGGCGTTTCTCTTTGCGCAGTTGGGTTGGGAAAACATTTTTAGCCCAACCAATCAGATCAATGGATTTTCATCTTCCTCTAGTGAATTATTTTTGACCACATGGCACATGGTAACTAGCATGGAATTGCTCTTGCTCCTCAACTTCTTCCATGTGACCACAACCTAACTGTTGTTGGTCCTGCTCTTCCCATATCTGCTCTGTGGAAACAAGTCCCTCGCAAGGCATCTTCACAATTTTTCTGTCGAAAACACCACCAAAGGTACCAATTTTTTCGCCCTTGGCAAAGCTTCCAATGTAAAGCACCAGCCAACATGAACGATTGGAACCTTTCTGGGTTGTGTCAAACCCCATATGCGCTTTAGCTTTAAAAATCTAACCGCACATTACTCCTTTGCAAATAGTAATGTTTACATTCTTGGTAGTTGTTCTACTTTCTAATGCAGACCGCCAACACACAAGAGTCAAAGCTTTGTTGTCCCATATCCTCTTCAACTTCACACATCCTTGCTCCCAACTCCTCCAAAGATACCAATGTTTCCATGCTTAGTAGCTCGTTTAACTCAGAGCACCCATCACATGTAGGAGTCGAAGCTTTGTGGTTGGGCCGATCCTAATATTCTTTTATGCCTAATACAACCCTCCACACAGCTCCTCCAAAGATACCAACATTTATATGTCGGGAATCTCTTCGAACTTAGAGAACCACTCAACATGCAGGAGTCAAAGGATTTTGGGTTGTACACACCCATGTACGTTATTTAGCTTCAAACATTCGTCCGCCCACAACTCCTCAACCCCCAAATATCAATTGTTTGTAAACATGATGGTATTTATGTGGTAGTATGTTTTTTTTCTAAAATGGCAAAGGTAAGGCATGAAGTCAGGCTTCTCTAATCAATCAATACTACCCAAGCCAAGTCTGCAACCCAACGCTAAAACCTGCCCCAACACTGACAATAATGTCTTTTGTTTGTGAGACATAAATAAATCCATTCTACGTTTTGTGAAGGGTTTGACTACAGTGAAATTTGTGTATTCTTCTGTCTTCAACTATACATCAAAGTTGTGATTCTGATGCATATGTACTTTAGGATTTTCTTCTGATAAATGCAGCAAGAGTTAACACATCAATTGTTATTGTTGACAGTATTATCAGTATTATTTTCTTGAGTGATTGTTTAGTCAATGGTGGTGGAATGCTCTACGATGGTTTCTTCGTGGTAAGGTCATCTCTGTGTATGTGTTCTGTGTATTTAAACTTGCATTTGGTGCTCTTTTACTCCTACATTCTGGAAATTTGAAGTGCATATGGTGTCTGATGCCTTTGTGTTTTTGGAACTTCGGTTTCTTTGAAGTGTTTTTTGTCTTGCAACTCCGGCTTCTGGTGGTTTGAGTTGTTGGTGTTTTATGTTTTTCCCATTCTGCTGGTGGCGAGTGGTTTCAGTTATTATGTTGTTTGGAGATTTGGGTCGGTGGTTTTAGTTGTTTTGGAAGTTGCATTTCTGCCTCATATATTTTCATATATATTCCCCTTGGTCCATCTATTGGTGGTAGAGCTTGTCTAGTAGACTATTGCAGACTAGGTTGGATCTTGCAGCTTTGTTCTTATGTGTATCAACATCAATCGACAGAAATTCTCTCATAATTCCAATGGTCATGAACACCTTGGAGCACCAAATGTAACAAACTCATGTCCTAAGAACCCCTCAATAGTGTGATAGCACATCAATGCTTTATGTGGCCACTAAAGTCCTTGAAAATGAGCACAGATGTATCTCTCATAATGCAATGGACATGAACATCCTTATACAAAAAAAGTAACAAATTCATTCCCCAACAGTAACAAAGGCTCAATCTTTCTTGTGACAACTAAATTCCTTGAAAATGAGCACTAGTGTATCTCTCATAATGCTCATGGACATGAACAGACTCGTGCTATAAAGCAACATTCATTTTTTAATATAAAATTTTCTCGCAACCTTGTAATTTAATATTTCCCTCTCACCTTTCTTTTAGTGTTGTACATTTGTTATTCAAATAATTTTGAACAAATATGGTATTGATCACGTGCTTATGCTATTCAAAATATATTCTATATCCATTGTATGTATTTATGTATATATCATCCCCAAGAAAAGAGAAAAAAATGGTTCGTTAATGAATACAAACAATCATTTAACAATGAAGATAAAACTCTTAAAGACACCAAGGGGACAAATTGATAGCATCATCATTAATATGAATGTGGAAGATGGAATGGCAAGGTGGCAACAGTGACAAGATCAAATAACAAAATTTGAGTTGCTTACTTGATTTAATGAAAAAATTATATTACCACTAAAAAGTAATACTGTTGGGTCCCTATAATACTAGTGATTACCACATTACTATTGTAGTTATACCCCTTATTAATATTGTTGTGCCCCTATTGCCCCCATATTGTTATTACTGTGCCCCATAGAATCCCTCTATTTTTATTTTTGTGGCTTTATATTATTATTGTTAGGTCGGCTGGATTATATTGTGACTCCTTAGACTCCTATATATAGAAAGGAGGTTTTGTCATTTGAATCATCCAAGAATTGTTCATTTATGTAATGTAAAGGAGGTTGCCCCCTCGAAGAGGCTAAATTCTAAGGCGTTGACCTATCTTTTCTATCTTTTCTTGAGCTGGTTTCATAACATTTGGTATCAGAGCTTTGGATTCTAGGGTTTCGCTGCTCCAAACAGGTCATCGTGGCATTTTCGCTATAACTTTTTTTCTGTGACGTTTCAGAAGTCGCAAAAAAAATCAATTTGAGAAGAAATCGCGCTGAACCTTGGGTCCGAATTTTAGAGCTTTTCACACGATATTTGTGGAGATATGATCTGAGGAAGTTGGTCTTTTTGCAGACTCCTAAATTACATTCAAAACAGGTGACCTGGGGAAAATCGTCATAACTTTCTCTCTGGGGATCGGATTGAAATTTCGTAAGAAGGTACAGAAAGAGGATGGACTGTAGTTTCTTGTGTGCATGTTTGAGATCCAAAGGTCGAAACAGTGACTCGTGGCACGTCGTACAAGTTAGCTCTACTGAACTAGTCTATAAGCAAGTCACTGTGGGAGATTTCACATAACTCTTCCTTGGAGAATCCAATTTGGGTCAGACTTGTGGCATTGGAAAGAGGACACAGAGGGCTACTACAGGTCGTAAATTCAGAACTAGATGATTGGAAAGTACAGAGATACATCAGAGGCAATATCGAGCTCCTACAAAGTGAAAAAAGGTGTGTAGATTTTCTTAAATTTTTGCTTAAGCTTGGTTTGAAAATTTATTTTGAAGGAATTCAAAGGGCATAGTAGAGCATTATTATCGGTAACTGATGCCCCGAGGAAAGAAAATGCAAACACCTAGTAAGGAACCTGAAATCTCTAGCATGACTCATGAAGAAGAGGAAGAAATGCAATATGATATATCAAAATTACAAGACCAAGTGCAACAACTGTCCCTTGCACAAAAAGGAACAGAATCTAAGATGGATGGTTTAAAGAAAGATGTAGAAGCTAAGATGGATGGTCTAAAGAAAGGTGTAGAAGCTAAGATTGATTATTTAAAGAAAGGCGTAGAAGCTAAGATGATTGACGTGGAAGCTAAGATGGATGATTTGGAGATAGATTTGAAGACAGACATGGACAAATTGAAGATAAATATGAATAAGTTGCTACAAGAAATGGTCCCTAAGGGTGAAAGGGTACTAAAGGAAACTCATGATGAGAACAAAAGAAATGTTAATCATGATTCCATAGACACTAATGTTGGATCAAAGACTCACCATATTCCAAAAAACGATATGAGGAACTTTGATGGCAAGGATCCTGCCACATGGATATTACATATGGAGCAATTCTTCGATCTCAATAATGTGAAAAACACAAAAGGTACGTATGGCAACTTTATATTTGGAACCAAATCAGTTTGTATGGTATCAATGGCTTTGCTCTCATAAACCATTTATCACTTGGGCAATTTTTATGGAAGAATTGATAGCACATTATGAGGATACAAAAAGCAACACTTTTTTTAGCCAATTGATAAGTCTCAAACAAAAGGGTTCAATAATGGAGCACATTGAGGAGTTCCAAAAATTGAACATAAGGGTAAAAGATATTCCAGAGGAGCATAGGATTGATGTGTTCATAGGGTCTTTAAAGGATAATATCCAACATGATGTTCGCCTTTGGTAACCTGATTCATTAGAGAAGGCATTCAGGTTAGCAAGAAAAATGGAAAGCAAAATTATGGCAACCAGGAAGCATACCACTCACAACTATAAAGATGGAAGTGTTGTTGACCCTAGTCTTCCACAACCTATAAGGTTGACACCACAACAATTGGAAGAAAAAAGAGCAAAAGGGCTTTGTTACAGTTGTGATAGCAAATACACTAAAGGTCATAAGTCTGTTGAGAAGAAATTATTCTACATAGATTGTGAAGAGGAAGAAGAAAAGGAGCAAGAAAGGTCAAAATAAGAGGATATACTCCAGGAACAAAGCCTAGATGAAGAACAAATAAATCCGACCATATCTTGTAATGCATTGGCGGGAATTACCACTCCTCAAACCATCAAGATAGAAGGACAAATCAAGAAGAAAAAGGTAATAGTGTTGATTGATTCAGGAAGCACCCACACTTTTATTCATTGTAAGGTAGCAAAAGAATTGAATTTCTTCCTATATCCAGCACCAGAGTGTCAAGTGATGATTGCAAATGGAGGAACAATAAATTGCTTTGAAAAGTGCCATAATATCAAGCTATCCATGGGAGAATATGTATTGACTAGCCCAATGCTTTTCATTCCAATGGGAGGTGTTGATGTTGTACTAGGAGTCCAATGGCTACAATCCCTGGGTACAATAGCTTTTAATTTTCAAGAACTTTTCATCAAATTTTCTACGGAAGGAAAGGAAGTTGAATTAAGGGGTATTATAGGGAAACCAGGAAAGATAATCAGCTCTAATAGTATGAAAAAGCTTCTAAAAAAGGAGCAAAGAGGTGTAATTGCACAAATATGCTCTCTAGATGTTTCCACATCGGAATCATCTATTTCTCCAGATCTCCAAAAAGTCCTAGACAATCATTCCAAGGTATTTGAGACTCCTAAAGGTCTCCCACCTAGGCGTGATCATGATCATGCTATTCATCTGATTCCAGGAAGTGTTCCTCCAAACATTAGGCCGTACAAATATCCCTATGTCCAAAAGAGTGAAATTGAACGTATGGTTGCAGAAATGCTAGAGGCTGGTATAATTCAACCGAGTCAAAGTTCTTTCTCTGCTCCAGTGGTATTGGTGCACAAGAAGGATGGATCATGGCGGATGTGTCCGGATTATAGGGAGCTCAACAAGCTCACTACTAAAGATAAGTTCCCAATTCCTGTCATTGATGAATTACTGGATGAATTGCATGGATCAATTTACTTCACCAAGTTGGATCTTCGTTCAGGATATCATCAAATCAGAATGAAGACTGAAGACATTCCGAAAACAACATTTAGAACTCATGAGGGTCATTATGAATTTTTGGTCATGCCTTTTGGCCTTACCAATGCACCTTCAACATTTCAAGGTTTGATGAATTCAATTTTCAAACCATTCCTTAGAAAATTTGTGTTAGTATTTTTTGATGATATACTAATCTACAGCAAGTCTTGGAAGGATCATGTTGAACACGTTGACAGGGTGCTACAACTATTGAAGGAGAAACAATTATATGCAAAAAGATCCAAATGTTTCTGTGGAGACTAGGAGGTGGAATATTTGGGTCATATTGTATCTCATGAAGGAGTTAAGGTAGACCCTAGCAAAATTAAAGCCATTAAGGAATGGAAAATCCCCACATCCATAAAGCATCTGCGAGGATTTCTTGGGTTGACAGGGTATTATCGCAAGTTTTTTAAGAATTATGGGAGAATAGCAGCACCTCTAACAACATTATTGAAGAAAGATGCATTTTCATGGACTCCGGAAGCAACAAAGGCCTTTGAACATCTTAAAGAGGCAATGTGCCAAGCACCGGTCTTAGCTACACCGGACTTCACAAAAACCTTTATTGTGGAATGTGATGCTTCAGGAAATGGAATCGGTGTTGTTCTAATGCAAGATGAAAGACCCATTGCTTTTGAAATTCGTCCAATCAAGGGAAAGTTTTTAAGCAAAGCTATTTATGAGAAGGAAATGTTGGCAATACTCCATGCACTTAAGAAATGGCGACCCTACCTAATGGGTAGACACTTCAAGGTAAAAACAGATCATGATAGCCTTAAATACTTTTTACAACAAAGATTATCCTCTGAAGATCAACAAAAGTGGGTCACAAAGATGTTGGGTTATGACTTTGAAATCATCTACAAAAAAGGGAAGCAAAATGTGGTGGTAGATGCACTCTCAAGAAAGGATGAGGATGTGGAAGCATTGTTGTGCTCCATTTCTATTATCCAACCAGATTGGATAAACGAAGCAAGGTAGGAATGGAAGAATGACGAAGAAGTGTGGGCACTTATTCGAAAGTTACAACAAGATTCCAGTACGTCTGATACATTTAGCTGGCAAAATGATTCATTATGGTACAAAGATCGCTTATACCTCTGTAAGAATTCCCAGCTAAAACAAAAGATTCTTATGGAATTGCACACTTCTCCCTTAGGAGGGCACTCAGGATTTTTAAAAACTTACCACAGGGTTAAGAAGGAATTTTTTTGGGATGACCTTAAATCAGATATTCAAAAGTTTGTGGCGGAATGTTTGGTTTGCCAACAAAATAAAGTTGAAACAATTAAGACATCGGGTCTATTACAACCTTTATCCATTCCAAGCCAACGTTGGGAGGAGGTTTCAATGGATTTTATCACAGGTTTACCCAAGTCTGAGGGAAAGAGTGTCATCATGGTGGTAGTTGACAGACTTACCAAGTATGCACACTTTTGTGCATTATCACATCCATTTAAAGCCAGTACAGTTTCTACTGCATTTATGGAAACAATTCAAAAGCTACATGGAAACCCAAAGATTATTGTAAGTGACAGAGATCCCATTTTCACTGGAAATTTTTGGACAGAATTATTTTCTTGTCTTGGTACTCAGTCAGCTCATAGCTCATCTTATCATCCTCAATCTGATGGGCAAACTGAGATAGTAAACAAATGTTTGGAAGGATATCTTCGTTGCTTTGTATCTAATAAACAGACACAATGGGTCAAATGGTTGCCTCTGGCTGAATGGTGGTATAACACTTCCTTCCATACAACAACAAAAATGACCCCATTTATGGCACTTTATGGGTATCAACCACCATCCATCATATCATATTTAAGAGAAAATTCTAAGGTTCAGGCAGTGGAACATCACATCGAACATCAACAACAAGTCCTCCAACTCTTAAAGGATAACCTCATGTTGGCACAGAATAGAATGAAACAACAGGCAGATCAACATCGCAGTGAAAGAAGTTTTGATGTAGGTGATTGGGTATTCCTACGGCTACAACCATATAAGCAAATGTCCCTCAAGCAAGCTAAGAAGGATAATAAATTATCACCAAAGTATTATGGTCCGTACAAGGTGTTGCAAAAGATTGGTACTATGGCATACAAATTGGAGCTTCCTGCAGCTTCTCGATTGCACCCAGTTTTCCATGTTTCATGTTTAAAGAAGGTTATAGGCGACAAGCTCCCAGTTCAAACAATATTGCCAGAACTTGACGAGGAAGGAAAAATTATATGGGAACCGGAAGCAGTCACAGAAACAAGAACTCGACAGCTACAAAATCGTTCAATTTCAGAGTATCTTATCAAGTGGAAGAACTTATCCGCTGAAGATTCCACATGGGAGGATGAGAATTTTATGCAGAAGTATCCAGAACTACTCAAGCGTTGAGGACAACACTTTTTTGAAGGAGAGGGGCATGTTGGGTCCCTATAATACTAGTGATTACCCCATTACTATTGTAGTTATACCCCTTATTAATATTGTTGTGCCCCTATTGCCCCCATATTTTTATTACTGTGCCCCATAGAATCCCACAATATAATATAAAGCCACAATAATAATATTACTGTGCCCCTATTGCCCCCATTGCCCCCATATTGTTATTACTGTGGCTTTATATTATTATTGTTAAGTCGGCTAGGTTATATTGTGACTCCTTAGACTCCTATATATAGAAAGGAGGTTTTGTCATTTGAATCATCCAAGAATTGTCCATTTATGTAATGTAAAGGAGGTTGCCCCCTCGAAGAGGCTAAATTCTAAGGTGTTGACCTATCTTTTCTATCTTTTCTTGAGCTGGTTTCTTATTACTGTGCCCCTATTGCCCCCATATTGTTATTACTGTGGCTTTATATTATTATTGTTAGGTCGGCTGGGTTATATTGTGACTCCTTAGACTCCTATATATAGAAAGGAGGTTTTGTCATTTGAATCATCCAAGAATTGTTCATTTATGTAATGTAAAGGAGGTTGCCCCCTCGAAGAGGCTGAATTCTAAGGCGTTGACCTATCTTTTCTATCTTTTCTTGAGTTGGTTTCATAACAAATACCTTCACAATATCTAGGTCACAATTATGAGTATGTTCCCTTCTTAAAAATAAAAAACATGTTTAGAATTCTAAGATTAGTGGAATATGTTGGGGTTTCTGACCATTCATCCACTAGAAATTTGTCATGCATTTCTGAAACTATTGTAACATATTGCCTCAATAACTACTCCACCTAGATTCCAATGGAAGAGAACATACGAACCCGGAAACTTCATAGATACATCTTTGGGTGTTGTGGACATGATTATAAGCATTGGATTCAATTCAACGGTTAGAGAATTGCAAGATCGTGTCATATTATGTATGAACCTTATAAAATATTCAAAACTCTTGTTTCTCTCAAACCTTTTTGAATGATTTTGATTTCTAGAAATAAGCTTGCCAACTTTCTTGGAAGACAAGCCAATTTCATGAAAGATCTAGGGATTTTTAATTAGGAAAAAAAGTAGCTCCATCTTTAGGAAGTTTATCCTTGGTAGGAATCAATACGATATTGGAAGGTACTCATACAACCCCCTGCCAGTTTTGCAATTTGCAGAACTGGCACCCAATTTAGACCTATCATAGGATTCTTAACATATGGTAATAGGGTTCTAATTGTTAAAGACATCGAAATCAACCTCCTTTTATGCACACTTTCTTTGGTCAATCCATAGCAATAGAACACTTCCACACTAACAACTATGCCAAAGAATATGGATTGGTATCCAACTGTTATATAAAACATTTTATGCATATAGGTTTCCACTTGGTCAACTTCTTTTGGTGAGTTCATAGTTGCAAAATACTTGCATGCTAACAGATATGCTAAAGAATCTGGATTGATGGCTAACTGCTAGATAGAAATTTTAGGCACAATGGGTTGTACTTCGTCATGTCAATCGGCATAAAAAAAAAAAAAAAAAAAAAAAAAAAAAAAAAAAAAAAAAACCCTATTACTCATTTTATTTGTATCATATGTTTATCTTTGTTTAAGTTTCTTATCCATAGATAAGTGGCAAACTTTTGATATTGTCCTTCTTGAATCTATTCATAAGTTTTTGTTTTTTCCCAATTGATTGATATATATTGTAGGACATGCTTCTTTGGGGAACTTGAACTTTTCATTTATTTATCTTCATTTCTTTATCTTCCACATTTTAAAGCAGTTCCATAATGATTTCTCTCTAGGAAGGGATCTAATTTTGTGGTCTTGAAACTTGCCTTTTGCCAATTTTCCTAGAAGTCAAAGTGGAGCTCAATTTCTTTCTTTCAAAATATTTACAATTCCTTTTATCTGGAATTACAGGGAATTCTATCATTCAACATTTCAAAAGTATTATGCACAAGTATGTATTTCTTTGAACCTTAAACCTTTTTAGATTCACATGGTAATTCTTGTTTTAGAGATTATAGTTTTGTTTTGTTTTACTTTTAATAAATGTCACGCTTTTTGTACAATGGCTACTTCACGACTATGGATGTTGATTCATGCAACAATGTGGGCCCATCACACGTGTTGGAGAAGACACCAACAAGAAGAATGTCCACCTGTCTTACCAGAGTTGTGAAAGTTAATTCCTTATTGGAGGCTAGAAATGATCATCCAGATGAGGCAGTAGAAGTTGTCTTGGTTTTAAAAAGACTGTGTGTTGAGTACAAGCTCTGCATCTGAATGCACTTTCTATTTTTGTTTATTAGAAGTTACAAGGAAATCTATCGTGTAAATCATGAATTGTTTGACCTCTTTAATATTGTTGTTTTTTCCTTGTCATTGTATCCTTAATTCACATTACGCAGTGAATTTGTTCTTTTATATGATTGTACGCAGGTTGACATGATTTGTTTATTTTGACAAAATTTACAAATATTTGGTCCCCAAGGATCATAATTATTTGTAAATGTATTCATTGGTATGCATATATTCTGCGTCATCGGTAAGTACAAATTTTGCCTCATTGTAAGCCTTTGAAAACATCCAATACTATTTTGGATAGAGACTGCCTCCATCCAGACGATTGCACTGGCTATTACCATGTGCTGAGAATTGAAATCATGTATCAACCTGGCTACTATTATGAGAATATTGGCTATGGCACAATCCTTAGGGATTAGAAACAAAAATATAGGTTTGGTTTCTAGGTAAATATTTCATACTTGGCCCAGAAATCCCATGACTCGTTCTCTTAAAATTACGCAAGCCAAGGCCAATGGGAATGTTTTATTGTCACCTTTTGATGCCATTAGTCTACGTAAGAATGGTTGACTGAAAGAGGCACTAAGAATTTTGCATCTTACAAAACGAATTATAAACCCTTACACTTATGTTTCTCTATTGCACAACTACACTAAGAAGAGAGTGAGATCAAGAAGTAAACTGGTCCATTCTCACATGAACGAGAGGGTAATCATACCAGATGTTTTCTGGTGGACTATTTGAATTGCAGCAAACACTAGGCATGGACTCTAAAGAGGCTTTGAAATTCTTCAATTAAATGAAACAAATGGGGATTCAACCAAATCAATTCACATTTGCAATTGTTCTCCCTGCATGTGCCAATTTGGGGAATCTACAACATGGTATTGAAATCCATGAGGAAATAAGGAGAATGAGTTTCATTCTGATTTGGTTGTGACTAACACCCTTCTAGATATGTCTGCAAAATGCATGAATTTAGAGAATGCACTTAATGTGTTTGAAAAAATCCCTGAGCCAAATGTGGTTTGATGGACCACATTGATTGTGGGATATGCACGAAATGGATACATTGAGGAATCCTTGAAGCTATTTTGTAAAATGCCTCAATGACACTTGGTCTCATGGAATGTGATTATTGTAGGATTTGCATAGGCTGGGCATAATGTAGAGGCTTTGAAAATCTATCAGCAAATTCAAACCAAAGGTATTAATCCAAATGCCACTACTTTTCTCAACGTTATTTCTGATTGTGCGAATTTGGCAGCGCTAGCGCAAGGAATTGAGATATAGGAAGACATAATTAGAGGTGGACTGCATTGCAATATCAGTATGGTGAATGCCCTTGTAGACATCTATGAAAAATGTGGGAGCCTTGAAAAGGCACGAGATATGTTTCATGATATGTGGATTCATGGAATGTCATGATTGCAGGATATGAAATGCATGGTTTTTCCAGGGAGGCCCTCAAACTCTTTGAGCAAATGCAACTCTATGGTGTGAACCCAACTCATATTACCTTAGTTTATGTCTTGTCGGTGTGCTACCATGGAGGCTTGGTGGAAGACACCTGGCATTAATTTAATTACATTAATGAACAACATCTCACGACACTTGTAATAGAGCATTATGGTTGCATGGTTGACGTACTTGACCGTGTTGGCCTCTTTAAGGAGGCACAAGAGTTTATGAACAGAATGCCAATAGAACTTGATACTACCATGGGGGCGTGTTTACTTGGTGCTTGTCGAATACATAGCAATGTATAGTTAGCCTAGAAGGTGGCATAACACCTTTTTGAATTGGATTATAATAATGTTGCACATTATGTGTTGCTCTCAAGCATCTATGTTGCTACTGACAGGTGGGATGATGTTGGAAATGTAAGGAAAATGATGAAAGATGAGAGGGTGCAAAATCCACCTGGATACAGTTGGGTTGAGGTTAACAAACATGTGCATACTTTTCTTGCATGAGATAGCTTACACCCACAGATGCAGAAGATTTCTGCCAAGTTGGACTATTTTTCAAAGCAGATGAATGTTGCAGGGTAATGTGCCTGACCCAAGATTTTCCCTAATTGACATGGAGGAGAACTAAAAGGAAAAAAAAAATTTCCACCACAGTGAGAAGCTGGCAATTGGATTTGCACTTATTAACACGCCATCTGGAACCATCATTGGCGTTATCAAGAATCTCTATGTTTGTGGTTACTGCCACTTTGCCATTAATTTCATCTCTAAGATAGTTACACGAGGGATTATTGTAAGGGATATCAACCATTGCCATCATTTCAAGGACGAAAAATTTTCTTGTGGTGATTACTGGTAATTTGAAGTTAATAAAATTGTTAGGGTGATTATTGATAATTGGAAGCCAATAAAGTTGTTGGCATAAACCTTGCATAATGATAGTTTTAAAGACTAGCACAGTCATATAAATTAAATGGTTGATAAATCTAGATAGCCATCAAAATACTAATGTGTCATTTGTAAGATTAATAATTTGTAATTTGTGGATAGGAGTGGAATTTGGAAACTAAAAAACTGTTTAGAAACCCTTGATTTCATATACAATGAAAATTATTCTCAAAATATTAAATCGAGACCATTCATAATTTTTTATTTTTTAAAGAATGGAAATTCTGAAAAGCCTTTTCTATCAAAAAATTGTGTTTGTGGTAACCAACACTGTGTCATTAAGTTCATCAACAAGATTGTTGCACAAGGGATTTTTGTAAGGATTGTCAAATGTTACCATCATTTCAGAGATGGACAATGCTCTTGTGGTGATTATTGGTAATCTGTAGTGAATCAAGCTATTGGCATAAACCTTGTATAATGATAGTGTTAAAGACAATATGTTGCAATGATTAGATAAGGGCATCTGAAAGAGAATTCGATTAGGATTGTTTTTCCTAATGTTTTGCTAGCTGGGGGTGGATCTTGTTTTCAACACTAATAAAAGAGATTGTGTCCATAGATTGGTGTGCCCAGTGTTGCAGTTAATTCAATGATTCTTGAAGGTCCCATCATGATATGCATTTCACCACGGTCGGCACTTCAATTTTTTCTCGTGTTTCTGTTCTTGGCTTCTTGAGCTTTCGGCGTTCCTTTGCACCTCTTGGTGCAATTTCTAGTTGTACTTTGTGGAATTATGTTAACTTTCTTTCTAGAGTGACCCAACTTATATCATACACTATCAGCAAGCACTTATTGCTCAACCCAACTTGTTCTTGTTATTCATGTGTTTGACTTTAGCTTGTCGTATTTTCCTCTGATAAAAAGAGATTTATGAATGCTATGATTTTGTCTTGTTACTTCTTGTCGCCTTTACATATCTAATAACATCAGATATTCAATGGGTGGAAAGGATACATAATCACTATGTTATTCTGCATTGTTTGAATTCATGGATAAGTACAAAACATACTCGTGTCTCCTATTATGACTTTCTTTGATAAATTGGGTCAAACAATGAATATATATAATTTTAGAAATTATATAATTTGATAGTTAAAAGAAATTTATTAAATATTTTTTTATTAATAATTTTTTTTAAATTAATTTAATTATCATTAATTAATATTTTAAATTCATTTTTACTTATAATGTTTTTTTAAATTATCTAAATCATGAAAATTTGTGGGAATAGGTCTATGAGAATTTGTCTCGAGGTAGAATGACTTTATTCCAGAATTTGTGGAACAAAAGTGTTGGCTTTTCTTATGGGAAACCTCAATTTGGTTGAATTGTCTCTGTTAGTTATGGTATATTACTCTCTCGGATGGGTATGCACTTGGGGTATGTACTCTGGAATTTGTTTTGTATTCTATGCATGGGGGTTTGGGCTTTATTTCATGTCTTTTGGTATCTTTTGTTGGTATGTAAGTGAGGAGATTATTTGAGAGAGTATTTGTTTGCATGGACTTTGTGTTTGGTTCTTCGAAGGCTCGGGTAGCCATGGATTGATGAAGTCAGTCTTTTGGTGGAAAATGTTTGTTTTATAGGTTTTTGGCTCATAGTTCTATGGTTTCTTTTGTCATATACCTTCAGGTGTTACTCCCAGGTGCATGTACCAGGATCATCAGCGCGCCACTTGCACTATGCTAAAGTTTTGTGGGTTGTTATCTTAGTGCACTGATTCATTTTCGTGGGCAGTGAAGTCATAGTATGGCGCACCCTTCCTCTGGAAGAGGTTCCATGACGAGAGAGGCTCGGGGCTGGAGTCATCGTGCGGGGCTTCGGCATGGTGGCAGTTAGCCGCAATCATGTCCTGCTCAAGGTCACGGTCGTGGAATGACCTCTAGGATTATCCATGAAGCGGCTCAGGCCTACCAGGCAGATACTCAGCCAAAGATTTGCCAGCTTATATCTGGGTGGGAAGTGGACCTGAACTGACATGCAGCACAAGAAAATTTGGATGTTGAGGAATGGTTGGAGTTGGTACCAAACCCTGGTCATACCAGAGGTCGATCCTCTCAGTATAAACAGATCGTCTACCTGTATTGGCTCATGAAAAAAATTGTAGCAAGAGCCTTGTTCACTCTTGTAGTTGCTCCAGCCAAGACCGGCCCTATTATTCTAGAAATTCATAAAGAATTCCAGTTTATCCAATTTCATCTGTAGCAATAGAATGCATGCCTCAGTCGTATAGAAAAGCATTTTTTTGTGTCTCCCTCAAACAGAATTACCTGGCTCAAGCACGAAAGATCTAGCTCCTATGGACTCTTCTAATGATTAGTAGTATGTCAAGTCTAGTGTGTTTTTCAATTTTTGTTAAGTACAAATGCAGGATATGCAGACTTTGATACTATGTTTTAGATATTTAGATATTAGACGAGATAAGGATACTCAGACATATATAGCTCTAAAAGGCAATCTTAAACTATTTTGCTTTTGGATGGCTTACAATGTGGTACGGTGGCCAACAGATATGGTTTCCCACTAGGTAGATTGAGGCCACCTTACCATATGATCATGGATGTAATCTACCCTTTTTAATGAATGAATGAAGGTGGTCCTGCCAAGCTTACAAATTTTTTTTTATCCAAATCATAATAAGTGTTTTTTGTTACATATTTATTACACTTACATATATATTATGCTTAATTTTTATCATAAAAATGAGGGTTCATGACGGCGCGCATGGTTATGGTTTTGTCACAATGTTGTGTGGTGTAGGTTGTCGCCATCGAGCAAATTTCCTATTATGGTGCCTACGACAACTCTAGACTAGGCCTTAGAGAGTCCCCCTTGTTTATCAGTGAATGAAATAGTCGATTTTGGTTCTTTTGCTGGGAGAAATAGTGTCCATTTCTCCACAAATTCCTCAAGGAAGTTATAGAATGTGGAGGGCTTGGATCAGCGGATGCCCTCGTTGCACAGATTTGCTCCAAATTTGGTCGTGGATGCAAAAGTTCCTACCAGGGATCAACAATAGACTCTTTTGGGGGCATCATCTTGTTGTCATTGGTGTGGAACAAAAGCAGTTTTGGTATTCCCTTTCCTCCTTTACATAACTCTACATTTTGTTTCCAGTTTTTATGTTTTCATGGATTACACTATGTGCCCTCGTCCCCAGTGTTTTTGGGTTTTCAATTGTTCTTGCCCTTGGCCATTTTTGGACCACAAACCTCTGGTGGCGTATTTCCATCCTCTATGCTAAAGATGGAACATAGATTCATTTTTCAAATCTTCATTAGGAATATCATTGGGAGATTAAATATTTTATAGGTCAAAAGTTCTATCACTGTATTCTCTCTTAAGGAGGCCATTGAAGTTAAGTGGGGTATATCTTATTGCTTTCAAAACCTACAATTTGAAGGGAAGGTTTTACTTGATTCTTCCTAGCTCCAAGACTTTAACCATTCTAAAGATTCAACCAACATTCTGAACATAAGACTTTGTGGGGGTGCTCCTAGTGAAAAATCAGCTAATGGGATTCCTGTCGCTTTTAAGGATGTATCCAAAAGGAAGGGGTTCCAGCCTTAGCAAAACAGGCCCAAAATATTCCAAGCCCTCATCAAGGGAATTTTGAGGTCTAAAATAAGCCTCCTAAGGAAAATATAAAATAATAGTGGAAATAATAAAATAAGATTAGATTACATCATCAGATTTTTTTAGAAACTAGAAATAAAAAAATAAATACACTATTTTTTCAACTCGTATTTTCAACTTATCTCTCTATGGGTTTACTCAAATTTGGAGTGGAAACACTCGTTGGATGCAAAATTTGATTCCTCATCCAAGGAGTACTCATGTTTCATACTTTCAATGGACCCTACTACACGAAAAATTAGAAATACATGAAAAATGTTATTGCAATCACGTTTTTTCATGTATTTCTCATTTTTTATGTAGCAAGGTCCATCGAAAGTATGCAACACAGGTATTCCTTGGATGAGGAATTAAATTTTGCATCCAATAAGTAATCCATCTCGAAATTTGAGTAAAACTTTAGGGAGATAAATTGAAAATACAAGTTGAAAAAATAGTTTTAATATTTTATTATTTTTTAATCTTTTTACTTTTTTACTCCAAAAATGGTGAATCATCCCATCATCTTGAATCCTATTGGTTCTTATAAAGTTTATTTTGGTTGTACACTTTTCTTAGGAGGCCCATTTTAGACCTCAAAATTCCCCTAATGTATATTATTGAACAAAGGGAAAAAGCTCCATCTATAGAAGTAAACCTTCCTCAGATAACTTCCCTTTTCTTTGTTTTACAATCTAAAGTAGTTATTTGGTTTATGGCCTAAACTTGAATCATTAATTCAATGGATTGTTTCCTCATGGACTCTAAACTTTGAAATTTTTCTATACTCAAAGGTATTTTTCATAGCTCAATTTGAAACACAGAAGGATTTGGATTATGCTCTTAATGCATGGCCCTAGTTTTGGGGTAGAGTTGGGTTATTCATCACGCCTTGGTTCCCTGAGTTTGAAGCCAAAACTATGGTGGTCTCTACCGTACCAGTTTGCGTGAGGCTCCCGTATCTTCCCCTTCCATTCTAGCACCACAAAGTCCTTGAAGAAATAGGAAACACTCTCGGCAAATTTAAAAGAATGGATCTGGAAAGAACAGAAAATGGTATCTTCACATTCGCCAGAATATGTGTGGAGAATGATCTTAGCAAAGGGTTTCCGAATCATATAAATTTGGAACACAAAAACTTCCATTGGTCTTAAGTTATAGACTATGAGAACACACCATTTAGATGTCATATATGTTTGCAGACAAGACATTTACAACATACATGCCCACAGGCAAAGAAGAATCCCAAGAAGAAAAAGGGGCAGTCTAATAGACCAAAAGGATGCTAGTTCACAAAGAAATATCCTTCTGAGGATGAAGAAGAAGACAAAAAAGAAATTTAACTTGAACAACAAGAGATGAATGGCATAGCTCATCAAGGAGATGTTCAAGATGGGGTGGCTATAGTAACAAAAGAAAATAGTAATAAAGGCTCACTCACTAGGACATGCATGACCTCTACTACGAATCCTAATGCAATTGCCAGAACCCCTACGAATCCCACCACTGCACAAATGAAGAAGTCTAACCTCTCTATTGTGTATTTTAAGCTCTCAATCATTAAACAATAATGATGCACAACACAAAAAAAAACTAGAAAAACTTGATGTTTTAACCCTTAAAATATGGAAAATTTAACAATTGTCTCCCCTTGAATTTACACTTCTTTCTTCACTTCACAAATTCCTATAAGATGTATTAATACTCAATATATCTTATAGGAATTAAATATGGAATTGAATGTGTGAGGCATGTAAGTTAGAAACTTGTGAATGTGTCCATCACAGTTCCTACTATAAAGGGTTTTCGAACGTTTTGTTTTTCTTGATGTAATAGTAAATACCTTATTCAAGGCAAAGGAGGGTTACATTTCTAAATATTTTCTATTATCATTTATGATTGGGGTTAAATTTGTGGAGCTCAATGTAATTGAAATAGTTATAATGTTAGATTTGTATCAATTATTTTCATTTTACTAGCATTAATTTGATTCAATTTTAACTTACATCGCGTTATTAGAATATTATTAAAATATTAAATTGTATTTAATTATTTGTGTTATAATTGATTAGATTTAATTTTTAAAATGTGTAGTATTATTAAGTTTTTTAGTGGTTAACTACAATTAATTTAGATTTAATCTTTTTGATATCATCATATCATATCATTTGGTCATCTTGATTATATCCATTGTCATTCTTCACAAAGATTGTTCTTTTGATGTTTTCTCTTTCATTGAGATATGGTCATCGATGACTATGTGGTAGGCTTTCATCTAAGGCTATTGTGGATGAAAAGGAAAGCATATATGTATTTGCATGTAATATCCACATAATTAAGGTTTTTATAACCAAATTGATTATTGGATCTAATTGTTGATCTTAGAGAGGTGGGTTTGAGATCATGTTCTCAGACATATGTCACTCGCTGTCACAATTCACTAATTCGATTCACTACAACAACCTGCCAATTGGAGATAACTTTACAAGTCTTATTAAATTCTGGGTCAAATAAGTGGCAGTTCCTTTGTACCCACATAGTGGGAGTCATCATTGTCCCCTACGCGCATTTGAGCTAACAAACCATGTCAAATGGATAGTTTAGTTCTTTGGGTCATGTTTGTGTAGCCACCTCCGTTATTACTTTTACAACATTCAACTCCCTCTACTTGCAAGGAAGTTATGCACCCTCTAACAAAGCTTATGTTGACGTGGGATCTTTTTTGTGATAGATTTCATGAACAAAGTTGTAACAACAATGCTTATCAAATGAAGATGAATTGTTAAAGATATAGTTTAACTAACATGCATCTTTCTTTCCATTATTTATAATCATAAATTAATTCAAATATTTATAATTTAATTAAATAATGAGATGTATTATCAAATTGGTAATTATCATAAAAACCAAAATATAATCATAAATATAAGAAAATAATTAATTTGAAACTCTAATAATTAAATTTAAAATAATAACCCAAATTCCTAACTAGTATAGTCAACCATGTGTTACCCTATCACATGAACTGATTTAATAATTCATGTTCACTTCATCTCACGAGCCAAATTTTTTATTAATAATAATATCTCATCTCGGATAATAGGCACAACTTTAAGTATAATGCTAACTAGACATGAATGATGCATCGTCCAAATAATCTTGGACTAGCACATCTATTAAAACTCTTTATAAAAGAAAGTAGTGTATTACAAATCACTTTCCTTCACCATGACAAAGGTTTATTTAGAAGAACATTTTAGTTTCTTTAATGCATTGTTGATTATTGATTGGTATTTCATTTAGCTTGTCAATAATATCTTGATTATTTATTTGTATGATCAACTTTTACGGCGGAATATTATTTAATAAAAATAAATTAAATTATAAGTTATATTCATTATTTTAATAGATTTGTCTATTTTGGAATAAGATTGCTACAATTTTAATTTAATTATTAATAATTATTAGATTGATGTTGAGGATTTAACTTTCATAAATATTTTATAATATTATTAGTATACACAAATCAAGCTTAAAATTTACTTTCAAAGTATTATGCCTTTTTTATCTTTTTATTAAATTTATTAATTAAAAAGTCATATGAACAAGTGTCATATAAAAAGAGTGGTATTTATAAGCCATTATATTAACTCGTGAAATTTTAACAAAGCCAATTCTCTCCAAGATAAAATGGAGATAATTTTTTCTGGGTAAAAATCTTGTTACATATTTTCTTTAAAAAAATGTACATGTTTAACTTATATATTAATTTTTTATCATTAATAATAATAATAATTTCAAACAAAGTTATAATTTAGTTGTCCTAAGTGGGTGGCTCAATTAGTGATCAAAGTAACATGAAATTTGTCAAAACTAAGAGATCCAAGGTTCAAATCCCCTTATTGTAACCCGATTTAAGGAGACGAAGACAATTCGTAGACTTCTTTGGGATACAAAAAAAAATTATAATTCACTTAAATTTTATTATTTTTATAATTTTAGTAATGAAAATATATGATAAAGAAAGCGTTTTTGATACGTTTACCAACTATTTAATTTGGGATAAAAAAAAACTATAATTGAGTGAAATTTTATTATTTTTATAATTTTAATAATAAAAAATGTATGATAAAAAATATATATATATATATATATATATTTGATACGTTCACCAACTATTTAATTTATAGTTATACAACTACATTAATATATTTTATTATTATTATATTGATGATTGGTAGTTTGCTAAATTATGTTAATTTGTTATCACTCAACTTATATCATACTTTATAAGCAAGGACTTATTGCTCAACAACCCAACGTGTTATTCATGTGTTTGAATTTACCTGGTCTTATGAATGCTATTGCTTTTCTTGCTATCTAATAACATTGAACCTTCCATGGGTTGAAAGGATAGATAATCATCATGTTATCTACACTATTTGAATTCATGGATAAATACAAAACATAGTCATACGTTTTATTATGACTTTCTAGAATAAATTGGGTCAAATTATGAATATCTATAATTTTAGAGTTTATATAATCTTAGAGTTAAAGGAAATTTTATTAAATAATTTATTTTTTTTTATTAATATTTTTATTTTTTAATTAATTTAATCATCATTAATTAATACTTTAAGTTTGTTTTTTTATTTATAATGTATTTGTTAAAATTGGAAACTAGGGTCAAAAGACACATCTATTCACCTTCAACGTTTGGATATAAATACAGGATGACTCTTCCTCATTTGGTCACTCACTACTCATCATATCTCTCTCTCTTTTGCGCAGAAAAAAAGTTTCTTCTCTCTCCTGCGCAGAAAGGCTCTCTCTCTCACCCAAGCCGAAACAGGTCGTTCGAAGTCTTAGACTGGTGCGCGGCAAAGTCTTGGACTGTCTTGGACTGGTGCGCGGTGAAGTCTTGGACTGTCTTGGACTGGTGCGCGGCGAATGTCTTGCACTGGTGTACGGTGAACGAATCACCGGTGGAGACTTAACGAGTTCGATCTAGGGTTTGCTGCCCTAGTTTAGGGTTAGTCGTGCGGCAAAGTCTTGGACTGGTGCGTGGCAAAGTCTTGGACTGGTGCATGGCGAAGTCTTGGACTGGTGTATGGTGAACGACTCACCGGTGGACACTTAACGAGTTCGATCTAGGGTTTGTTGCCCTAGTTTAGGGCTAATCTAGGGTTTGTTGCTGTCGATATAAATCAAATCTTTGTACTATTTCTCTCCGCTTAATTATTGAAGATAAAAGAAGATTTGATCAAAGGGTTTCCCCATATTGGGGTTTGTCCCTGGCTAGCTACCACATCTTGTGTCTCTTGTCTTGGCTTGTTTTCTGTTGATCGTTTAAATGTTCTATCTGCACTTTATTTAATGTACATGTGATTGCTAATCTATGGATAATAATAAGAAATATAAGTAAACTGCTCTAAGCCTAGAACATACCATAACTCAACATGGAATTAGAGCTGAGATGAAGACAAAGCCCAAGCAAGAGCAAGAGCAATCACCGAAGAGAAGGTTGGCAAGGCTATCTGAAAGAAATCATGGGGTCCTTAACACACTTCCCTGCTGGAGACAAACTCCGTGAGAAGTCTGACTATCACGGATGGAAGATGTCTCTCGAACTAACATTAGAAGAACAGGAAGTGTTGGACCATGTGAGAGGCGGAATTGTTGAGCCTCCATCAAATGCATCCGTTGCTGCTAGGAACAAATGGACCAAGGAATGGCAAGTCAAATAGCAGAGGTAAAAGAAGTGTCGGAAATCAAGGAAGAGGACAACCATTCAAGAAGGCAAGAAACTCCAGGTATGAATCTAACACTGTTGACAATAAGCAAGATGAATATTATCTACCAGCTGCTCTATCTACCACTGCTCCCCCGGACTCACTGGGAAATTGGCTTATTGATAGTGGTGCCTCAAGGCACTTCACTGGTTACAAAGAAGCTCTCTATAATCTGGTAGAGAAAGAAACCAACCTAGAAATTGTTCTTGGAGACAATTCAAAATATCCCGTGAAAGGCATAGGAAATGTCACTCTTCAACTAAATTAGGGTAATACCATCCACTTACAATATGTATTATATGTACCTGATCTCAAAAAGAACCTGGTGTCCATTTCGGCAATGGAAGACAAAGGCTACAAGGTGGCTTTCAGCAATGGCAAGGTACGTGTATGGAAAAAGAACTTTAAATATGTTTTTACTCTTGGGTTTCGAGTTGATTCATTATATCAGGTTGGAGGAAGTCCGTTGGGTGTCATGACTTGTGACACATCTCTTCAGTCCGAATTATGGCATCGGAGGTTTGCTCACCTTCATTATAAAGCTCTACCCGATGTAAGAAAAATGGTAACTGGGATGCCCGAGTTCAGATTAGAGCAAGAAGGTGTATGTCCAAGATGTGTCGAAGAGAAGCTCAAAAGGGGACCATTCCCCTCAAGTCAAAGCAAGACCTCTGATATATTGCAGTTGGTTCACTCAGACATATGCGGTATGATCCCTGTGAACTCTTTGGGAGGATATTTATATTGCCTCACTTTTACAGATGATTATTCTCGCAAGACTTGGATATATTTCTTGAAAAAGAAGAATGAAGTGTTCTCCTGGTTTCGACACTTCAAAGCTTTGATCGAGAATCAAACCGAAAAGAAGATCAAGATCCTAAGCACTGATAATGGGACTGAATATGAATCCAATGAGTTTCATGACTTTTGCAAAGAGGCTGGCATTAAGAGGGAGACCACTACACCCTATACTCCTGAGCAGAATGGTGTGGCGGAAAGGAAGAACCGTACGATTGTGGAAGTTGTTTGTGCTATGCCCCATGATCAAAGACTTCTGAAGTTTCTATAGGCCGAAGCTACGAACACCGTTGTATATGTACAAAACTGATGCCCTCATCAAGCATTGGGTTCCAAAACTCTTGAAAAATGTTCACTGGTAAGAAACCTGACGTATCTCATTTTAGAATTTTTGGAAGCTCGGTATATTTTCATGTGCCGAAAGAGAAAAGGAATAAATTGGGTGCATCTGGAAAGAAAGGAATCTATGTGGGTTATAGTGAAAATACTAAGGGCTATAGAATCTATGTAGCTGGTTAAAGGGAAGTCGAGATTAGTCATGATGTCATCTTTGACGAAGATATGGCCCTTAGCAAGGTGGACAATCTTCCTACTTTGAGGAACACTCAAGACGCTGACACCAGGGAACCGAGAGAAAAAAAAGAGGAGACAATGCTCGATCTGGAAGAACCCCTGGATCCTATTGACCCTCCTCTTATAGGAAGAGGCCTTCATGGCTTAGGGGGACACTTGATGATGCTGAAGGACACACAGCACCCCGAGGAATATTCCGTGAAAGTAAGAAACCGAACAGGTATCAGGGATACCTGACCATCATGAGCACGATCATCCAAAATGAACCTTCATCATTCACAAATGTCGTCAAGCATCAAGTATGGAAGGACCAAGAATCTGCTGAGATATCTTCATGGCACAATTACTTATGGGTTAAGATACACTGCCGGAAATGTGAGACTACTTGGATATACTGATGCTGATTGGGCAGGCAATGTGGTGGACCGTAAGAGCACTTCTGGGTGTTGTTTCTCCTTGGGATTTGCTTCGATATCCTGGATGAGCAGGAAGCAGAAGTCTATGGCTTTGAGCACCGCTGAGGCAGAATACATCGTTGCTAGCATGGCCTCCTGTGAGACAGTTTGGTTGCGAAAGCTCTTTAGTGAGCTGTTTGGATTTACATTGGATACCACCATGATTCTATGTGACAACCAGAGCGGGATCCACTTATCAGAAAATCCCGTATTTCATGATCGCTCCAAGCATATCGATATCAGGTACCACTATATTCGAGATATGGTGCAACAAGGAGCAATAAGGCTCCAACTATCAGTACAGATGAACAGGTCGCCTACATTCTGACAAAGCCCCTAGGAAAGGTCAAAATCTTGACTTTCCGAGAACCACTTGGTGTCATTCAGAGACCCTCTAATGAGCGTCAAGTATGATGTATTGAGCTCTAGGAGCTCCAAGGGGGGCGCGAGGTACTTCTTGGAGCAACATGTGACCACAGGGTGACTCACCATCCCCTGGTGGTGCACTATGTACAGGGTAAAGGTTCAACCTTCCCCTGTGACACCCCGTGGCGACTGTGGCACAAGATGATTAGTTCTCCTGTGGACCAGGATGATTCGTTCTCTGTGGTGACTGTGGAACAGGATGATTAGTTCTCGTGGGTCAGGATGATTAGTTCTCCGTGGCATCCACTCGACAGGATGATTCGTTCTCCTATGGACAAGATGATTAGTTCTCCTGTCAAGGCATCCTACCCATGCAGTCTGGGACTTATGGGAAGTACCTCTCATCTGATCAATGAGCAGGGAAATGAAGATAGGGACCATAGTAGTTCTATCGATGGACGCATCGTTGTATCTATCGTACTCCCTATGCTAGGATGACCTCCATTGATCTGGGATCAATGATACTAGTTTGGGACCAGTGAAAGTGGTACACCCTCTGAAACTGACTTCGGGTCAATAGAGGACTGGTCTGGGACCAGTGAAAGTGGTACACACTCCAGACTGACTTCGGGTCAGTGGAGGATGGTATGAGACATCCTCGATCACTTCTTCTTCTTCATAGTTCGAGCAGAGCAGAACAGAACAAAGCAAAGCAGAGCAGAGCAGAGGTCAAGTTGTACAAGGCAGTGCATTTGATGGATGAATAATAGTGACGGTCAGACGAATTGCAGATGGAGTTCTCCCTAATTGAGAGGGAGTGTTAAAATTGGCAACTAGGGCCAAAAGACACATCTATTCACCTTCAACGTTTGGACATAAATACATGATGACTCCTCCTCATTTGGTCACTCACTACTCATATCTCTCTCTCTCCTGCGCAAAGAAAGAGTCTCTTCTCTCTCATGCGTAGAAAGGCTCTCTCTCTCTCCCGAGCCGAAACAGGTCGTTTGAACTCTTGGACTGGTGCACGGCGAAGTCTTGGACTAGTGCGCGGCGAAGTCTTGGACTAGTGCACGGCGAAGTCTTGAACTGGTGCACGACAAAAACTTAGATTGGTGTGCGGCGAAGTCTTGGACTAGTGTGCGGTGAGGTCTTGGACTGATGCGCGGCAAAGTCTTGGACCGGTGCGCGGCGAAGTCTTGGACTGGTGCGCGGCGAAGTCTTGGACTGGTGTGCGGCGAAGTCTTAGACTGGTGCACGATGAAGTCTTGGACTGGTGCACGGCAAAGTCTTGAACTGATGCACGATGAAGTCTTGGACTGGTGCACGACGAAGCCTTGGACTGGTGCTTGGACTGATGCGCGGCTAAGTCTTGAACTGGTGCACGGCGAAGTCTTGGACTGGTGCACGACGAAGTCTTGGACTGGTGTACGGTGAACGACTCACCGGTGGAGACTTGACAAGTTCGATCTAGGGTTTGTTGCCCTAGTTTAGGGCTGATCTAGGGTTTGCTACTGCTGATATAAATCAGATCTTTGTATTATTTCTCTCTACTGAATTATTGAAGATAAAAGAAGATTTAATCAAAGGGTTTCCCCATATTGGGGTTTGTCCCTGGCTAGCCACCACATCTTGTGTCTCTTGTCTTGGCTTGTTTTCTGTTGATCGTTTAAATGTTCTATCTGCACTTTACTTAATGTACATGTGATTGCTAATCTGTGGATAATAATAAGAAAGATAAGTAAACTGCTCTAAGCCTAGAACATACCATAACTTAACAGTATTTTAAAATTATCTAATGATAATAAATGTTTTGTGTGTTACATAGTTATGACACTTAAATATATATTATGTTTAATTTGCCTCATAAAAACAATGATAATAAATGTTTTGTGTGTTACATAGTTATTACACTTAAATATGTATTAGGTTTAATTTGTATCATAAAGACAATATGATATATTTAATTTTTATCATAAAAATAATAGGCATAAATTAAAAATAAAACTCATATTTTTTATGTTTATTTAAATACTTTTTCCGTTAATTTTTTAAATATAATGATTTAATACATAAATAAATAAATAATTTAATATAAATTTATATAAATTTTTCAATTTCTAAAGTAAAAAAATAAAAAACATCCATTATAAAAATAATTTAATGACCTAGACTTTATTCGCTCAATGTTTTCACTAATACTATAAACTAAATCCCCCGAATGAGAGTTATTTCTCAAAATTTATTCTCCAAAGAAAGTGATGTCACTCTCTAATTGAGATAATTTATTAACATACTTTCCATCCATAAAAATATATCAAGGAAAGTTGGTTCTCTCTCTAACTGAGATATTTTATTAACCAAAGAAAGTTATGTCACTCTCTAATTGAGATATTTTATTAACATACTTCCCATCGATAAATCTGCGTATATACAGCTTATATACAAGAAATTAAAATTTAACAAAATTATATATATAATAAAATAAAATAAAAACGGTAGAAAACAAATGAAACACAAACACTGGAAATTTACGTAAAGATGTATGATTATGATTTTACCTCTCGAAATTCATAGATACATGGAAGGTTTACTACCATATACATTTATCCCATTTTTGGTTGGCATTTTCAAAATGTAAAAAGCTAAACATTTTGAAAACGTAAATAACCATACATTTTTTAAAATTATATTATTTTCACAAATTCAATAATTTCTACTTTGACAACAATTTATCTAATACCTTACTTAAGCTTATTTCATCACTTTTTTTTGCAAGTCAAGAGACACCAAACTCTATCGTAGTTTTTTTAACAATGCAAGTTTTGTGAACATGTCTGCACAATTTCCCTGATTGGACCTTTTAAGATTTATTCCACCTCCATCAATAACTTGTTTAAACAAATAATATTTAATATCAAATTATAATTAATCTTGCTATGATAAGTTGGATTAGTAGCCAAATGAATAGTACTTTGACTATCACATAATACATTCATCTTGTCAAGTGTATTCTCAAACTCACCAAGAAGACATTTAACCAAATTACCTTTTTGTATATATGTGACACAGTGACATATTCTACCTCAATAGTGGATAAATTAATTGTTTCTTCAAATTTTGACATCCAACTCACCGTGAAGACATCTAACCAAATTACCTTTTTGTATATATGTGATACAATGACATATTCTACCTCAATAGTGGATAAATTAATTGTTTCTTGAAGTTTTGACATCCAACTAATAGATCCAGACTAAAAACATAACTTGATGTAGATCTATTCTTGTCAAAGTCATGTACAAAATCTAAATCAAAATAACCATAAACTAAATAATTAACGTCCTTCAATCGGGGAAATGCCCCCCACAAACATATATATATATATATATATATATATATATATATATAGAAATGAGAATCATAAACTATAACAACATAAATATTTTAGCCGCTTATCTAGTTAAATTCGTCAACTAGTTACAAGACTCGGACACCCAACCATACACTGCGTTGCTCTAGCTCTCTCAGTAGCCAGTGACCCCCGAGTTAGGGTTGTGACTCCACTTTGGCAACAATTTTTCAAACCAGGTACATATTCAGCACTGAATACAACAGGTCCAAGGTATAAAACCCCAACAGTCTCCAACCACCAAGCTCACATCCCCCATTAGCCACACCACTCAAGTAGTGTATTCCCTTCTCTACACTTGCAATCTCCCGGGTTGTGCCACGACCTCCAACCCTATGTTGCATGAAACTTCAAAGAACCTGGCGTTTCGGACTGTACCCGTACCCGAAACTCCGAAACTTGGATGAAACTTGGCGGAAACTCGACCATCATGTAATCATCTATTAGAGTTAATATAGACTTGTTTTTCCTTTTAATTTGTCATCTATGGGTCTTATTCCCTTTTTTCTTACAAGATAATGTGTTATTCACTTATTTATTTATATATGTATATATATATATATTTTTTAAATATACATATATGACGTTTCGGTTGACATTTCGGTCAACGTTTCCATTTTTGAGAGGTGACGTTTCTAAACGTCCCCGTTTCGAAAACTCCGAAACGTTTCGGCGTTTCATGCAACTTAGCTCCAACCACCAAGCTCACATCCCCCATTAGCCACACCACTCAAGTAGTGCATTCCCTTCTCTACACTTACAATCTCTTGGGTTGTGCCACGACCTCGAGGGTGTTCAACTCACACTGACCAGAGATGTCTTATATCCCATTGCTTCCATGAGTTCTTGCTGCCCTCAAAGGTCCCCAGGTACCCTCTAGGCCCTCACACAGGGACACTTAGTCCATATTGATCCATATCCAACTAAATGGGGAAAACACTCTTTTTATAGGATTGGGTGTCCCCTCTTTTTTTTTATAACAATATATTATAATATATCTTAATACCAATTCATTTTTTATCTTTTCGTTTGTGGAGTTCTAAATTCTAACTCCCCGTGTTCTTTTTACCCCCTGGCCTACAGTTGTCATGTTCTTTTTTAATACATGTATATTTTGCATGAAACAGGTTCATTGGTCTTTTGACACACCGTCTCTTTGGCATGACCAAACAAACACTCTGGCCTCAAAACATATCAGTACATTGGCCCACTAGCTTAACATATTTATACACATAGAAGCAAATAGAGCTCAGTAAAATTCAACTCACCAGCCTAAGTATCAGAAGGACATTTACAAGACCATTCATGAGGTCAAACGGAGGGTATTACATTTTCCTCCCCTTATTTATGCATTGTCATCAACGGAGGGTATTACATTTTCCTCCCCTTATTTATGCATTGTCATGAATTCATTTAGATGCGATGTGAAAATTCTTCTGCCTTGATTGTTGCTTCCTGTCAAGTACTCACTGCATGTTGTTTGTTCCTGAGATAGACCCTCAACATAACCCTACAAAAATATTCAACTCTGCTAGAAATGATCTCCAGTGGTATTCCCAGGTCTAACTCTGCTAGAAATGATCTCAAGCGGTATGCCCAGTCTCACGCATGCAATTTTCCTAACCTTTCTCCACTTGTTTATCTTCCTTATCTCACTGATAGCTCTATTCAACAGAACCTCAATCCCTCTGTTCACTCTGTTTTACTATCCATTTGTTGTTGCTATAATCAGTAAGCTAGTCATCCGCATGCTACCATGCGATGTGTCCACAAGACCGTCATCTCAATAACAACTGTTGTCAAAAGGGATATTCCTCCATGATGGTCGGAACTTGTCTAGTTGCTTGGGTTGCCCACCATCTTTATTTGCTACCATCATTTTAAAAAAAAAA